>CM047808.1:82455559-82834015 GCA_026214975.1 Gentiana macrophylla | reverse complement strand
TCAATCTTGGTAGATTAAGGGATGACCAGTCCTGGCATTTCTTTGACCGGCTAGAAGCCAAACAACCAACCACAGTACATAATTTCCACAGAAACCCTTTGAGCCTTTGTAGGGTGGTTAGACCCCCTACCGAACTTTAGCCATTCATGATTGAGCCTATAATTACCGACCCTTAGCCTTTATTTGTGGTCTACATTTCTTTGGCACCTACGAGTGAGTTTTAATCTTATTTTGGGCACACTTGCTAGCACAAGTGTGGGGTGGTGAAGATGTGTATCCAAGTATGGTGTTGGTAAATCTTTGTACTCTGAATGAGAAGGGATAGAAAAAGTGTTGGTGTTTGGTTTATGAAAAAAAGAAAAGAAAAAAATCAAAATCAAATCGGTCAAAAAAAAAAATGGAACAAAGTGTTTGAAAAAGTTGAGTCAAAGAAAGTGTGATGAAGGCCGTGTATTAATTCTTCCAAAGTGGCGTTGGTGGGCGAGTTTTCATTAAAGTATGTTTGGAATTTGAGATTAAAGAAGAGAATACTTGCTTGAACCAAGCTAAGGAGGTGAGTTATGAGGCAATTTCAAAGAAGTTTTGATTAAGCTCACTTTCGTTTTTCTCTTTTGATATTCACTTTTATCCTTTAGTTTAGCCCCGTCCCTAACCCTAACGTTACAACCCGTGAAAGTCCTGCTTGACCTTAGTTAGCCTTGATTTGACCACGATTAGTGGAGATGTTTATGAGTATAAACCTATGGTGTAACAACAATAGTCATGCATCTATAATCTGAACCGATTAAGCGTGATGAATGAATGAGAAGTTATGCACACTCACGTTCCGTTTTGTAATAAGGTAAGTTAGACTCAATTGCATTTGCCTGGTTGTTTTCACTTGCCCTTTGCATATGATGATCCCGTGTATGACTACAATTTTGACTATGTTACATTTTAAAGGCCTTCTGTTTGCTCAGAAGTGACAAAAGCTAAGTGGGGAGTAGTTGATGGGAGTCAAATTGTAGTGTATTTCTTATATGAGATTACCTACTTTTACGAGTTATTCATAGTTATTTTGGGCTATTATGGGAAGGATATGAGCGATATTCACTTATATGCATGTTTGAGACTAAAGCGTTTTAGTCACAAAAACTTCGTGCTTTATGTGGATTCGTTCACGTTTACCATCAATATATATTATGCCTTAGTGTTCGTATCTTTGATTTCAGGCTTATATTGATGTATAAGCTTGAGAATAAGGAAGAGTCTTGAGAAAGAGCGATTTGGGGCCAAGGAGGAGAAAAGAGTGAAAGATCATTGTGAAATCTGAACCAGTCACTTGGGGGCATTTGGTCACACTTGGAGACACTTTCAGGAAGGAGTTTTCTTCATGAAAGTTGTGGAGGTAATTGAGCGAGTTTTCCAACACATCTTGAATCGTTCAAATGGGAGCTCTACACAAGAAGTTATTGCTGATTTACTGAAGATAGGATCCAAGCAGCGTTCTGAGCAAATTTACATCTGACGTGTTGGCTTTTACAGCGGGCGGGCGTTTGCCTTGTCTCGAGCAGCCCTTTCACGGTCGGGATCACGGCAAAAACCTATAAATACCCTCTTTTTAGGTCCCATATCATATCTATTCGATCCGGGACGACTTTGGGCATCTTAAGAAGCGATTTTAGGCGGGTTTGAGTAGTTTAGACACCACTTTGATCCACATATTCCATAGATTAATTCCATTGATTCTACATACTTTTTATTAGATTAAATTTTGTTTCAACACCAAAGTTTAGACTTTTAGCTCGGTTACCTTTACTCAATATTCAAGGTTTGATTTTTATGATGATTATGCTTTAGTTTATTATGGTTCTTAGTATAATTTCCTTTAATTACTTACGTTGTTAGTATGTTTATGAGTAGCTAAAGTAGTTGTGTGGCGAATTATGTGAAAGCGGGTGAAAATCCCAAAGGGGATGAGATGGGAGTTGTGTGGCGCTTAATTAAAAAAGTTTGTATGATGAATTCATGTTCTAAAACTTGTTTTGATTGTTTTAATAGCTTTGAATGAGATTGACAGCCTTGTTCCTTTATTACACACACATCGAGCTTATATATGTATTTTGCGGCGAGGTGTGGGATGCGGGTGTATTAGAATCACTAGACATAGCCTTGATTGGTAGATTGAAAACCTGGCTAGGCGTTAGGACTATGCCTATATGAGGTTCTTATCGGGTTATGGCGGCTCATTATTACAGTCAACCATGTTAGGCGAGTTAGCTTTCTAAAGGAGAGTTAATAAGCCTAGTATAGGGGTTAAGCGAGTTGTTCACACCTTACTTGCAAAGAATAAGGAGTCGTGGATGTCATATAAACGCTGAATTGGATAGGTGAGTCGGTTAAGACACACTCCTTGTCAAAGTCTTTTACTGTAGGGTAAAAGTAACTTTGTTGGATCAGTAGTTCGATTATGCCTTTTAATCACCTAGATAAATCCATTAGAATAATATTTATTTTATTAGCTATAATAATTTTCACTTAATATTGACTGAACCAAGTTTAGATGTAGACTTTGGTACTTCTTATTACTCACTGTGGATTCGGCCTTGAAACCACTATACTACGATTGACCGATACTCTGTCGGTTAAGGCTAAGCGGTTAAGTATTTTGCTATCAAATGCTTATGAAATATGAGCTATGGTGTAGTCGCCCAATGACCTGGCATCCATAATCCAAACAGTATAAACCGTGGTAAATGTTGGAGAAGCTATTCACACACACATCCCGTTTGCTTGATAAGGTATGGTTAAGTTGCATTCATTTACTCTTTTACTTGGCGATTATCTACGATGTGTGATTGGTTTGACCTACACATACAACGTTGACTCTTTGGTTTCTTTTAAAGCAGCTCATTTTGCTCGAGCGAGCAAGCGCTAAGTGGGCGTGGTTGATGAGAGTCAACTTTACTATGCTCCGGTGCGTGTTTAACTTATTCTACGACACTTTTGGCTCGTTACGGGTAGTTTTAGACCATTTATAGGGCAAAAACACATTGATCACTCACTTTGAGGTAAAGTGTTAAATAGATGGAAAACCTCACCATTTCTGATATTTTGACCTTTTTAGAGGCCTATCTTTCTTGCGAATCACGCTCAGGTATGTTGTTTGGCATGTGAAATGCAGGAAATAGGTGACTTCGTAAACCAGACGATGAGGTATGAGGCTTATAGAGTGTGTACACAGAAGCTATGGAGTTCTTACGGATCAATTGTCTCGAGCATTTATACTCACGGTGACTTAAAGTGTTATTTGACCCGTATTAGAGACATAATTCGGTTTGTACTTCTTCACAAGAGTTGTATATCTTTGAACAAGATTTCCAACGCATCTTAAATCACTCAATTTGGAGTCTACGCCAAGTTATGGTCAATTCTGCTGAAAGCTTGATCTAATCTTGAACCACACATCGGACCGAACTTATATGACTTCAGCTCGTTATCGTTTTCACCATAGGCCTTGAATTTCCTGCCAATTTACGTAGGTCCTCTTCCCCAAAACCCTTAGAATCACCATTCCTCCATTCCTTCACCTTAGATTAGTTCATCTTTCACTCTTTCTCTTAGATTAAACACAATTTAGCATAGATTCTCTCTTTGTTGTTGGTGTTTGAGGTCTTCTTCCACTAGTGACAATGGCTTTGATGAAGATTGATGCAACTTCAGATTTCCTGCATTTTGGTACTTAATTCAAGCTCATTTTTCAGTTTTATGGCTTTAATTTCATGTTTAATTTTTGTTTCTTTCATTATAATGAGTAGCTAAATCCTTACATAGCTAAATAATGTGAAAATTGATGAAATCCTCCTCTAATTGATGAAGTGGGAATGAGTAGTTGGTAAAGTTGAGATCTTTTGATGGGTTTGTGTTCTAAAACTTGTGTTAATGCTTGAATTGATTTGATCACTTGATTCATGATTTCACACATTGTCTTTATATATGTATTTTGCGAGATGATGTGGTAAAATGAGTTTTAGAATCGCCAAGTAAATCGTGAGTTGTTTAGATTCGGTTTCTTGGTGAGAGTTTTCAATGTGAGTTGGGGCGTCTCTAGCGTTAATCATGCTTTGATGGAGTTAAATCCTTAAAGTAATTTGTTGAACCGGGCATAGGGTGGTAGGTTGTTGCATTGGCGTCTACACACCATTATTGGAGATTGTACCCATAAACACATCAAAGTATGATTGGTTGGTAAGTCAGTTTGTACTCGTTCCCAATGAGTCGATTGAGGTGAAACTAATCAATTGGATCATGGTTTGGCTATGCCTTCTTGCATTATTCTCTACAGTTTATATTACGTCTTGGTGTTAATTATCACTTGTTCCACTCTTTTGGTTGGCTAAACTAAGTATGAAAATAACTTTGGTGCTCGATTGATTCCTAAGTGGGATCGAGCCTTGCATTCTCTTATAGTGCATTCGATTCGATACTGCTTTGCGGTTAAGTTGGACCATCACTATTTTGGCCGTCAAGTGATTCCCTAAAGGTAGAGAGTTAACCATGCCGTGATCTCTCTTACCACTCGGTCTTGCTTGATTTAGTGAAGCGGGAAATAGGGGTGATTCCTAAGACTTCCTTGCCGAACAACGGAATCAAGATTCATTGAGCAGAAGGGTTTTAGCTAAGAACAAATAACGGATTCGTTACAAGGCGAAAAATAGGGTGATTCACTAAGACCTTTTTTAGCGACTAACGGTATCTTAGTTTATTCGAGATAGAACCTTTGGAAGGATGCCCGCCATAGCTTATATCCTTTGAGGATTAAAACAAACCTCTATTTTACGAATGGTAACAAGGCTGGTAGTGTTTGTGAATGATAACAAGCGGCCCAGTTGAAAACAACATGGGTGTGTTATACGAAGTCGAGTCTAACATGCCAGCAGGATTCATTCTAAAGGATTTGATTCGCTCAAATTCACGAGAATTGATCATTGGCAATCCATCCATTCACTGGTTAAGATATTCTTGCATTTATGCGGCATTCAACGATGTAGTCTACCTACCTCTCTCAAGAATGGTTATCTAAACTGCCGGATGAATACTAAATGGGATGTTTAGTGAATCCTCAAGTATCTTCGGGATAATGAGGAATAATATGCTAGTATATTCAGGTGCAAACTAGAATATAAGTGATAACACTAATTACGGCTTTAGGTCGATTGAGGATGATCGTTAAATCGATCTCGGTCTCGAGTGTTTACTCGTGTGATAAAGTATTATCCGATAAGCTAATACCAACTTCATTGTGAAAACATTGGAGAGGTAGCTCATAAGGATTTTGCAATCACTAGAGTCATAAGCATATTGCAATCGTACCACGGATTAGATGGAAAAGCGACGTTTCGATCCCAAATATTGACTCAAGCCGTCAACCTACCTGATCATTGTACCAAGTCACATGGTATTCGGATTCTAAGTACGCGCCGGGTCACTGACCTACCCTGCGGCGGCACACTCCGGTCGTGCTTGGAAGGATGAATTACTAAGATGCGCTTGGAGGGTATGAATCTTGGGGATATGTATCACTTGTTTTGAGCAAGTGGGAGAATGTTGTAGATATAGATATAAAGGGAGTGCTCTAAAACAATTAATCCACTTGCCTTTCGTGCAAGTGGGAGATTGTTAGGTGTAGTGTCCGAAAGACAATTATATAATTGTTTTTTAGGATAGATTTAATAATTCATCTTATTATATGCATGTATGCTTATAATTAAGACACTCTTGAAAACCACTAAGTTCCTCGTTTATGTAATCACATAACTTTCGATTAATGCGGCTATACACAAGAGGATTGAGTTAGTGAGATGTACTTAAAATTAACTTAGTCAGTAGCATTTATTAATCGAATCACGGGTCTCAAGATTAATTTGCTAATAATCGCCAGAACACTTTAGAATTGTGTGATATTATCGGTATCGCCGGTAATAGAATTTTAATGGGGCATTTATATATGATGATAATCATATAGAAATTTGGACCGATTTGATTTGAGTTCTCGATATAATTCCGTGTCGAGAAGTGTCATCGAATCACAAGATGATCATATATGGATTAATCTCGATCTGAGGTGATCACGAGACAAGCTGCTTAGACTAGGGTAGGGTTTGATGTGTTAGTAAGGATCAACTTAGCATGTGGTCCAACAACTTCTGCGTTGGTTCTATTCTAGGATGAGTGAGTAGTACGTGTTATCACGAGATATGGAATCCATTCTTCCCTCGGAAGTAATGACCAGATTCCCTTATTTGTTAACCTTAGAAAGCGATCGATGGGCCGATTCATATTATATTAGTTATAAACTAATTGATCACTAGTGGGTTAATGGTAAATAAGGATAATATGTTTGAGAAGGGTTTACGGAAATATCGGGTGAAGTGAGCGAGTCTATGGAGGATTTATCCGTATGTAATGATTATATCATTGGCGCACCTTATGACTCATAATGAGTGTAAGTTTATATCTATATTATTGAGAGTTCATTTTGGGTTTATGGTGGTGTAACCGAGAATTAATAGATTGAATATAATTGTTCGATCGGACGAATAATTTTATTTAATTTATTATAACTTCTACTTGAATATGGGTCCATGGTTCCCGGCGTGGTTCCTAATATAGAATATATGTTTTCTCAAATCGTTTCACCTCAAAAATAGTTTGATTGGACTATTTAATTGATATGTGGATTAATTGTTTAGTTAGACTAGATAATTAAATACATAGAAAAGAAATTTTAAATGGACCGGCCCAATGTGTCAAAATTTAGTGTGACCTAATATTTTTATTAGGGTGGCGAAATTTGATGTTAATAATTATTAAGGAATTAGTGTTCTTGGATAATTATTTAGCATGCGATTTATCGTTTATTTGTTAAATGATAATTCATGAAATATTAGATAATAATATTATTTATCTAATTTGTTTGGGACAATTATTTTATTTATCTTTTATTTGGAATAGGATTAATCTAATAATTATCTCTTAATTATTAAATCCTTGGAGGACAAGTTACTCTCTATATAAAGAGAGTTCTCTCAAGCCTTTTGACACTTATATTTTGAAATATTAGGAGTATTATAGCTTAGAGATTTAGTCTATAATACTAGGGTTTCGAGTTTAAAAACTTTGGGTTTTCTAATGTAGCATATCACGGAGGAGGTCGGTGGCGAAACACCATCCATGGTGTTGCTTGGAGATACTGCGTTGGAAGGCGGTGGCATCTCATTGGATCGAGTAGCTTGGATTAAAGATTGTTCTTGGCGTTTATACACCATAAAGCGGTAAGCAATCTAAACCACCTTGTGAGTTTAGATATATTATTTTATGTTTTTGGTTCACTAGATCTACATCTATACTATTCCCTGCTGCGTGTCGGGTGGATCTTGATCTATCCGATATTACATCTAACAATCGGTTAGATAGATGGTGGTCATATATCTATAACAAGCACAAGTCTACAAGGTAGTTGGAATTGGCTCGATTCGATTGAGGGCGAGAGGATCGAAGATTACGCAGGCAGTGAAGTTAGACATGTTCCACAAATGATCAAAAACTTGGTATCTCTCGAGTTCTTTGGACAGCAGGGATTCGATTTTAAGGGGAAAGTGGTGTCTTTGAGTGTACATAAAAACTTCGATTGAGGTTCTCAAGGGAATCAAGAAAGGGACTCTGTATATATTACAAAAGTCGATTGTTTAGTTACTGTGATGTGGCTTGGTGAGATTCATCGATCCTGATTTACAAAGCGTGGCACGTGAGGCTTGAGTCACGTGGGTGAAAATGGGATCTGAGTTTTTTCTCAAAAAAGATCTTCTCGGGGATGTAAGGTCAATAATCTGGACTTTTGTGAGCATTGTGTGTTTGGGAAGTTACATAGAAGCAAGTTCTCAAAGGGATACACAATACAAAGTCATCACTTGATTACATTTATTACATTGTTGGGGCCATCAAAGGTGGAGTCATTGGGTAGTCACTGGATACTTTGTGTCCTTTATTGATGACTATTCAAGGATGGCTTGGGTGAAGTCTGATGAAACACAAAAGTGAGGCATTCAAGAGCTTTATGCAATGGAAGGCTCTGGTTGAGAATCGATTGGGGAAGAAGATCAAGAGGCTTAAATGCAGGATAACGGTCTAAATTACATTGGGTGAGTTTGATACATTGTGCAAAGCGAGGTATTGCAGGACATCATCTGATCGAGGAATACTCATCGACAAAATGGTGTAGGCTGAAAGAATGAATCAAACTATTCTAGAGAGAGCAAGATGTATGTTGTCTCATCTTTGGTTTTATCAAGGAGATTTTGGGGCGAGGCTGTCACCTGCAAGCAGTACTTAACCAGCGAGTACTCACACATGGATCGAGTCTCAAAACTCCGGTTGAGATGTGGTCGAGCAAGCTTGCAGTTATTCAATTCTAAGGGTTTTGGAAGCTTGATTTACTATCGTATCGGTGAAGGAAGCTGGAACCAAGAGCCAAGAAAGGAGTGTTTGTGGGGTATGGTGATGGACTAAAGGGTACAAAATTTGGTCATCAACGAAAAATGAGTCATTCTCGGCGAATCTGATTTTGATGAAAATTCTACTCGGTTAATGTCGGTGAGAGGATAAGCCGAAACTAAAACGATCTTGGCGAGAAAGCGGCGATATGGTGGAGCTTGGTGGAGTCGGTTGGAATGCAAAAATCAAGCCCGATCCAAGTCGGTTTTCATCGATTTGGTTCTTTGAACGAGCTTAATCCAAGCGATCGGTGAGCAAATGTTAGTTGAGCATCAAGCGAGAAGGTTGGTGGCGAGTATAGTTTGTCGTGAGCTAGAAGATCAATGTTGGGATACCTCACACAGAAGTTATGGGTTTGATGATATGGTTGGATAAGCACTTCAAGTTGCGGAAGAAGTGTATGGTTTTGAACCTTACACTTATTGGGAAGTAGTGACATGTTGAAGCATCTCAATGACTTCTTTGCTATGGGAGATGAAATGGAGTCATTCTTGAAGAATCAGGACTAGGGATACAGATAAACATCCAGGTGAAAGGAGAGTTGTTACATACAAATGGATTTTCAAGAAGAAGGAAGGGATAACCCGAGAGAAAGAGTTAATTATAAGGCACGTTTGGTTGCAAGAGGGTTGAGGCGAGAAAGAAAGGGTGGACTTTGATGAGATATTCTCACGGTAGTCGAGACATACTTCAATCAAAGTATTCTAGCAATGGTGGCACAACAAGATCTTGAACTTGAGAGTTAAATGTGAAACGACTTTTACACATGGTGAGGTAGTCAAAGAGATATACATGACTTCGGCCAGAGGGTTTCCAAGTTCACAGTAAGGAAGATCTTGTGTGTAAGTTGAAGAAGTCCTTGTATGGGTGAAGCAATCTCTGAAACGAGTGGTATAAAAGGTTTGTGATTATATGATCGGTTGGAGTTCTGGCGAAGTCCTTATGATTGATGTGTCTAGAGCGATCAGTTGGAAGATGGATCTTACATCTATATTGTGTTATATGTGGATGACATCTTTGATAGCTTCAAAGAAGAAGCTGATGTTCGATATCTGAAAGACCTTCTGTATGTTGAGTTTGAAATGAAAGATTTGGAGTGCGACCAAGAAAATTTTAGGGATGGAGATGCGGAGAGATAGAAATCGGAAGAAACTATTTTATCTCAGCGGGGCTATATCTGAAGATTTTGTCAAAGTTTGGCATGTCATTTGCTAAGCCAATAGATACTCTATGGCATCAAATGTTCATTTATCGAGTTTTGCTTCACGATCGATGAGAGAATGAGTTTATGTCAAGAGTTCCGTCTGCGATAGTGCGGTTAGCGATCGATGTATGCCATGGTGTGCACTAGGCTTGATATAGCTCAGGGCATTCAATGTTGTCGGCGGAGTTTATGCCTCGACACAGAAAGGAACAACTGGAAAGGCTGTGAAAAGAATGTTCGGTACCTTAGAGGTACAAGCGATGTTGGTCTCATTTATGGAGGTGATCTTGGCTGATCACGGGGATATTGTGATCTTGATTATGCAGGTGATGTGGGCGA
Organism: Gentiana macrophylla; assembly: GCA_026214975.1. NCBI lineage: Eukaryota > Viridiplantae > Streptophyta > Magnoliopsida > Gentianales > Gentianaceae > Gentiana > Gentiana macrophylla. The sequence continues at coordinate 82,823,940 of CM047808.1, read as the reverse complement.
TGAAAATCTATGGCTGGTTATGTTTTCATATTGGGAATTCGGTTGTAATAATTTGGAAAGCAACTCTTCATAAGCAGTGGATTTATCAACTCACTTGAAAGTAGTATATGGCTCTTCTTGAAGCGACCAAGGAGGTGTGCGGTTGAAGGACTAGTCGGTGATTTGGGGCTACATCGAGGATCAAAAGTGAGATTTATTGTAGTGATTAAGTGCAATTTGTCTAGCTAAGGATCGAGGTTCATCATGAAGAACCAAACATATTGATGTGAGGTATCATTTTACGAGAAATGAGAGAGGGTTGTAGTGAATAAAGTCGACACCAAAGAAACTCCTGGCGATATGTTCACTAAACCGATTCAATGAGCAAGTTTGATTGTGTATGCGGACTTGCTTTGAATATTCAAAGCTTGTAAAGCCCAGAATTACGGATTCTCGGTAGAGGACAAATCAACTTGAGTGGATTACGAAGAGAAGTGCAGTGCTTGTACATCCTGGCATTGGCGAATGCATTTGGTACAAGTACATCGATTATGCGATCTGGTGACGTTGAATGAGAGTTCAAGTCAAGGTGGAGATTTATCGATTTTGGTGACTTGATCTCTAAGCGAGAAATATCTGGTGAAACTAATGCAGGAGCCGAGGCGAGATTGATGGTGATTCGATTAAGTATATTCGATTACTGTGAAAGTCGGTTTGATGAAGTGTAATTGAGTTTCTTAAGAAGTCGATCGATTTACGGTATCTTTGCGTTATCTTGAAATATAGTTGAGTTCTACATCTGAGAAGCGATTACAAGTCGAGAAGTGAGTTTTGAGCGGGTTTTAGTGCAGTAGATAACACACAGAGCTAGGGTCACAACTAGGGTATTTATGATAGTTCAGACAAAGATCTATGGCGGTTAGGGTTTGGGACTTGTGTCTATAAATACCAATGTTGTAATCAATGCAATGTGTGTCATTCAAATTGTTATTCATGTTAGATGTAATATCGCGGGATGGATCAAGATCCACCCGATTCTGCACGAATAGTATAGATCTAGATCTAGTCAACCAAAAAACATAAAATAATAGATCTAAACCTACAAGGGGTTTAGATTGCTTACCGATTTATGGTGTATAAGCGTCAAGAACAATCTTTAATCCAAGCTACTCGATCCAATGAGATGCCGTCTTCCAGCGTGTATCTCCAAGCAACACCAAGTGGATGGTGTTTCAAAAAAATTGCCGGACCTCCTTGATATGCTACCTTAGAAAACCGAAGTTTTCTAAACTTCGAAACCACAGTATTATAGCCGAAATCTCTAAGCTATAATACTCCCAATATTCAAAAATATAAGTGTGTCAAAGGCTTGGTAAAACTCTCTTTATATAGGAGAGTATCCTTGTCCTCAAAGATTTAATAGTTAAGAGATAATTATTAGATTAATCCTTATTCCAAATAAAAGATAAATAAAATAATAATCGGGATAAATAATACTATTATCTAATATTTCATGAATTATCATTTAACAAATAAAAGATAAATCACATGCTAAATAATTATCAAGAAAACTAATTCCTTAATAATTATTAACATCAAATTTATTACCACCTAACAAAATATTAGGTCACAATTTTTGACACATTAGGCGAGTCCACGAAAATTTAGTTTCCATGTATTTAATTATCTAGTCCAACTAAACAATTAATCCACATATCAATTAAATAGTCAATCAACTATTTAATTATAATTGAGTGAAGCGACGAGAAAACATATATCTTATATTAGGAGCCACGTCGGGGACCATGGACCACTTATTCGATAGCTACAATAAATTAAATAAAATTATTAGTTGAACGAATAATTATATTCAATCTATTAATTCGGGGTTACACCACCATAAACCAGCCGAACTCTGCTGAATATAGATATAAACTTACACTCAACTATGAGTCATAAGGTGTCCTTGTTATAATCATTACATGCGGATAAATCCTCCATAAAGCTGTTCACTTGATTCGGGATATCTCCGTAAACCCTTCTCGAAAACATATTATCCTTATTTACCATTTACCACAGTGATCAATTAGTTCATAACTAATATAATATGAATTGGGCCCATCGATCGATTTCTAGGGTTAACAAATAAAGAGAGCTGTCTATCTACTTCCCGAGGAAGGAATGGATTCCATATATGTGATAACACCAGGACTACTCACTCATCCTAGAATAGAGCCAGCGAAGTGTTGGACCACATGCTAGAAGTGATCATTACTAACACATCAAACCTACCTTAGTCTAAGCGGTTATGCATGATCACCTCATGATTGAGATTAATCCATATATGATCATCTATTGATTGATGAGACTTCTACGATTGCGGAATTATATCGAGAACTCAAATCAAATCGGTCCAACCACATATGATTATCATCGTATATAAATGCCCCATCAGTACCTTATTACCGGCAGTCCGGATAAGACTATCACACAAAGTGTTAGGCGCATTATTAGCAAATTAATCTTGAGACCGTGCTCAGTTAATAAGCGCTTCTGGACTAAGTTAATTTTAAGTGCATCTCACTAACTCGATCCTCTTGTGTATAGCCATACTGCTTGAGTTATGTGATTACATAAACAAAGTGTTGGTCCCTTGAAAGGCTTTGGTTAAGTTTAGAGGGGTGAATAAACTTAACACTTAAAACTTTGGAGTTAACAAATTACGCAACCCGACTGCTTTGATACTTGATGGTCTGCTTTGAGACCTCGATAACTCTTGATAAGCGGTGATAGTCTCATAATGATTCGATTTGCTTTGAATTTGTGCGTGGAATAATATCAAAATTAAGCCTTGTTACTTGTTGTTAAATATGTTACTAAGTATTAGATACTCATTAGTGTATGTGTGTGATTTGATTTGCTAGATTCGATTAGATTGATGAGTGAAATAGAACAAGTCACGAGTAAGCGAAAAAATAAGTAGGCGAGGATTTTATAGTGGTTCGGGTGATGTAATCACATCGTCCACTCTTCTCTGTGATGTTGGAGGAAATTCACTAGTGATCTTTGAGTTATACATTACAAAAGAATCTAGGTTGCTTGTCCTTCACCAATAACTATGGCTTCTATGCTGGCCAGGAGCAGGTAGGATTCTTTTGCTCTGAGTCTTCCTTGGTCCTTGAAGGGTAGAATTGCCTCTTCACCGACTCCACCACAAACCAGCAGTCTTTCACACTAACGGATGCTTCTTTGTCTTGGCGAGTTCTTTATAAAATAAAGAATGAATCAAATAAATGATTCGATTTTAGCGGCTTGATTAGGATGATATAATCGGCGACTTGCGGTCTTCAAGTGTGTATGCTTGATGCGGCTTGAACCAGAATGCACTTGAAGAAAATAGCTAGATCGCGACCTTAAGCTCGATAAGTTCGGAGGGTGTTCTTATTTCGGTATTGTCACTTAAAGTTTTCTCAAAAATTCTTCTTTTTTTTTTTGAGTTGAAAGTCTTATTTATAGGTAGGAATGCATGTGACTTGCATTTGAAATTCAAATGTGACCGTTCCTTGTATTTGTCCATCACCTTGCGTTACATGTCACTATTCATAGGGGCCCGACCTTTATCGGGATTACTTTTTAGTGATCTGATCTGTCCACCACTGACTTGTATCAATAGATAAAAATATGGATCATCCCAGCGTCTTTTTAATCTCGACCTTTGATTTGCTTGATAAGTCGAGGTAGTTGGTTGATTCTTATCCATGTAACTTTCAATAATCTTGAATTAATCGAAATATATATATCGGTGAGTTCATCGATCTGCTTGTAATATCAATCGATCTGTTTGAACATCTTATTTTGTTTGAAAAATAGAATCACGTGATGATTACTTTTATTTGTGTAGTTAGATCACATCATTTTAATTGAAACTAAGTTCCAAACATCATCCAACTTGTGGAACTTAGACCTTACACACAAGGCATATGTAATCGATTTAGGTCATCACGAGACTTGCCTAAATTACGATTCCATATCCTTGACTTTAACTACTAAGTTTGATCCATTAGCCTTCATTAAGCGAGTTTGAACCCTTAGCCTTGATCTTGGTCTTGGCGAGTTTCAGACGATCTCTTGACCTATCTACCTCTTGGCCTGAACCGATCTGGCGATAAATAGTCGTGACCTTTTCTGATGCTTGTTTGATCAAACCTATTTATGAATCAAACTCTAATAAACCTATACATTTTATCTAGACATCTTTTTGCCTTTGCACTATAACTACTAGTATGGCACTCATCATCAAAACTAAGAAATAAGTCAACAATTTCCCTTTTTGGTGATGATGCCACTACCTCACATGTCGACAAAGCAAAAGATAAAAACAACAACAGAACAAATTCGATTATTTCTCATTATAAATAATTGTTCCACGATATTCTGATCTAGCATCGGCAAAGAGATAAAAAAATGTAAATATCTTTGATCTAATGTCTCTTCTCTCTTTCTCTTCTAGCCTTCTCGACACTCTTGATAGGCTCGATCTCTTCTATCATTTGACTCATCCATTCATTCTCAATTAGTGTAAAATCAATATAAAATTGACTTGTTTCCACAGTTCCATGCTTGAGCGGGGACAAGATTGATGTCATTCACTCTGAATCAAACCTCATATCTGACTCCTTGAATTCATCAGTGAGTCCTTTGCCTTTGTAATAGGTAGCACCTTCTCACCTCTGCTACTCCTTTGACCATACATTGTTTGCCACTTAGAGCTTTGACTCTTGCTTCCCAAAATTTCAAACTCAAGAAAGAGTTAAGGCCTTCATGAAATCCCGTATCATGGTAAGGTCTCATACATTATAAAATTCTTTCTTGTATTGTGACGAGAAGATCATCGATGGTGAACTCTGCCAGTCTGCGAGTCTCACGAAGGCATTTGTATCATCAATCCATCTTTTACGTGCAAAGAGTCTTGCGGCCTCCTTTCTTTGCGGTGATTGCCCTCTTCCCCTTAGTGACATCATCAACAAAGCGTGAGATGAGGCCATGAATAGCTTCTGTGATACTATCACTCTGTTTAATTGACCTTCCATAGTTCGGTTCTAGTATCAAGTGAAGTAATCCTTGATTGCGGGGTCTCCTCGATCTGTTGATCCTTTGATATAAATTTGGGATCGAGCACGGCGGTTGTTGTGCGACAACGAGGCTCGGCCGATTTAATGATTTGACAAGCTTGTCAAGTTTTTGATGAATGGATGTAAGTTGATCTTTCAAAAACTTGTCCTTGATGTGTTCCTTGCTTGATATATTTTACATCATATATCGGATCATTCCACGACATGTTGAGTGGAGCGAAGTTTGAAGCGGTTGTGTCAGCCAGATTATACTGTTTTCATTTACGAGCCATCAGTTCTTCAAATCTTCTTTCTTATCTGTCGATTGAGTCCTTAGCTGTTGCATATCATTTCTTCTGATCCTCAACTCATTTAATACTTCAAGCGGCACTCCTTGGCCATTCTACTATCGGTAGATCCATCAATGAGCTCCTCGACTCTATATTGTGCTGTTGTCTGGCGATGACCATTGCTCTGCATATCTCTCCCGGCGGGGAGAGTCCTTCCTCAACCATTGCACCAAGAACATCTTCAAAGATAGGATCTTGTCACGGGTTCTTCGACAACTTCTTCTTCTCCAAAAATTTGAAATTCTTCATCATTGTAGTCATAGTCCGGTATTTGCTCATCCTCGTGCTGGCGATCTGCGACTATCCTTCCCTGAGTGCCCTTGGATCCAGCCAGGCTCCACTTCTGGCGACCTCATCAACAACGGGGTTTCCTCATACCCAACTCTGGTTCCAACCTTTGTCCGAGTCTTTGTTTGAGACTCGGCGACTGTACCTCTGTTCCAACCTTTGTCCGAGTCTTTGTTTGTACCTCGACAACTTTGTACCTCCTCTTCAATTTCCTGTGGATTGAATATGGCTTCATTATCCACTTGGTAACCTACGCATGACCAACCTTGGTGAGAATCATGGCGATTTTGGTGAGAATTCCCTCAAAGTCAAATCCACTTTGATATCAATGGATTCCTCGGAACTAGCACTTGGTTCACTTTGAAGTCGATGGTCTTTTCCACATCCAAATCAACATTACGTAAATCTTGGGTTGTGCGGCGAGGCTTTTCAACAACTAACCTACCCGGCCTCAATGTAATTCCCTCGGTGATTAGTGCTTCTAGATCATCCATGGTGAGATCTTGTAGATCCTCATCCATTTCTCGATCTCTTGACCCTCGGCGATCTACCCGGCATCGGTGGTTTGTTATGCAGATGGTACATGTGTTAGTGCAGCCCCACTTGTTCTCCTGGTCGGAGGAAAATCTCCTCTCTTGTCGATGATGATGAAGAATCATCGGGACCATCTCTTGGATCTCTAAATTTGATACCCTCACTCATACATTTGCTCATCAAGCGGATCCATCGATCTGGATTGCGGCGGGGTGGTGTCAACAGATCCGACAAGTTTTACTCCCGACTTATTAAAGCCCGTTCTTCAAAATCGGTCATTGGTTGTTGGTGGCTTTTGTCTCTTATAAAACCAAACTTCCATTGAAAATAATCGGCAATTTCTTTGAAGTTTGGGATCCACATACTCTTGATTTTCTTGCTCTTTTTCACATGCCTTTCAAATGGCATGAAAGATCTCTGGGGCGACTCCGGTAGCTTGTTGACCTCAAAGGTTCCAACAAGCGATTCATAGTTTCTTCTACAGATGTTTGAAAGTCGTGAGTTCTTTGTGATTGTACATTTGTACCTACTACTTCCATCTGTATCACACTTGGTTTCCCACGACTTACATGCTCATCGGCGAGGTTAGCGTGACTGCTCTTCCCACGAACTATTGCCAAATTTGCGGGGTCTTCAGCCAAGTCTCCAATCACCTCTTCAACCACCACAGCGAGTTCGAGTTCGGTGGTTTCTTTGTGGTTCTTGATGGATACTCTGGCGAGCTCGAGGGTCGATGAAGGCTGCTTTGTACATCCTCTGATTGCTCAATAACAACTTTTTTGACATCGGTAGACTTGATAACTTCTTCATTTGAGGAATCACGTAACAAGCGGTGGAATGATAGTTAGAGGCTCGGCCTCAGCGACCTCTTCTTCCTCTTCTCTTGGTGCTTCCTCTTGAACTCTTTGAGCTTCCAAGTTTTCAACTCTTTCCTTTGCCATATTTCTTCTTTTTGGCAACTTCCCGTTCTTTTGGAGAGGGTTCATCATCATCATCTTTTCTAGTCAATTTTCTTTTCTACTAGCTTCATTACATTTGTTCTCTAAAAATTTCACCAGCAGTTTTCTTGAAACCCAGCAGAGTCGATAACCTCCATGACCTCGTGGACTCGGCGATCTGTCTTTGTTTCCTTTCTTGTTTTCTTTGAAGGCTTTAACACTTGATTATCTTCCTTGTAGTTCCGGCCTTTCTTTTCCCGACTTTCTTTGGTGCGGCGGGTTTGATAGATATCTTCTTAGTCTGCTTTGAACACCTCACCACCGACATCACCATCATCTCCATCATTATCATCATCGATGACCTCTCGGCAATCTCTTCATCATCATCAAGTCCGGGAATTGCATAATCAATCTCCTTTTTGTATACGGGTGATTTATGTTTCTGATTCAAGATCGAGGAACTTCCAAGTGATTGGCGAGTGCGAATCATCAAACCTAAGGTAAGGCCTTTGATTTCCTTTTCCACTAGTTTGTCCTCATTGCAACTTTCTTCATATAATGAATAAAGTACCTAGCCCAATCAAACTTCATGCTCCTGCGAATAATTATCATCGACTCTATCTTGGGTCACGATAGAGTATCCATCTTGCCAGATTAGCCCAAGTATGTTCTTTGCAATGAGCTTGCTCGTGTATTATACTCATTTCCAATATATGCGCAATTGATGCAGTTACGATTTGATGGTTGCATCTGTCTTGATCGATTAACAAAGTCATCTTGTCAATCCCATTGCTTGAGGATTGGTGAACCATCTACCACTTCTTCAAATCCAAATACTTCTCTCAGTGGATTGGAGGAGATTATAAGCTCCTCACCATTCACGATGGTCTTAAATGCTTGATTCCTTCTTACATAACTATATTCTTCAGAAATCAATAACATTGGTGTATGAAATTGTGTCTAATCGATGTTGAGTATATTTTCCAAGCACATAAACCTCCTTATTCTTGACCTATATTAATAGCCAATTCAGTTTACTGTTTGCATCAACAACATAGCCTCTTACACTTTGGCTTGATTCGATTTGAACTTCAACTCTTTCCGCCATTGAAATAAGAAAAAGATAAAGAAGAATTGCTTTCAAATCGTGTTCACACAAGTAGGATTTGCGAGAGATAAGCGAAATTGCAAGTAGAGAGTCTGCTATGTATGTGATCGATTATATAGGCGGATGGGTAGTTAAGCTGTCATTGCCGCGTACATTGAGGTAACCACGATTAATCTGAATAAATTCTTTCTTGACCGTGGCCCATTACTCCTCCATAACGTTTGTAACCGTTGGATGGTTTATTTGTGGTAATAAAAGATAGAATAAATATCCATAAGCGCTTTTTGACCTAAATAACTTTGGTGAGTAAAGTTCTCTCCAGCGAGGTAAACCTCGGCGAGGTGCCTTGATCTGGCGATAAGTAAACTTCAACGACCTGGCGATAAAGTACTCTGCGATCCTTGTTTTCTTCTTGTTTTGTTCAATTGATAATACAAGATGAGGTTTAATACCAATGGTGATCATCAAGTGAGCTCACCCAACATGACAAAGACCAATCCCTTGGCAACCTCATTTGCTCAATTGTCCAAACATAAGTACATGGAATTGTTGATACCAATGACTAATCTGCTAAGTGAGCTCACCCAACATAGCAAAGACTAATCCCGCTTGGTGAATTCGATTACAACTCTTTGAATATCGTCAATCTTTATAATTCCAAGTTCGATCCTTAATTTAGCAAATCTTTCCTTTGTCAAGTGGTTTAGTGAAAATATCGACAAGTTGATCTTGATGGGAATGTATAGAACCACCACATCTTTCTTTTCAACATGATCTCTTATAAAATGATGTCTCACGTCAATGTGCTTGGTTCTTGAGTGCAAAGCGAGGATTTTACTGTGATTGCAATTGCACTTGTGTTGTCACACATGATTGGAATTTCCACTTTCTTCAATTCCATAATCCACTTAATTGTTGTCTTAGCCATAGTACTTGTGCCTGACAACTTCCGCGACAATGTATTCGACTTGCGAGTGGAAGTTGAAATAAGTCTGTTTCTTGCTAAACCAGGAGACCAGTCTATTTCCCGTTAAGCAGCGGAGTTCTGAGGTGCTTTTTCTATCAATCTTGCATCGGCATAATCGAATCTGAGTAGGATATTACTTTGAAGCTTCCTTCCTTGGAATACCATATTCCTACTCCCGAAGTCTCTTTAAGATACTTGAGAATTCTCTTAGCTTGCACTTTAAATGACTTTCTTTAGGTTTGGATTGAAATCTTGCACAAACACCTCTGACAAAGGATATATCGGTCTGTTTGGCGTTGAAGTCAATGGACTCCTATCATCATACATACAAAGTCGATCAACATCTTTGCCTTCTTTATCTTCATCCAATCGATGTTTGTACTCATAGGAGTTGAATTTTTAGTCTTATTTTCCATACCAAATTTCTTGACAACTCTTTGGTATACTTGGTTTGATGAATGAAGATTCCATCTTTCATCTGTTTAACTTGCAATCCCAAAAAGTAATTCATTTCTCCATCATACTCATTTGGAATTTGCTCTTCATTAGATTTGCAAACTTTTCACAAAGTAAATCATTCTCGAGAACCAAATATTATGTCATCCACATAAATTTGCACCGGCCAGTCTTTGTTCCTTCTTTGATTACGAAAAGTGTCTTATCAATGGTGCCTTTAGTAAAACCATTGTCCACCAAGAATTGAGATAGAGTCTCATACCATGCTCTTGGTGCTTGTTTCAATCCATAAAGTGCTTTGTTGAGTCTATACACTTTATCTTCTTGATCTTTAACTTCAAATCCGGAGGTTCTTTGAACATACACTTCCTCATCTAGGATACCATTCAAAAATGCACTCTTGACATCCATTTGATATACTTTGAAGTTCTTAAATGCGGCATGTGCCAAGAATAGTCGATAGCTTCAATCTTGCAGCAGGTGCATATGTCTCATCAAAATCTATTCATACCTTGAGAATAGCCTTTTGCAACTAGTCGGCCTTATTTCTTACAATGGTACCAGATTCATCAAGTTTATTCTGTATACCCATTTAGTACCAATGATATTTGCATGACTTGGCCTTTCAACTAGTGTCCAAACTTGATTTCTTTCAAATTCATTTAATTCTTCTTGCATAGCAATTATCAATCTGGATCTGAAATTGCTTCTTCAACAACTTTAGGTTCCATTTGGATAGGAAACAAGTAAACATAGCTTCGGTTGTCTTCTAGTTCTTACACCTTCTTTGTACATTGCCAATAACTTGTTCGGCGGGGTGATTCATTAACTCATTGTGGATTTTGGTTAATTTGATTATCGGGAACCTCATCTTGATGAAGTCTGCTTGTAGCTTCTTCTACGAGGGTTATTGAGATCCTTATCTTTGCATCGATAATATTATTAACGAGGGTGCCTGAGTGAAGGCGATGTCGAGAAATTTTCAAGTCATTGAATCTTTCCAAAACTTCAACACAATCTGGATCAGTGACTTGTTGATTCTCAGCAGGTTCACACTCTTTATCTTATACCCGATAAACTTAGGTTCATCAAACACAACATGGATGGTTTCTTCATGTTTGATGTTCTTTTGTTCGATTACACTGATGCTCTGGCTTGAAAGAATATCTAAGAAGATTCCTTCATATGATTTTGGTTGGAATGTTTTTAAATGAACTTTATGATTTAGAATAAAACATTTGCTTCAAATGGGTGAAAATAGGATATGTTAGGTATCCTTCCATTCCGAGATCTCATAAGGTGTCTTGGCGACTTCTTGTTTCTTGATGTTACATTTTGTGTATAGCATGATGTATTTCTTGCTTGACCCAATATCTTCGGTAGCAATGCTTCACAAATCATTGTTCTTCTGCTTCCTTTAATGTCATGTTTCTTCTTTTCGGCAACCCCATTTCTTTGAGGTGTACCCGGCAATGACAAGTTGATGAAGTACACCACTCTGTTCACAATATTCTCTTATAACTTTATTGAGAAATTCAGTACCCTGATCTGATCTTATCTTTATGACTGTTAAACTTTTCTCATTTTGTAATCTCTTCAAAAGATTAGGCATGCTTTGGAGTGTCTCACTTTTCTTGTTCATGAATATCACCCAAGTGTATCTAGAGTAATCATCCACAACCACTAGGGTATACTTCTTTCCTGTTACACTTGTTGTAGTTATTGGTCCAAAAAGATCCATGTGCATCAACTCCAACACTCTATTAGTTGATTGTTTAGTCTTTGATTTGAAACTTGACTTTATCTGTTTACGCTTCTGACAAGCATCACATATAGCATCCTTCTTGAATGTGATCTCGGGTAAACCAACCACGATTTCTTCTTTACCAAGCTGATTAATATCATCAAAGTTTAAGTGATTTAACTTCTTGTGCCATAACCAATTGAGTTGATTTGGTATGCACAATCGAGCGAGTTCTGGGCTGCGATGAGACCAATCCACAACATACATGTTACATTTGCCTTCTACCGGCAAGTACAACTTGATCACCTCTTTCACTAATGACAATACAATTGTTTTTGTCAAAAGTGACCTTGTATCCCATATCACGAAATTGTCGATTAACTCGATGAAGTTGTAATCGTCCTTCCACATATGCAACATTCTTGATTGTAAGTCCATTTACGATAAGTGTGCCATATCCTCTTGTATATCCAGGTGTATTTTTGTTGCCAAAATTCACCCTTGGACCATCTTTTGCCACAAAGTTTGATAAGCGAGTGTTTATTCTTTGTCATGTGTGCGAACATCCTTTGTCAAAGTACCAGACACACTCTACAAAACAAAGTTAATGCATTTTAGGTACCCAAACTGTTTGGGTCCATAGTGGTCGATGTAAAGCATGACCCTTGGTATGTTTCCATAAGGTCTTCTCTAAATGTGTCATACTTTGGTTCATACATGTATTCCACACATCCATGGGAGTTCTATGGGTTAGGTTGTGTAGGAACCACATATATGTTTTACGGCCTTTTGGTACATAATCTTTGTTTGAAATGATTCTTGTTGTTAGAAACATTTGCATAACCATAGGTGTCTTTGTCTGTTAGGAGCGACCACAGTAAAATGGAGTCTGCTTTGAGGTCTTGTGTAAGTCCTCTGCTTTGATTCCATTGCCTAGGATTTTACCACTAGCAATATGGTTATACTTACTATTTTTAGCATTAGATCTGAGGAATATTCCAATCATCATCGATGAGGAGCAGTCTACCTTTCCCACGAGATAAGTATCCATTGAATGATCAACATTTTTAGGTTTAGGATTCTTATCCTTGGAATATTCTGTTTCTTACCCTACGTGGTCAGTCCATGGACTTGGTAGCAGTGCGCTTTATCGTGACTTAGAAGGCCTGGCGAGTCTATTTTGGATTTATTCTTTTTACTAGGGTGTTGACTTAGACTTGATTTTGCTTCATGAAGCATTCTCATTAGGTTTCTTTGCTTGACAACCTTCTTGGGAGTTGGATCTAGTGCGGTACAAACTTAGGACCAGTTACAGTACTAGGTTGATAACCTTCTTTGGATCCCTCTTGTTAGATTCTTTGAGTTCCAAATCAAGCCACTATTCTATCACAGCCAAGGCTTTCTGATTTTTATGCGATATTGGAACAAGATGGTTCGGCTGATTGAGGCTTTGGGATGTTAAACCAGACTTATTTTGATTACATTTCAACATCTTTTTCTTTACGCCGAAACCATAATTGACTTTCAATCTTCCAACTTCTAACTCAAGAGTTTCTTTTTGGCCTTCACAACCTCATGGCAGTTGTATTATCCTCGGTTGATTAAGGATGGCATCAAAATCCCATTGTTGTCGAAATTTCTAGGATTTGAACCACGGGTTGATTCACAATCACTTCCGTGAGAGTGTTTATAGATCTGATGTTTTATACCTCCTCGGTTTCATCCATATTGGCCATCAAAGCATAATCCTCCATATCGGCAACTTGATCTTTGTGTCATCCCGATTCATTTCCTTTTGATTCAACTTCATATCACGATTCATCTTGACAACCATAGCCTTCTTGCCAAGTCTTCTTTGTTGACTTTTGGTCTTGATGAGTGCGGACAATCGGTCTAAAATGTCGAGGCTTTTTACGATTGAAGCAAAGATAATCGAGTTCCTTGCCTTGTTTCAACTTTCGGGACAATCAGTGCAAGTGTCACAGGTTTCTTGCAATGAAAGCATAGATAGTCATTATCTTTCTTTGGTTCTTCTTTCCTTCTTTTCGGTAGGCCTCTTTGTGAAATTTCTTGTAGGGGCCTTTCCGGTCTTCATCATTACGATTTTCTTGCTCGGTAGGGCAATTTGCTCTTGCATTTCATCTAGCATATCATCTGTCCTCTGAAGTTTCTTCATGATGTGAAGCGACCAATCACGATGGTCTTTGGCTCTTCATTTTGATTTCAGGCACCGACTTCTTGCTAAATTCATAGGCCTTGAGATCGAGAGAACAATTTGAAGGTATCTTCTTCATGCAACTTTCTCATTTCTTCAATTGCGATCACTTTCATTTTCCAAACATCTCTTGCAGGTAAAGCTTCCAAGATTTTGGTGTTTACTTCCTCTTTTGAATAACTTACGCTCGGCGGGGTAAGTTCATCGAGATGCATTGAATCTGGACTCCATTTGCTCAATGGTTTCATTTGGCGACATTTTGAACTTTTGGAACCTCTTTACGGCTGCACGATTTTGTTCTTCTTTATTGCATCGATGCCTTCCACGATCAAGTGAATCTTGTCCCAAAGTTCCTGCGATCTTGCAATCTTTGACCTTCATGTACATATTGCTATCAAGGTTACGTAAATGATATCAATAGCAATGTTGTTGAGGTTTGCTCTTTTACATCTTACGCATTCCATTCTCTTTTTGGTTTAGGAATGTACTCGATTCTGTCACCTTATTCTTGCCTTTGTAATCTCAGGTGGTCCTTGATTAGTACATCCATCATCTCATCATGGGTAGCGACAAGATATGCACGCATTCGGCGTTTATACTCATCAAATCTATCAAGAGAACACATCAACATAGTTCTAGCATCTTGTGTGTTGTCCATGATGCAAGTCTTGAAAATCGATAACTTGAAAGAAAGTTTTAAAGAATTTTCACAAGCACAACAAGTAGGATTCCTTGAGCGAAGCCTTGCTCCGATACCAATTGTTGGTCCTTGAAAGGCTTTGGTTAAGTTTAGAGGGGGTGAATAAACTTAACACTTAAAACTTTGGAGTTAACAAATTCTGCAACCAGACTGCTTTGGTACTTGATGGTCTGCTTTGAGACCTCGATAACTGGCTTGATAAGCGATGAGTCATTGCGTGATTCGATTCTTTGAATTTGTGCGTGAATAATATCAAAATTAAGCCTTGTTACTTGTTGTTAAATATGTTACTAAGTATTAGATACTCATTAGTGTATGTGTGTGATTTCGATTGCTAGATTCGGTAGATTGATGAGTGAAATAGAACAAGTCACGAAAGTAAGCGAGAAAATAAGTAGGCGGGATTTTATAGTGGTTCCGGTGATGTAATCACATCGTCCACTCTTCTCTGTGATTTTGGAGGAAATTCACTAGTGATCTTTGAGTTATCATTTACAAAGAATCCTAGGTTGTTTGTCCTTCACCAATAACTATGGCTTCTAAGCGGCCAGGAGCAGGTAGGATTCTTTGCTCACGAGTCTTCCACTTGGTCCTTGAAGGGTAGAATTGCCTCTTCACCGGCTCCACCACAAACCAGCAGTCTTTCACACTAACGGATGCTTCTTTTGTCTTGGCGAGTTCTTTATAAAATAAAGAATGAATCAAATAAATGATTCGATTGCGCGACTTGATTAGGATGATATAATCGACTGACTTGAGTCTTCAAGTGTGTATGCTTGATGCGGCTTGAACCTGAGAATGCACTTGAAGAAAATAAGCTAGATCGCTGACCTTAAGCTCGATAAGTTCGGGGGTGTTCTTATTTCAGTATTGTCACTTAAAGTTTATCTCAAAAATTCTTCTTTTTTGTTGAGTTGAAAGTCTTCTATTTATAGGTAGGAATGCATGTGACTTGCATTTGAAATTCAAATGTGACCGTTCCTTGTATTTGTCCCATCACATTTGCGTTACATCACTATTCATAGGGTGACAACTGTCGAGATTACTTTTTGTGATCTGATCTGTCCACCCCTTTGACTTGTATCAATAGATAAAAATATGGATCATCCCAGCGTCTTTTTAATCTCGACCTTTGATTTGCTTGATAAGTCGAGGTAGTTGGTTTGTTCTTATCCATGTAACTTTCCAATAATCTTGAATTAATCGAGGTATATATATCGGTAGGTTCATCGATCTGTTTGTAATATCAATCGATCTGTTGAACATCTTATTTTTGTTTGAAAAATAGAATCACGGTGATTACTTTATTAACTTTTATTTGTGTAGTTAGATCACATCATTTTAATTGAAACTAAGTTCCAAACATCATCCAACTTGTGGAACTTAGACCTACACAAGGCATATGTAATCGATTTAGGTCATCACGACTTGCCTAAATTTGATTCCATATCCTTGACTTTAACTACTAAGTTTGATCCCTTAGCCTTCATTAGCGAGTTTGAACCCTCGGCCTTGAGTCTTGATCTTGGCGGAGTTCGGACCGATCTCTTGACCTATCTACCTACTTGGCCTAGACCGATCTGGCGATAAGCGATCGGCTGACCTTTTTCTGATGCTTGTTTGATCAAACCTATTTATGAATCAAACTCTAATAAACTATACATTTTATCTAGACATCTTTTTGCCTTTGCACTATATAACTAGTATGGCACTCATCATCAAAACTAAGAAATAAGTCCAACACAAAGGTACTTACGGTTTTAGTAGTGTCTTAATTATAAGCATACATGCATATAATAAGATGAATTATTAATTACGTCCTAAAACAATTATATAATTGTCTTTGGATACTTACACTAACAATTCACACACTTGTGAAACCGTGTAATTACATTGCATAATATATATCTCTTTTACGTCCGTGGAGTAGTCGGCTGCTTGCCGGAAACCACGTTAAATCAACTGTGTTCTTGTTTACATGTTTGTCAATTCCACCATTCTTTTGCGTTTGCATTGCTATACGTGTTTGTTTCTTTCTTTAGCTTTGCATATTCCTATACGTGTTTATAACATTATTTATAAAATTGCTCTGTGATGAGAGTCAAATTGGCTATCATTTTCTATGTAATTATACCCGTTTATACCTCGTTTTATATGTTATACGAGACATTTGGTTGTATTTTGATGTATTTACACCTTGGTTATCATTTGGGACCTAGGGCGCTTAAAGTCAGGGATTCTCGGTATTTTTAGTGTAATTTACTATACTCTCGGTAAGCCTAGTGTCTGTAGGGATTATGTGTGGTATTTGTTGTGATTTTGTATAGGAATTAGGTGTTTGAGATGTCGGAATGGGAGTTCAGGAGTTGGAGCGTGTGTCCGAAGCTTAAGCGTTCAAGCGGATCAAAAGCGGTGGTACTACAACCATACCTTCCATTGAGCTGCAATTCTATCCACCTTAGAGGCATTTTCTGGGCTGGACATCCTCATGAAAGTTGTAGAAAATTGAATGAGCTTTCCAACTCATCTTGAATCACTCAAATCGGAGGTCTCTGAGACAAAGTTATAGCTGTTTTTAGAGGTGTGTCGACTAGGCGCCTTTGAAAATGCTAGGCGCCGCGCATGTGGTGAATTTTGGCGGAAGTTTGAGTATGTGATTTTAACATCCTAGGCGTGCGCCTAGCGTCCAGAGCACATAAAACACTATAAATACCCTCATTTTGGATCTAGATCCATACTTAACTATTTCCCAACTTCGTTTTTTCACCATTTTACGCAATTTTCATTAGTTTAGCTTAGTTTTTAGGTAGATTAGATTAGTTTAGTTGTAGATTGTTGTAATCCATAGGATCTCGGTGATAACTTGGCCAGCGTTATTGGCGGGATTTACGTTCGGTGGATCGATTTTCAGCGGCATAATATATTTGGTATTTCTTTTCATTTCTTGTTCTTGCTTTCAATCTTTATTTTAGATTTATGTTTATTGTTGATTTCTTGTTGTTTTGTTAATATAATGAGTAGATAATAGCCCGATAGTCGAGTTATGTGATAGTCTTTGAAATCGAACCTTGCTTTGTTCATGTGGTGTTCTTGATGTTTGATTGTTGATTCTCGATGTTACCATAGTTCTAGAACTTATTCTTATCACGTTTGTTGAATTAGCTACTTAATAAGCGTATCACCGCGTATGGTTTTTACATATGTATTTCACGAGAGGATCGGGAGCCAGGGTTCTAGGATCAGCGTGTAAAACCGGCGAGTTTGTTGGACTTCGGTTTAGTTGTGAGTTTTGTATCGACTTGTCAAGCGTTTCATGAATCGTAGACCGTGTGAAGTCGATTAAATCGGTCGGTAATTTGTTGAACTGACATAGGAGGGTAGATTATTGAAATAATGTCAATTCTCAGAGCCAGGAAGCGAAACCCTTTGTGAGATCGAGCGTTTAGGTGAATCAAGAATACCTCGGGACTTAGCTAGGGTTTTGAGTATTAGATTGGATCATAGCTCGGCTATCTCTTTTATATAGTTTTAAATCTCTCTTTGTTGTGCATATTAGTTTGTAGAACCGGTGATCGACAAATCACCGTCTTCAATATTTGTGTTGACTGAACTAGGGGCGAGACCGACTTTGGTACTCGGCCCGAGATTCCACTGAGGGATCGACCTTGACTCACCAATTCTAGGCTCTGATTGACCCGGTACCTTGCGGTGAGATTGGACACTTAGAAAAGGCCGATCAAGTTTTAAGGCGCCGTTGCCGAGGAATCGGGTTGATATCTTGTAAGTTAGTTGAGTTATTAGGATTAGGTCGTTTTTCTTATTTGTTTTTATGTATAGTTTGTTTTATTTTGTTGTTGTTGAAGTGTCACATCATTTACTTTGGTAGTGGTAGTGACAAGTTACCGTGATTGTGTTAGTGTTGTTTCCTTGATTTGCGGATAATGAATCCATACTACAATTACGGCTCCTATCACTACCCATTCGGATATTACAACTACGATTGCTATGGGTTATCAAACACAACCATCTTATCGATTCAACCCATTACACCGTATCATCACGAGAATGAGTGGGGAATGCCCCAAGTTACTTTGATCAACAACTCGATACTCCTCCACCTCCGAATCGAGACCTCAGAACAGCGGATGGCACTTGAGCAAGCGTTGAAGAGTTGAGTAAAGTGGTCAAGAGCACCGTAGAGAGTTTCAAGAGTTTAAGTAATGGCGGTTTGTGATGCAAGCGACCATACAAAACTTGGAGCTTAAAGTGCAACAACTATTTGAGGAGTTTGAGAGGAAAGAGCGTGAGACTTTACTTGAAGTCACCCACGAGGAATGCTACGATGAGGGTATGAATCCCGATATTATTGAATCATCTATTCCTTTTTAGTCTAGCATTCTTTGTTATACCTACGGGGTGCACTAAATGTTCATACTTGGTGCTTGAGCCTAAATGTTCATACTTGGTGCTTGAGTCGTTATTAGTTGGGATATGTTTTAGTTGGGAAAGTGAATTCATTGTTACGTGCAATGGATTCATTGAACCAATCTTGGTGGTGAGGATTGAGCCCGTGTTTCTATTATTTCATTTCGAGGGGTGCTCAATTCCTACGATTTTTGTAGGGAGAAGCAGCGGTTTGCTCTCTTTGGTATAACTATCACGACATAGTTGGGGATAGAAAGTTGGTGAGGACTATAAACTCGAGAATGTGTTTTTATTGCTTTTTCTTTCCCCTCGTGTTTCCTTTGTGTTTCTTTAGTTTCTATTTTGATACTTGGTGGGTTTTGTTGTAATATAACCCGAGGAAGTGTGTTTGGGGGGTTAGTGTGGTGTTTTGGTTTTGATGAGTTGTGGTAATCCGGGTAGTTTCATTGTGTTATACTCCATTACTTGTACACCTTTGGTGTTTGTTGTATATACTTTATAAATGCAGGTACCACAGGAGTTCATTTATGGATGCCACGTGATCGTACTCGTAGCTTTTTCGGTTGTAAGCTAACTTTTCTACCACTTATCATTAGTGTTTCGTTTTAAAGTAGGGGTAGTCGGTTTAACCGATGTTTTGTTTTTATGTGGAGCGAGTTATTCTTAGAGTTGTTATCCCTTGGGTGTAAATGAGTTGTTTTAGAAATTTTGGATGCCTTTGACATTGTTTATGATACATTGAGCCTTTAGTATTGTTTTGTTAAACATATAGTGATTATTTGAATGCATTTCATTTGAGTTGGGATCTTGTTTTGAGAATGGAATAGTCTATCCGTTAACCGACTTCATGAATCACCTTGACTAGTGAGCGATTATGGTAGTTATTAATGACCCGGTTACAGAACTTATATTAGTAACCAGGCGAAATAGAAAGGTAAATCGTGGTTGAGTGCGGGATGGCGGTTTTGGCATTTATTTTGACCCGATCGAGGCAAAGGCCAACCTAAGCGATTAATCCACTGTTACCCCTCTAAGCCTTTTGTAGGGTGGTTGGGCCGCCACCCGAACTAGACTTCGTGTTACTAACACAGTGAAAATCGATGTCACAACATTTTATCGATCTACATATCCTTGACTACCTTGCAATTGAGTTTGTTCGTTCCGCACATTTTACGATGTTGCGAGTATTATTGAGCGTAAGTAATGGTATGAAGTCGTAATTTATGAGTTATTCGATGCGAGGAGTGTAACAATGTGTCGGTTTGGTTTGTTCGAATTTTGATGTATAGAAGAAGAAAAAAAAGAAAAAAAAAAGCAGTGGTAAATGTACATATTTATAGTTTGTTATAAGTCCAAAAGTGGACTAAAGTGTTGTGTAGTATTGTATATTATGAAGTTGAGGTTAGGGTTTGGACTCAGGAGATGTAAATATTTGGAAAGATTGGCGAAGTGATAACCGGAGTTTTGTGTATATATCTCGGTTAAAGCTCTTTTGCACCCTCTCTTTTCTATTTTATCGTAAATATCCTTTAGTTGCCCGTACCACAGCCTAATGGTATAACCCTTCAAGTCTGCTTTCGACCGTGCTAGACTTTGATTGACCTCGATTAGTGGAGATGTTTCTGACGTATAAGCCTATGGTGTAGCCTCGGTACATTATCGTCTATAATCTAAAAAGCTGGTCATTGGTGATAAATGTTGAAAAAGCTATACACACACACACACACACACACGTTCTTTTCTCGATACAAGGTGAGAACTTAAATCTTATGCATTTGTGTCATTTACTTGTGTTTTACCATTTCAATTTTATAGACTTGATGTATGATATCAATGTTGACTCCATCTTTATTTTTGAATTAAACTCATCTTTGCTCGGCGAGCAAAAGCTAAGTAGGGGTAGTTGATGAGAGTCAAATTGGCTATCATTTTCTATGTAATTATACCCGTTTATACCTCGTTTTATATGTTATACGAGACATTTGGATGTATTTTGATGTATTTACACCTTGGTTATCATTTCGGGACCTAGGGCGCAAAGTCCGGGATTCTCGGTCTTTTGGTGTAATTTACTATACTCTCGGTGCATGCTAGTGTCTGTAGGGATTATGTGTGGTATTTGTTATGATTTTGTACAGCAATTAGGTGTTTGAGATGTCGGAATGGGAGTTCTGAGGATTGGAATGTGTGCCCGAAGCTTAAGCGTTCAAGCGGATCAAAAGCGGTGGTACTACAACCATACCTTCCATTGATCTGCAATTTGATCCACCATAGATGCATTTTCTGGGATGGACATCTTCATGAAAGTTGTAGAAAATTGAATTAGATTTCCAGCATCTTGAATCACTCAAATTGGAGGTCCACGGACAAAGATATAGCTGTTTTTAGAGGGTGTGTCGACTAGGCGCCTTTGAGGTGTGCTAGGCGCTACGCCTAGCAGGTGGTTTGGCCATAAGTTTGATCACGTGATTTTAACATCTAGGCGAGCGCTACACTTTCCTAGGCGCCGCGCTGGCATCAGGCTACATAAAACACTATAAATACCCCCATTTTGGATCTAGATCCATACTTCTTCTTCCCCAACTCGTTTTCACCATTTTACGCAATTTTCATTAGTTTAGCTTAGTTTTTAGGTAGATTAGATTAGTTTAGTTGTAGATTTTTGTAATCGAGGATCTCGGTGATAGCTTGGCGTGTTATTGACGAGTTTTACGTTCGGTGGATCGATTTTCAGCGGCATAATATATTTGGTATTTCTTTTAAATTTCTTGTTCTTGCTTTCAATCTTTATTTTAGTTATGTTTATTGTTGATTTCTTGTTGTTTTGTTAATATAATGAGTAGATAATAGCCGATAGTAGTGTTATGTGATAGTCTTTGAAATCGAACCTTAACTTTGTTCATGTGGTGTTCTTGATGTTTGATTGTTGATTCTCGATGTTACCATAGTTCTAGAACTTATTCTTATCATGTTTGTTGAATTAGCTACTTAATAAGCGTATCCACCGCGTATTGTCTTTACATATGTATTTTGCGAGAGGATCACGGGGCTGGGGTTCTAGGATCACTTTATGCAAAAACCGGTGAGTTGTTCGGACTTCGGTTTACGTTGTGAGTTTTGTATCTCGACTTGTTGAGCGTTTCATGAATCGTAGACCGTCTGAGTTCGATTAAATCCAGTCAGTAATTGTTGAACTGACATAGGAGGGTAGATTATTGAAATAATGTCTATTCTCAGGCAGGAAACGACACCACTGTGACATCGAGAATGTTTAGGTGAATCAAGAATACCTCGGGACTTAGCTAGGGTTTGTGAGTATTAGATTGGATCATAGCTCGGCTATCTCTTATATAGTTTTAAATCTCTCTTTTGTTGTGCATATTAGTTTGTAGAACGGTGATCGACCGTCACCGTCTTCAATATTGTGTTGACTGAACTAGGGGCGAGACCGACTTTGGTACTCGGCCAGATTCCTGTGGGATCGACCTTGACTCACCAATTCTAGAGTTCTGATTGACCCGGTACTTGCCGGTGAGATTGGACACTTAGAAAAGGCCGATCACTTTGTAGCTCTTGCTTGATGTAGTTGTACTTCCGCCAGTATGCGGATTGGGGACCCACGCCCGGGCGCCCTCTCCCCGTCCACGACTTGTCTTTTGAAAGCCGTCATCCCGTTAACCAGCCCGATGCTTTGCCGGTGTGAGGACCTCTTTAGAGCATTAAATCCTCTTTCTAACTGCGACCACGATACCAAAGCGCCTCGCCCGATCAAGTACCGGTTGCTTCACTTGGTGGACCATAGGGGCATTGTCCACCTCGATTCTTACCACCGTGCGGACTTGGCGCCATCCCACCTTCCTCCGGGTATGTCAACTTTGGCGGTCCTTACGTTGAGTGCGGCTTTGTAAGAAGTGGTCTATAACATTCGATGAGAATGGTCGTTACATGGCGAACCTTCCTCTTTCTTTCCTTTTTATTTTAACCTAAAGATCCGGTTGATTTGGGTAGGATCGGAAGATACTTGATTGCACAGAGACAAAGTGGTAGATGGAAAGTGTGATTGGACATTGTACTTGATCAAAGCTCAACTTTCCACCCTTGGATCAAGATGAAGATCAAAGGCTCTCCATATTTACGATTAAACATGTTGTAGAGAATTAGAGAAAAGAGGGTGAAAGATAAGTTCTTATTAGCTTTCTATTCTTCATATTTGTAAAATAGTACAAGAGTGAAATATATAGGAGGTTGAGACCTCAGCTTACAATGATTAAAGGCGTAAAGAGAACTAGAAAGCCCTATTAAATGTTGCCATTAACTAACCAACTAAGTATCGGTTTCACTTATGATGTAAAGCAGAGAATACAAGCCCCGGATGATAAAAGATACAAAAGTAACAAAATAATACACTTTAATATATATTCTTCAACCTCCCCACGAGTTGGTTTATAGATGTCTAATAATCAATCTTGCTAACACAAAGTTCGAAGGAGGTACTTGCCAAATCCTTTAGTGAACATTTAACAACATGAAGCTTGGATGGAACATATGATAGGTTGATGACTCCATTTTTTGGCGGCTTCTTGATGAAGTGCCTATCAATTTCAACATGTTTGGATCTATCATGTTGAGCAGGGTTGATAGCAATCTCATGACAAATTTGCTATCACTTAGAAGAGTCATAGGTTCATCATGGTTTATCTTGGCTCGGCAAGAACTCTCTTTATCGAGGATCAGCTCATATAAGCCAAGTGAAGTGGCTTAATTATGCTTTTACCGACTTCTAGCCACCACAACCTTCCTGCTTCTCCATGAAACAATGTTATCTCAATGAAAATGCATCATCTAGAAGTCGATTTCTGTTTGTTAGAAAACCATCAACGTCATCATCACTTATATCCTTTACATGAGTATCTCGAGAATTTTGAAGAATATATCACTTCTAGACTTTTCTTGAAATTTCAGGACTTATAAATCATGAGTTTCTTGGTGAATCTTTCTAGGCTTTTGCATCAACTAGCTTAATTGACTATTTGCAAAAAAGACACACGAGTCTAGTATGAGATAAGTATATCGGACACCCAATCAATCATGTAAAGATTCTTGATCAACAAGATCATTGTTTTCATCATTCCACAATTTGATATTGCTTTGTCAACAGGATCTCTGGTACATTTTCTTCGTGCTATAGGCAAAATCATTAGAGTGCAGGAGGGAGGACATCGTCACTGATTTATTGGTATCATCAGGTTTCATTATTACCCGACATCATGTGATAACGCTTCCTCAATAGTCTCCTCGTCATCAAGTATAATAATATGAATTATGGTCATGGATCAATTGGTTAGTATGTTCCACTTGGGACTTATTTTTCCCTTCTTTGGTGTATATAGCGATTTTATGAGATTCTTGTGTGATATTCACCTTTTTACTTGTCATAAAGAGTGTTATGCATATCATTGCTGAATCAGGGACAATGAATCATGGGCATCACCAAGAAATTAGACATGTCATTTTCAAATATAGAAGTTTTGGAGTAGAAAGGTTGATTTTGAAGAAACTAACATTGGCGAACACATAGATCCTTTTTGTAGTAAATTGTTGGACTTATTTTAAGTTTTAGTGAAGAGTGCCGGACTAGTCATTATAGAGCAAAGGCAAAAAGTTGTCTAGATCAAATGTATAGGCTTATTAGAGTTTGATCTTTGTATAGGTTTGATTAAACAAGCACTGTAAATGGTCAGCTGACTATCATCCACAGACTTGTCATTATCGAGGGTACCCGAGTCGTGAGACTAGTTTAGGAACCTCTTTAAGACCGAAAATGAGAGGCTCAAACTCAGTTATTGAAGGCTAAGGATCAAACTTAGTATTTAAAGTCAAGGGTATAGAATCAGAATTTAGGGAAGTCTGTGATGACCTAAACTGATTGCATATACCTTGTGTACAAGGTCTAAGTTCCACAAGTCAAATGGTGATTGGAATTTGGTTATGATCAAAATGGTGTAATCTAACTTTACAATGAAAAGTTAGATATAAGAGAAGTCAGCTGCAGTGTTTTACAAACACAGCAACTCTGGATCAGCTGACTGATATGTATTTCAGCAGACTTACATGGTCATATTGGGAGATTACAAGGAAAGTGACAGATAACAACCCTTGGTTTTGTCAACAAATCAATGGCCAAGATTAAAGGGACGTTGGAAATAAATAGAGGTTTATCCAATGGATACAAGTCAAAGGGTGAACAGTCTGAAATCTGACAAAAAGTAAACTGACAGTGTCAGTACTATGTACAGGGACAGAAAGCAAGTCAAGATGGGACAAATCTAAAACAGCTATGTTTGAATTTCAAACACAAGTCACAAGGATTCTCACCTATAAATAGATGACCCCTGATACAGTAACAAGAGATGATTTTTGAGAGAAAAACAACAGATAATATTGAGCTTCAAATTCTTATCAAGAAGTCACCCTGCTGACCCTACTGAACTTAAAGCTACTGATCCAGTAAATTTCTTCAAGTGTAATCTGTTAACAAGCTACATCAAGTTTACACACTTGAAGAATCCAAGCTGCAGATCATATCATCCTGATCAAGCTGTTGAAAGATGAATCACTTACTTGATTCAAACTTTCTATTATAAGAAATCTGCTGAAGACAGTGAAGCATCTTTGGGTGTCAAGGACTGTTGTTTGTGGTGGAGCTGGTGAAGAGGCAATCCTACCCTTCAAGGACCAGTGGAAGACTTTCGAGCAGCAATCCTACCTGTTCCAAGTGTTCCGTTTGTGAAGCCATAGTTATTGGTGAAGGACAAACAACTTAGGGATTTTTGTAACTGCTACCTCAAGGATCTCTAGTGAATTACCTCCAACATCACAGGAGAAGAGTGGACTGATAGGATTACACCACCTGGAACCACTATAAAATCTGCCTACTTACTTTCTAAATTTACATTCTGCATTTAGTATATATATAGCACATCAATCAACTGAACTAGCAACTGAATCACACATATACACTACTGAGTATCTAATACTTGGTATCATATTTTAACAAAAATTAATAAGGCTTAATTTAAAGATATTCCGCTGCAACAAATTCAGTAAAATCAACAGTCAGCAAACTACTGAGTGTCAGTAGACTACTGAGCTATCAGCAGGCTGCTGAAGTTGCTGGGTTTGTTAACTCCAAAATTTTTAAGTGTTAAGTTTATTCCCCCCCCCTCTAAACTTAACCAAAGCCTTTTCAAGGGAACAACAATTGGTATCGGAGCAGTGCTTCTATTCTGAAGTAATCCTACTTGTTGTGCTTGTGAAAATACTTTGAAAACTTTGTCAAATTTCTGATTTTCAAAGCTTTGCATCATGGATAACAATCAGTATGCTAGAACAATGTTGATGTGTTCTTTAGATCATTTTGATGAGTATAAACGTCGTATGCAGGCTTTTCTAGCTGCAAAACATGATGAGATGATGGATGTGCTGACTGATGGACCACTGGAAATCACAAAAGCTATAACTGTGGATAATCAAACTCAGTACATTCCAAAACCTAAAAGAGAATGGAATGCTGAAGATAGAAAAAGAGCAAACCTTAACAATATTTCTATTGATATCATATACAGAACTTTGGATAGCTATGTGTACATGAAAGTGAAAGATTGCAAGATTGCAAAAGAACTTTGGGCCACGTTACAATTAATATGTGAAGGTATTGATGCAATCAAGAAAAACAAGATCAGTGTGGCCAAAAAGAAGTTTCAAGATTTCAAGATGAAACCCAATGAAACTATTGAACAAATGGTGTCAAGATTCAATGCAATCATGGATGAACTCACCCTACTGAGTGTAAAGTATTCAAAAGAAGAAATCAATTCAAAAATTTTAGAAGCCTTACCTGCAAAAGAAGTTTGGGAGATGAAGGTGACTGCCATAGAAGAGATGAGAAGTTTGCATGAAGAGGATACCTTCAAATTGTTTTCAGATCTCAAGGCCTATGAATTCAGTAAGAAACTTGTACCTGAGACTAAAAAAAAAGAACCAAAGACCACTGCATTGGCTGCTACACATCAAGAAGAAGCATCAGGAGCTCAAGATGATCTACTGGATGAGATGTATGAGCAAATTGCCCTACTGAGCAAGAAAATCAGGATGATGAAAAATGGAAGGGGTTCTCCAAGGAATTTCAAAAAGAAGTTTGGTGAAAAGAAGAAGGATGAATCCAAGAAAGACAATGATTACTTGTGCTATCAATGCAAGAAACCCGGACACTTCAAACCTGACTGTCCTGAACTAAAACAGAAGAAAGAACCTGATTATCATTGCTTCAATTGCAAGAAGCCTGGACATTTCAGACCTGATTGTCCAGATCTACTCAAGAGCAAAAGTCTGCAAAGAAGATCTGGCAAGAAGGTTATGGTTGCTGAAGATGAATCAGGATATGAAGTAGAATCAGAAAAAGGAAATGAATATGATGATACTGCACTTGTTGCTGATATGGATGATTATGCTTTAATGATAAATATGGATGAAACAGAGGAGGTATACAATTCTGTATCTATAAACACTCATGATGGAATTGATTGTGAATCAACTTGTGGTTCAAATCCTAAAAATTCTGACAATGAAGAAACTTTGGATGCCATCCTTAATCAACTAAGGATAATACAATCCGGTTGTGAGATTGTGAAGGCTGAAAAAGAAGCTCTTCAAACAAAAGTTGAAAGGTTAAAAGCTGAATTAAGAAATCTCAAGGGTAAGGAAAAAGAGATTGGTAAGAATCAGCATAAGCCTGCTGTACATTCAATAGCTGCTGAATCTGCTGATCAATCTTGTTCCTCAACTGCATTCAAACCTGGAAAGCCTTATGGTGATAGAACAGGCCTTGGATTTGGAACTCAACAATTTAATCAGGGTGGATCCAGTAAGGTTAGTGAACCTAGTACCAGAATTGGTGCTAAGTTTGTGCCTGCACAAAATCCAACTCCCAAAAGGGTTGCTGAGGCAGTGAAGCCTACTAAGAAAACTTCAAGAAAGCAAAATCAGAAGTCAAAAAGTTCAACAGCACCTAACAAAAGGAATAAATCCAAAAATATGACTGCTGTACCTTCTAGACTTGCTGATAGCAGACTTGCTACCAAGTCTGCTGGACCATAAAAAGGCAAAAATCAGAAATATTCCAAGGATAAGAATACTAAACCTAAAAATGTCAATCATTCAAGGGATACTTATCTTAGGGGGAAAGGTAGACTGTTCCCTACTGATGATGATTGGAATATTCCTGTTCCTACTGATAGAAACAAATGATATAACCATACTGCTAGGGTAAAACCTCAGCAATGGAATCAGCAGAGGACTCTGCAGAGGACTTATATAAGACCTCAGCAGACTTCACATTACAGCGCTGTTCCTAAACTGCAGTACTTTTGCTGCTCTCTTGTCTGGCCCATAGTGACCAATAGAATCCACACTGCAGTACTTTTGCTGCTGTATTGTCTGGCCCATAGTGACCTCCAGCTTCTCTAGAATGACACATGTGCAAAATACTTGGAATCTCGTCTTCATGGACGGATCTCCTAAGAATGGAATCAGGGCATAATTTGTATAGGTAGGGATCGTCCCAATGATAATGCTTCAGATATGTGAAAAACATCATCTTATCCGCATTGGTGAATTCCGGTGGTAGATACCTTCCTGCTAAATAATTGACAATATTAGAAAACAAAGGGTATACCTTGCCCACTCTTGATGTATGATATCGGGTCAGAGATTCAACTCGAGCTACCACTGAGATGGTAAAAAGTTGTTCATCCGGAAAGCTTTCCCTGATCTCAGTCGGTTGCTCTTCTTCCCGCAAAGTTAATCTTGACAGGTGATCAGCCACCTGGTTCTCAATTCCTTTTTTATCTTTGATTTCCAAATCAAACTCTTGTAAGAGTAAAATCCATCTTAACAGTCTTGGCTCGGAGTCTTGCTTGGTTAGAAGGTATTTCAAAGCTGCATGGTCAGTGAATACAGTGACTTTTGATCCTATCAGATAAGGTCGAAACTTGTCAAACACAAATGTGACAGCTTAGAATTCCTTCTCTGTAGTTGCATAATTTCTTTGGGCACTATTAAGGGTTCGACTGATGTAATAGATAGGCTTAAATATTTTATCCTCCCTTGTCCTAGGGCTGCTCCAACTGCCGTGTCGCTTGCATCACACATTAGCTCAAAAGGTTTGTTCCAATCTGGGGCTACCAGAATTGGGGCGGTTATAAGCATTTTCTTTAATGTGTTGAATTCGTTCTTGCACTCTTCTCCAAATACGAAAGGCACATCTTTTGCAAGTAGTTCCGTCAGAAGTTTAGAAACTTTAGAGAAGTCCTTAATAAACCTCCTAGAAAATCCTGTGTGGCCAAGAAAGGCTCGCAACGTCATTAATTTTGTTGGAGGGGGTAACTTCTCGATTACCTCTATCTTTTCTCTATCAACTATTCCATTCTTTGAAATTCTGTGACCCAACACTATTCCTTCTGTAACCATGAAATGGAATTTTTCCCAGTTAAGTACAAGGTTGGTCTCTTCACATCTCTTTAGCACTTTACTCAAATTGTCCAAGCATTTATCAAAGCTATCTCCAAATACAGAGAAGTCATCCATGAAAATCTCCAGAAAATCCTCCACCATGTCCGCAAATAATGACATCATACACCTTTGGAAAGTTGCTGGTGCATTACATAACCCAAAGGGCATGCGATTGTATGCAAAGGTTTCATAGGGCCATGTGAAACTTGTCTTCTCTCGGTCCACGGGGGCAGTATGGATCTGATAGTAACAAGAATATCCATCTAAGAAACAATAAAACGCATGACCGCTTAATCTTTCCAACATCTGATCAATGAAAGGTAGGGAAAATGATCTTTACGAGTTGTATTATTCAGTTTCCTAAAGTCTATGCAAACTCGATGTCCAGTAATTAGTCTCACAGGGATTAATTCATCAAACTCATTAGGTTGGACAGTGAATCCTCCTTTCTTGGGCACCACATGAATCGGGCTCACCCACTCACTGTCTGCAATTGGGAAAATTATTCCCATCTCCAGCATCTTTATGATCTCTTCCTTAACAACATCCTTCAGTTGTGGCATCAACCTCCTTTGAGGTTGTGCTACCACTTTCTTCTCAACAGAGATCTTATGCATGCACTCTGATGGGCTTATTCCTCTAATATCTGCAATCGTCCATCCAAACGCTCCCTTATGATCTCTCAGTACTCTTAAAAGTTTCTCCTCCTCTAAAGGTGATAATGATGATGAAATTATAAGGGGGAGAGTATCATTTTGTAAGTACACGTACTTCAGGTGAAAAGGCGAAGGTTTTAACGTTAAGTTCCTTGGTGGCTCCTCTAATGATGATCTTAACAGCTTACCAATCAATTGTAAGTCAAAGAAATTATGCCATGAAGGTCTATGAATGGTTCCTCCTAAATCCATAGAAGATATAGGCTCTATTTCTTGTACTTGACCTTCTCTACACCCAGGCCTGGTTTCCTCATAACTTTCCTCATCCTTCAGGAGCAAAGTCTCTGCTACTTCAGGATCTAGTGCCACTTGCTGATATAATTCCAACACAAGTTCGTATATGGCATCTAGCATGTAGCATGCTTCTCCTTCATCTTGTGCATACTTTATTAAATTCATTACATTGAATACTACTTTGTCCTCATTCACTCTCAAAATCAGCTCACCCTTATGAACATCTATCAATGTTTTGCTCGTAGCTAGGAAGGGTCTTTCTAAGATTAGTGGAACATCGTGGTTAGTTTCCATGTCTAGCACCACAAAGTCTACAGGGAATACAAACTTATCAACTTTCACCAAAACATCCTCCACCACTCCACATGGTTGCTTCATTGTCCTAACTGCTAATTGAAGGGTTATAGATGTTTCATTCAATTCTTTCATGCCTAACTTATGAAAGATTGAGAGTGGCATTAGATTGACACTGGCTCCAAGATCACACAATGCTTTGTTTAGGCATACTCCTCCAATTGCGCAAGGATGAGGAAGCTCCTAGGATCTTTACACTTAGGAGGCAGTTTGCATTGCAAAACTGCTGAGCATTCCTCGTTAAGGCATATAGTCTCAAGGTCTAATAACTTCCTTTTGGTAGAGATTGCTTCTTTGAAGAATTTCGCATACTCTGGCATTCCTGGCCAGAGCTTCTACCAAAGGTATATTCACTTGCAACTCTTTAAACATCTCTATAAACTTTTTATAACGCGCATCATCATTATTCGGCTTACATTTCCAAGGGGGATAGGGTAAAGTAGCAGGATTAATATTTACAGTTCGTGAAGACTTACCGCTGACTGCTGCTGCTCTGCCTGCTTGTCTGCTGAATTTTTAGACTCCCGGTTTACCGGCCCCTCTTTTACACTAGATTCTGCTGTGTTCTGCTGCTGACTACTTTCTGATTCTTCCTGGCAGTTGGTATAACTGGTCCAGATAGTCCCTTTCCACTTCTAGTCATGATTGCATTCACATCCTTCGGATTCTTCTCAGTATACTTAGCAATCCTCCCGGAGGACAGGCTGACACTTGTTTTGCAATCTGTCCCACTTGGTGCGACAGATTCTACACTAATGCTTCTTGATTGGTCAGTCTTGTATAATTCTTTTGACAATATGTGGTGAAGTTTGTATTTAGCTCAGTCATGGATTTCATAAGTTGATTGACCGTGTCGGTCACAGTTGAGCTCACTTTGTCGAAAACCCCCAGTAGGGTCACTCAGTCTAAAACCAGGGTGGTCATGAGAACCTGGGCGATATCCGCCCCCATAAGGATTTTCTTGCCTCCCTATATAGTTCACGTCCTCAGTGTTGGTTGCTTCAATATCTTGAAATTTCTCAACCTTGGCTATGCGATCTTGCATGCCATCTATCTTCTTATTCATCGCCATTAGCTGATATAAGATCTTTTGAGAAGTATCTTCTCTAAATACGCCTTCAGCTACCTTGGCGGTTTCAACTTGATGTGTTTCTCATTGACTTGTCAGTGCGATTTTCTCTAATTTCTCTTCGGCTTCTTCAGGTGATAGCAACGCAAAACTTCCGTTTCTTGATGCATCCGCTCTTATTTGTTCACTTGGCCGCAATCTGTGATAAAAACTATGCATTCGTACGGGCAAAGTGATATCATGGTGAGGGCATCTCCTCAAAGGTTTCAGTTGGTTTCTACTTAAATCTTTCCCAAGCTTCTTCAAAGCTTTCAGTTGGTTTCTGCTTGAAATTAATAATCTCTTGTCTCATCTGTAACGACTTCCCAGGTGGGCAGTACTTATTCATAAATTTCTGCAACTGATTGGTCCAAGTTTGGATCGATCCCGGTGCTAGAGACAATAACCATATTTTTGCTTTGTCTTTCAGAGTGAATAGAAACAACTTCAACTTGATGTTGTCTTCAGGTACTCCTGTTGGCTTAACCGTGCTGACTATTTCCAGAAAGTTGGTGATGTGTACACTAGGATCTTCATTCATTACTCTATGAAAGGTAGTGTAGTTGGTCACCATTTGTATCACATTTGGTTTCGGATGAAATAACTCAGCTGCATCCTCAGGCTGAACAATTGTTGGCACGAATTGCTCAATCGTTGGCATTGCATAGATCTATAGAGTTCTTCTATCTGCTTGTACCACAACTCCTGCTCTATTCTGTCCGTTCTGTGCCATGTTGATTTCCATATCTTCCAAAGGTGGAATCTCTTCTTCCCTCTCGCTGTGATCTCCTTCATGCGAAATCACGTCGTCCGCTAGCCTAACAGATCTCTCTCGAGTTTTCTTTCTCTTTTGTCTAGCAAACTTTTCAAACTCAGGTATCAATCTCTCAAGTTTGGCTGTTGAACTTCGTGTAGCGTACTATAAGACACAAAAAGAAAATAAAAAGGTTAGTGACTTGCCTCGGCGACTGTTACACACGCCTAGAAGACTCAAAAATGCAGACTCTTACTACTGACTTGACTCTGAACTAATAGAAACAATTCTGCTAGAACTGGACCCTCGGTTTACCGCGGTAGAGCCTTGGTAAACCGGCTGCTATTTTATTTTATTTTTTTCCAGATTTTTCAAAATTGACTTTGTACGACTCCAGTATAAACAGACGATAAAACAGACTCAAATATATACAGAAAACTCAACCTTAAATAAAAAGTATTCTTGACACGAGTCCCCGACAACGGCACCAAAAATCTTGATCGCGTGCAAGGCACTTACTAGCAATAGGACTAGGTCTATCGTAGTAGAGTACTGGCAAATCAAGGTCGATCCCACAGAGACTTGTAAGAATGTCTAATTATCAAGATTGAGCTTGTCACGATAACGGTCTACGACCAACTATAATATAGACATTAGTAAATTTAGTAAACTAGAGTTTCTAATGTATTAGTTCAATTATGAGTAATTAGCTATTCCCCCCTATACATGCAACACTCCTCCCCATTGGTGAATTTATTCATTGTTTTGCTACGGGTAAAACTCCTAACCCTATCTACTCCGACAATGGTAGTAGACAATCTATACGCAAGCTACCCTCCTTAATTGGTCCATAATAGCCCATACGTATAATGAACTAAAGCTGTCGATATTGAGCGCTAACTCATACCGCAAGCCCGCCTAGACAGCTGTCGACATTGATCAGCACGTTCCTAGGGTCCATTATAGATAATGTAAAAATATAGCACTTCACTATTCGTATTTCATGCTAGTTTTCGATAACACACAAATAGTTGATCAGGCTAAAAACATGTAAATTAAATCTATCGATCAACGTAGCTGGCGCCGATCATCATGAATTAGTAATTTACTAGGTATTTAGATGTAGCGATATATATCGTCGTAGATCTGAAGAACACAACTACTATTCCATGATTTCTTCACCAATGAATTACATCTATAACACATGGGGTAAAATTAACTAACTACTATATAATTAAACTAAATAAGCAATTTAAACATGCTAGTCGAATATAATAATGATAGATCTACATCTTGGAAAAGATGATCATATATGGATTGACCTTAATCCTGAGGTGATCACAGAGTGCTGCTTGTCTCGGGGTAGTGTTTTATGTGTTAGTTATGGATCACTTTGATATGTGATCCAAGTCACTTCTCGTTGGCACTATTCTCTGATGAGTGAGTAGTTCTGGTTTTCACAGACATGGAATCCATTCTTTCCTGCGGGAAGTAGAGAGACAGTCCCCTTATTTGTTAGCCCTAAGAAAATGATCGATGGGCCCAGTTCATATTAGACTAATTAGCTACTAGTCAGATATGTGAACTAATTGATCACTAGGGGGTTAATGATAAATAAGGATAAGAGATTCTGAGTCGGGTTCACGGAGACTTCCCACTCAGATTGGACAGTCTATGGAGGGTTAGTCCGTATGTAGTGATTATATCAGTGAACGCTTATTTACTCATAGGGTTGAGTGTAAGTACATATCTATAATTGGAAGAGTTCAGTTTCGGGTTTATGATGGCATAATCCCGGAATTAATAATTTAAGTATGAATATTAAGTTCGATGAATATTTTACTTAATTATTAGAGCTACTGGTTATAGGTCAATGGTCCCCAATGTGGCTTATGTAATTTGGGTATTTTTCTTGTTATTGGGCCTCAGTGATAATTAATTGGCTGGGCCAAATAATTGATATGCGAAATATTATTTAGTTGGACTAAATAATATAATACACAGAAAAGACATTTTCTGTTGGCCTAAAACCCTAGGTGTGACGCCTCCCATGTCATAAAGTGCAAGAATAGATTTTCTTGTATGATTAATTATTTACTAGTTAAATATTTAATTAATAAATGATAATTGATTTGTAATTGATTGATTGATTAATCACAATCTTTTATAAATGGAATTATCTTTTATTGTGATTTCTTTTTAATTATTTATTTAATTAATTAGAAACTTGGAGGCCAAGGATTTACTTTTCTATATAAAGAGAGTTCTTCCAAGACATATGAGAAGAAAAATTTCGACATACACACACAAAAATAGAAGAAAAACTTGTTTTTTGTCTTGGTTTTCTGGTTGAAGAAAAACTTGTAGTTTTTTCTTGGAAGCATATCAAGGAGGTTCTAGTACCAAGAATTGGTGTCCACCAACCACCGTTTGGAGAACACATTGAAAGATCTTGGCTTCTCTTCCTGCTATTGGTAAGACATACTAAACCCCCTTGTAGGAATTTATATCCTTTATTTATGTATTATAATTTGTAAATTGTGATCCATCCGCTGCGCAAAGAAACTACATCCTTCAATCGCTCTAACAAGTCAATGGGGAACACATCAAGTTGAAACCGCCAAGGTAGCTGAAGGCGTATTTGGAGAAGATACTTCTCAAAAGATCTTATTTCATCTAATGGCAATGAATGAGAAGGTAGATGGCATGCAAGATCGCATAGCCAAGGTTGAGAAAGTTCAAGATATTGAAGAAACCAACACTGAGGACGTGAACTATATAGGGAGGCAAGGAAATCCTTTTGGGGGCTGATATCGCCCAGGTTCTCATGACAACGCTGGTTTTAGACTGAGCGACCCTACTGGGGGTTTTTGACAAAGTGATTCTAATGGTGGAGAGAGACCGAGACAAGTTGGTGGATTCATGCCTCAATTCAACATGTCTGGTGGTTGGGAAGCAGCCATGGATAAAATGAGCTCAACTGTGACCGACACGGTCAATCAACTTATGAAATCTATGACTAAGCTAAATACAAACTTCACCACATATTGTCAGAAGAATGATACAAGACTGACCAATCAAGAAGCATTAATGATGAATCTTTCACACCAAGTGGGACAAATTACAGAACATGTGTCAGCCCATCCTCCGGGAGGATTGCCAAGTAATGCTGAAAAGAATCCGAAGGACGTGAATGCAATCATGACTAGAAGAGGAAAGGAACTACCTGGACCTGTTATACCAACTGTCTAGGAAGAATCAGAAAGCAGTCAGCAGCAAAACACATCAGAATCTGGAGAAAAAGAGAGGCGGGTAAACCGGGACACTACACCGGTAAACCGGAAGTCTAAAAAATCAGCAGACAAGCAGGCAGAGCAGCTGCAGATAGCAGGTAAGTCTTCACGAACTGTAACTATTAATCCTACTACTTTACCTTATCCCCCTAGGAAATATAAGCCAAATAATGATGATGCGCGTTATAAAAAGTTTATAGAGATGTTTAAAAAGTTGCAAGTGAATATACCTTTGGTAGAAGCTCTGGCCGGAAAGCCAGAGTATGCAAAATTCTTGAAAGAAGCAATCTCTACCAAAAGGAAGTTATTAGACCTTGAGACTATATGCCTTAACGAGGAATTCTCAGCAGTTTTACGACGCAAACTGCCTCCTAAGTGTAAAGATCCTTGGAGCTTCCTCATACCTTGCACGATTGGAGGAGTATGCATGAACAAAGGATTGTGTGATCTTGGAGCCAGTGTCAATCTAATTCCACTCTTTATCTTTCATAAGTTAGGCATTAAAGAATTGAATGATACATCTATAACCCTTCAATTAAAAGAAAGGTCAATGAAGCAACCTTGTGGAGTGGTGGAGGATGTACTGGTAAAAGTTGATAAGTTTGTATTCCTTGTGGACTTTGTGGTGCTAGACATGGAAGCTAACCACGGTGTTCCACTAATCTTAGGAAAACCCTTCCTAGCTACGAGCAAAACATTGATAGATGTTCATAAGGGTGAAATGATTTTGAGAGTGAATGAGGACAAAGTAGTATTCAATGTAATGAATTCAATGAAGTATGCACAAGAAGAAGGAGAAGCATGCTACATGCTAGATGCCATAGACAAACTTGTGTTGGAATTATATCAGCAAGTGGCACTAGATCCTGAAGTACCAGAGACTTTGCTCTTGAAGGATGAGGAAAGTTATGAGGAAACTTGGCCTGGGTATAGCGAAGGTCAAGTACGAGAAATAGAGCCTATATCTTATGTGGATTTAGGAGGAACCATTCATAGACCTTTGTGGCACAAGTTCTTTGACTTACAATTGACTGGTAAGCTGTTAAGATCATCATTAGAGGAGCCACCAAGGAACTTAACGTTAAAACCTTTGCCTTCTCACCTGAAGTACATGTACTTACAAGATGATACTCTCCCCCTTATAATTTCATCGTCATTATCACCTTGAGGGGAGGAGAAACTTTTAAGAGTATTGAGAGAGCATAAGGGAGTGCTTGGATGGACGATTGCAGATATTAGAGGAATAAGCCCATCAGTGTGCATGCATAAGATCTCTGTAGACCCTGAGAAGAAAGCGGTAGCACAACCTCAAATGAGGTTGAGGCCACAACTGAAGGATGCTGTTAAGGAAGAGATCATAAAGATATTGGAGATGGGAATCATTTTCCCAATTGCAGACAGTGAGTGGGTGAGCCCGATTCATGTGGTGCCCAAGAAAGGAGGATTCACTGTCCAACCTAATGAGTTTGATGAATTAATCCCTGTGAGACTAATTACTGGACATCGAGTTTGCATAGACTTTAGGAAACTGAATGATGCAACTCGCCAAGATCATTTTCCCTTACCTTTCATTGATCAGATGTTGGAAAGATTAAGCGGTCATGCATTTTATTGTTTCTTAGATGGATATTCTGGTTACTATCAAATCCATATTGCCCCCGAGGACCGAGACAATACAACTTTCACATGTCCCTATGGAACCTTTGCGTACAATCGCATGCCCTTTGGGTTATGTAATGCACCAGTAACTTTCCAAAGGTGTATGATGTCATTATTTGCAGACATGGTGGAGGATTTTTTTGGAGATTTTCATGGATGACTTCTCTATATTTGGAGATAGCTTTGATAAATGCTTGGACAATTTGAGTAAAGTGCTAAAGAGATGTGAAGAGACCAACTTTGTACTTAACTGGGAAAAATGCCATTTCATGGTTACAGAAGAAATAGTGTTGGGTCACAGGATTTCAAAGAAAGGAATGGAAGTTGATAGAGAAATGATAGAGGTAATAGAGAAGTAACTGATCGGGGTCAATCAGGTTATAATATACTTGACCACCATAAACCAATACTAGCAAGAGGACTAGGCCTGTCGTAGTATAGCTATAGTGAATCAAGGTCGATCCCACAGGGAACCAATTGTGGATCATCTTATAGACAAACAATTATTTAAACATGTCAAGGACATAGAGGCGGTCTACGACCAACATAAGACAAGAAAGGTAAAGACACGACTCGACACAACGTAATTAACCTCCCCAATTATAGTCTTTATCGTTTGGACCTAGATAATTTATATAATAAACTGAACTTATTTATCACAATCCGCTTTGTATCTATCTTAGATTGGCTACGGGAGTCATCCTCTTTAACTTGACTTAGCACCGGTTAGGTTGCTAGATCACTGTGATATTGTTACGTGACTTCGCCTTTTAAGTGCCTCCATCTCATATAACTCACACGCTTACGACTCCAAGGATGCCGATATTAACCGTACACCTCGTCTAGGCAACATTCCTATGGTTAGGCGTACTTCCTAAATGATCACTCAAACTCTCGTCCAACTAGCAATTACCAAGTCATAGTCTCATGCTAATCTACGACGTACGTATAAGCAGGTGCATGCAATTCCCAAATATAAACCTACCTAGATATTGCTGAACGTCCGTGAAGAGCAATTCATAAGCCTACCTAAGAGTTTTATATTGGTATTTCCTTTTTACACGTTTTAATTAAACTAAGCGAGTAACGTAGCCATAGCCATACCTACTGAGATAATAAATTCAACTAGGTTAAACTAACCATAAAGACGCGTGGCGAAATAATCGATGAAACAGGCTCGGTCGACCGAGTGTAAGGCCTCGGTCGTCCGAATGACACCTTTCGGTCACCCGAACGATTTCAACCTGAATACATCTCGAAATATATGTCTCAAATTTCATCATACGAGCAGTTAAACAATGATTCGCACGATATTCATATAAACTAACATAGATACGCATTAATTAAATCAAGTCAAGTAGATTCATGAATAAATACTAAGTGTATGACGTAGGTTATGGGATCCTCATAGACAAGGAGTCGCCACATCCCTAACGTCATAGCCTAGATCTACATCATCTAGCTATGATTAACTAATTCAAACGATAAAGCATAATTGGGAGGGATTAATTACTTAAAATAAAAACAACAGAAAATTAAAGGCTTACATATTTGCAAACATAATAAAAATCTATTTGATGACTACATTGTAACGTACCAAAGCTATGAATGTAATTGATAAAAAGGTATAAGGTATTGTATGTATGTCTAAGGTGTGTGTTGGTTTGTTTTTACAAATTTCGTAGCTGCTGCTTATATAGAGGTTTTTGCCGACCTAGGAAGGATCTAGAAGATATACACGCGATTTCTGCCGGATAAACATCAAGTGACCGAGCCGACTCTCTCGGTCAACCGAATGGATAGGCTCGGTCGACCGAGCCCTTTTTTTTACACGTGTTAAACGCGTCTCTTTGTCTGACTTGTTCCCCACTGTATTCTTCCGTGCTGATCTGATTCCTCTAATTTATCTCTTGATTAATGCTCCGATTTTCTTCCTTATTATCTCGAGATTTACTGATTGAATGACATTTATCCTCTCGATTTGTCGTGATCTGCAAAATCAGCATTTATCGCACAATAAATCGGTCTTTTAATAATAAAGACAGCAAAATACCAAATATCATATTAATAATCACTTAACATTAAATAATAAATATAAACGAGTGATTTAATATGAAATATACATTATTAATCTCGATTTAAGGTCAATGTTGATGACATTTACGGGTATAATTTGACCGTCATCAACTACCCCCCACTTAGACTTTGATCGTCCCGAACAAAGCATCAATAAGTCATTCCCCAAGATAACATTTTCTATGGTCAAATCATACTTACACAAGAAACTCAAGTCAACTCATACTAGTCATGCTCATAAGATATCCATTATTCACTACTTACTATGAATCGAAGTGATGTGTGCATGTGCATTTAGTTTTATATATTCGTGGCAAGATTAGAGTTTATGCTAACTTCGCAATCTCAACCTACCAACCTCAGCATTCATACTTCTTATGCCTCGCAATGGTCAGAGCACTAGAGCAATAAGCAAGAGCGTATCTATAGGGATTTTGGACTTGGAGACCGAGTACTACTCAAAGCCTCTTAAAAAGTTGAATTTCTTCAATTCTTTTCATATTTTTCAAATACTACTAATCTCAAGGAAGAAAACTTTTTAGAGTATCCCCCTATCTTAGATCATGTATAGCATCAAATATTACCACAAGCGCGGGGCTACTTTGGTAATGTCACTACAAGCCCAGTGTCTAACATTTTGCTAAAACACAGGTACGTCTCAAGCTTATTACTCTGCTTTAATGGCTAAAAGATAAGAATGCATCAGCAGATAGATATTGATACTAAGTTCACATAACCAATCATCTACGCAATGTACACATAATTTCTTCAGTTATTATGATTTGCGCGGTATACTCGATTCATAGGTTGAGTAATTGAATAATAAATAACTACTTGCAAAAACGGGCATGAATATCCTTAAATTTACTTAACATAAGTATAAAATGATCACGTACTCATGAAACTTGGTTTATTTCCTATCAATTCTTAGCTAGGAACTCACAATTCTAAGGGTACGAGATAAATAATATGGTATTTATTCAATTTTTCAATTTTTCTACCGTCTGTTTCATTCAAATTTCAATCATAACATAACATAGCTAAGTCTCCTACCCCCCACTTAAACATGGCATTGTCCTCAATGACAAAAATAAATGAGAATTTAAGAAAAAGACTTAGCTCGAAACGGGCTCTCAAGTAAAGGAACAATGATCGGAGCAAATGTCAAAGACGCTGTGGAGAAGCAAGTGAAAACTCAGATAAGCGCACAAACTCCACGAAACCGTTAATAACACCATGTCTATGGAAGTGATAAAATA
Source organism: Gentiana macrophylla (assembly GCA_026214975.1). Taxonomy (NCBI): domain Eukaryota; kingdom Viridiplantae; phylum Streptophyta; class Magnoliopsida; order Gentianales; family Gentianaceae; genus Gentiana; species Gentiana macrophylla. The sequence goes on along the minus strand of CM047808.1, from coordinate 82,783,103 downwards.
ATGTGGCAGTAATTAGGTATGAATACCGAAAAACATTTTAAGCCACTTTATTTTATACAACCAATGACAAGGGAAACCAAAAAGAAAAATACTAAATAGAAAGAAAAATAAACAAGCAACTAAAGATGGTGGTCTTCATCTACAACCTCCACCGCCTAAATATTCTTAAAACCGGGTGGAGAAGAAAAAGATCAAAAAGCATTACCCGACGTGGGAAAACACGAGGGTGACTCGATCGAAAAGGTATTCAATCCAGGAAAAGAGAAACAATTGGTAAGGTATAACAGATTGAATGCGACATATTGGCTAAAGATAAAATCAAATACTTAACGCAGAAACTTCTCGCTTGCATTGGATATCAACAACTTAGGGAGATGTAGCTACTCCTCGAAATTACTAATAACCCAATGTAGCACGTAAAAGTCATAACCATCATCAACAAGGTCGGATCGGTGTGATAGTTCAGAACGAAACTTATCATCTAGAAGTGCCGGAATAGACGGAAAAAATGTGAAATTTAAAACTACCGGTAGAAAGATAAGTTGTACTTTGATCGAACCAAAAACCTTTAAAATTTAGCTAGGGTCAGAGCTACACTTCCCCCAACTAGTATCATCAAAATGATAAAAAATAATCAATAGCAATATTTCAAATTCCGCAACACATAGGTATTGTGTAAACAAAATGGAGGTTGAGACTATGATGGGTTTAGAAAAAGGTACACATAAGGATGGGAAGAAAAGATAAAGGGTGGGTAAGAAATTGTGTTTTTGGGATTGAGAATTGTTTAAAGGATTGGGTATGGGTGGGAGAGTGAAACAGATGGAAAGAAAGAGAGGCGATGAACGAATGGTTAGAAATGTGAACTGTTGGGGTAGATTGGTGAGAGGATCGAAAAGGTTGAAGGGTGAAAAGGTATAAATGAAAGATAAGGATAATTGCAGAATGAATTGCACACTACTTTGGATTTTCACTTGGATCACCTTTCTAAAAGGTTTTAGAAGTTGACCAAAATTGTTCTTGTTCACACCAATCATTCTCTGTTACATTTTCAATAATTCTCAAGCTCTCTTAATGCATCCATCTTAAGGTTGTTTGCTAAATTTCCTTTTCTTTAGCAATTTCTTGACTCTCCTACGGAACTCTATTTCACATGGCCTATTGAGTAAAAAATTTTTGCACATCCTTAGCCCAATGGCCATCGGAACACGGCAAAATAAAAAACCTCAACATATGTCACGTTACTTTTATTTGACTCAAAGAAAACAAAATATAAAATCCTAAAAAGAAATCCTAAGGGTTTTAAAGAAGTAGTTCTGAGTTTAAAGTCCTCAGCTCGACTTTCCAAAAATTATCCTTGTCAGTTATCATTCTTGGATCGCCAGACTTTGACCCTTCGCGCACTATAAGAGGTGGGCTTGTCGCTTTTGCGGATTAATACCCTTCCCTTGGTTGTGAGACCTAGGAAACGACATTTATCCATACCATTTATACAAAGCTCTTACCTCGGCTCTCATTTTAGGAATTAGTGAATTCTAAGAAACTCGGTTAAAATTACGGTTTTGGCCTTGACAATAAGAAACAATGAATCAAAGTACTCTGAATAAGGTCGGTTATGTAGGCAAGCCTACGCCGTCTTATTCGTTGGAACATATGTGACAGTTCAGGCCAATCCGTCAAGATTAAGCCCCGTTTAGCCCGAAGGCTTATCGGCTATGCTAAGTCTTGTGGAACTGCTGTAACGTACATCACACGTGGAGGGGAGTCGATTGAGCCGAAGCTCAGTTGAACTCGCCCAGCCATGGTTAGACCATTTCCGAACCCATGTACTAAGAGTCTCTGATTTCTAAATTGTCACCCAAAGCGTAATCTCGTTTCTGTTTAAGGTGAGTTCACCGAGAAGCCATCACCATAAAACTCAACGAAAGCAGAAGATGGTGTTCTCTCAAAACTCAACGTCTTCTTTAGATTGTGAATGCTTAAACTACACAATTCGTTGCTCCCATGGCCAGTAGAAGCAGTCTCATGCATAGGACAAAGAGATTTTAACAGAACTACGAGGAACTCTTTATTCACTGCTTCCTTCAATGACTACATGTTTTCTTACACCCTCTAGATGAGACAGATTTGGGGCAGAACCTTCCACACTAATAGAATTAATCTTACAAACCACTCCGGGCCAAAATTCATACTAAGGTTCATGTATAGGCTAACTTATGCTCAAAAAAACCAAAAGGTAGTAAAACATAAGCAAAAAAGGTAGTACCTTGCCTTCAACATTGTACCACGAAGAATTTAAGCCTTAAAAAAAATTTCGGAGCCATCTTTGTGCTTTAAAGGTATTGCTTCCATCACTTTTCCCATCTTAGATTCGTAGCTCCACATGTTTGCTGGGTTATTTTCTCAGCGCCCACGAAAAATTACTGACTCAGATTATTGCTTCCCTGGTTTCTGCAAACGTAAGAAAAACATAATGCATCGTGATCGATTTTAACATGGTTTCCCATGCTTTGCTATCGACCTCTGGGATTAAACATCTGGAGATAAACAGACATGCGAAGTCCCGAAAAATAGAGAACCAGCTCGGCCGGCAACGAGAGCGATCTCGGCTGGGGCGAAACCAAATATTCCAGATTCTGGAATTTTTACACATAGCAGACAACCAGAGAGACTCAAAAACAGAAAACTTGACATGAATAAGAAAATTATTTATATATGAAATTGACCGTTGGTTCCCCGGCAACGGCGCCAAAAACTTGATCGGGGTCAATCAGGTTATAATATACTTGACCACCATAAACCAATACTAGCAAGAGGACTAGGCCTGTCGTAGTATAGCTATAGTGAATCAAGGTCGATCCCACGGGGAACCAATTGTGGATCATCTTATATACAAACAATTAATTAAACATGTCAAGGACATAGAGGCGGTCTACGACCAACATAAGACAAGAAAGGTAAAGACACGACTCGACACAACGTAATTAACCTCCCCAATTATAGTCTTTATCGTTTGGACCTAGATAATTTATATAATAAACTGAACTTATTAACTGTCAATCCGTTTGTATCTATCTTAGATTGACTACGGGAGTCATCCTCTTTAACTTGACTTAGCACCGGTTAGGTTGCTAGATCACTGTGATATTGTTATGTGACTTCGCCTTTTAAGTGCCTCCATCTCATATAACTCACACGCTTACGACTCCAAGGATGCCGATATTAACCGTACACCTCGTCTAGGCAACATTCCTATGGTTAGGCGTACTTCCTAAACGATCACTCAAACTCTCGTCCAACTAGCAATTACCAAGTCATAGTCTCATGCTAATCTACGACGTACGTATAAGCAGGTGCATGCAATTCCCAAATATAAACCTACCTAGATATTGCTGAACGTCCGTGAAGAGCAATTCATAAGCCTACCTAAGAATTTTATATTGGTATTTCCTTTTTACACGTTTTAATTAAACTAAGCAAGTAACGTAGCCATAGCCATACCTACTGAGATAATAAATTCAACTAGGTTAAACTAACCATAAAGACGTGGCAGAAATAACTGATGAAACAGGGCTCGGTCGACCGTGTGTAAGGCCTCGGTCGACCGAATGACACCTTTCGGTCACCCGAACGATTTCAACCCAGAATACATCTCAGAATATATGTCTCAGCGTTTCATCATACGTGAGCAGTTAAACAATGAATTCGCACAAAGATTTCATATAAACTAACATAGATATACGCATTAATTAAATCAAGTAGATTCATGAATAAATACTAAGTGTATGACGTAGGTTATAGGATCCTCATAGACAAGGAGTCACCACATCCCTAACGTCATAGCCTAGATCTACATCATCTAGCTATGATTAACTAATTCAAACGATAAAGCATAATTGGGAGGGATTAATAACTTAAAATAAAACCACCAGAAAATTAAAGGCTTACATATTTGCAGCCATAATAAATCTATTTGATGACTACATTGTAACGCATCAAAGCTATGAATGTAATTGATAAAAAGGTATAAGGTATTGTATGTATGTCTAAGGTGTGTGTTGGTGTGTTTTTACAAATTTCGTAGCTGCTGCTTATATAGAGGTTTTTGCCGACCTAGGAAGGATCTAGAAGATATACACGCGATTTCTGCCAGATAAACATCAAGTGACCGAGCCGACTCTCTCGGTCAACCGAATGGATAGGCTCGGTTGACCGAGCCCATTTTTTACACGTGTTAAACGCGTCTCTTTGTCTGACTTGTTCCACACTGTATTCTTCCGTGCTGATCTGATTTATCTCTTGATTAATGCTCCGATTTTCTTCCTTATTATCTCGAGATTTACTGATTGAATGACATTTATCCTCTCGATTTGTCGTGATCTGCAAAATCAACATTTATCGCACAATAAATCGGTCTTTTAATAATAAAGACAGCTAAATACCAAATATCATATTAATAATCACTTAACATTAAATAATAAATATAAACGAGTGATTTAATATGAAATATACATTATTAATCTCGATTTAAGGTCAATGTTGATGACTTTTACGGGTATAATTTGACCGTCATCAGTTACCCCCTCCAACGAACCTAAAAACGTTGCGAGCCTTTCTTGGCCACGCAGGATTTTATAGGAGGTTTATTAAGGACTTCTCTAAAGTTTCTAAACCTTTGATGGAATTACTTGCAAAAGATGTGCCTTTCGTATTTGGAGAAGAGTGCAATAAAGCATTCAACACATTAAAGCAAATGCTTATAACTGCCCTAATTCTGGTAGCCCTAGATTGGAACAAACCTTTTGAGCTAATGTGTAATGCAAGCGACACGGCAAATGGAGCAGCCCTGGGACAAAAGGAGGATAAAATATTTAAGCCTATCTATTTTGCCTGTCGTACCCTTAATAGTGCCCTGAGAAATTATGAAACTACAGAGAAGGAACTCTTAGCTGTCATATTTGCGTTTGACAAGTTTCGACCTTATCTGATACGATCGAAAGTCACTGTATTCACTGACCATGCAGCTTTGAAATATCTTCTAACCAAGCAAGACTCCAAGCCGAGACTGTTAAGATGGATTCTACTCTTACAAGAGTATGATGTGGAAAACAAAGATTCAAAGGGAACTGAGAACCAGGAGGCTGATCACTTGTCAAGATTAACTTTGCTGGAAGAAGAGCAACCGACTGAGATCAGGGAAAGCTTTCCTGATGAACAACTTTTTGCCATCTCAGTGGTAGCTCGAATTGAATCTCAGACCCGATATCATACATCAAGAGTGGGCAAGGTATACCCTTGGTTTGCTAATATTGTCAATTATTTAGCAGGAAGGTATCTACCACCGGAATTCACGAATGCGGATAAGAAGAAGTTTTTCACATATCTGAAGCATTATCATTCCTACTTATACGAATTGTGCCCTGATGCCATTCTTAGGAGATGCGTCCATGATAACGAGATTCCAAGTATTTTACACATGTGTCATTCTAGAGAAGCTAGAGGTCACTATGGGCAAGACTAGACAGCAGCAAAAGTACTGCAGTATGGATTCTATTGGCCAACAATTCATAAATCTGCTTACGAGTTTATACAAGAACCTGTCATTCCTGTCGAATGACTAGTAATATTTCTAAGCGGAATGAGATGCCACTGCTGCTAGAAGTAATAGCACCGATCGAGACACTCGATCTTTGCACAGCAGAAGCTTATGCGATTTACGATATGAGACACAACTAATTAATCTCTACGAGAAGGTTAGTAGATTTACCCAAACCGGAGAGAGACGATAAAATCGACCAAAGGGTGAAGCCGTGATCTTCCGGATTGTATCTCCAAGCGACGACTGGTGGACGTCGATCCTCGCCGTAGAACCTCCTCGAATCTGCACAAGAAAAATCCTAGATTTTTCTCCTCTTAATGACTAAGGCAAGAAACTAATTTTTTTTCCTTCTAATTTGTAAAGTGGTCCATTAATGTAGTGTGTATTGTGTTGGGAGGAACTCTCTTTATATAGGAAAATAACTAGTCAAGAGAGTTATCTTTTTCACACCACAAAAACCTATTCCCATAAGGAAAAGATATTTTTGCTACAAAATAAGAGATAATTCCCAAAAAAATCAATCTCTTAATTTTCCATTAATTATCAAACAAATAGATAATTAATTAATTACACATGTGACATAATCTAGAAAAATTTCTTTTCCTAATTTATCACAATAATAGGCGCCACTTGTCATTAATTTTTAATAGAAAATGTCTTTCCTATTTTACATATTATTTACCAAATAAATAATATTGCATATTCATTAAATAGACCAACTATTTAATTTATTCTCGAGGTTCCATAAAACGAAAAAAGCAAATGTGTGTTAGAGCCAACCCGGGGACCATGGACCTATAACTAGTAGCTACAATAAATTAAATAAAATATTCATCGAACAGAATATTTCTACTTAATTCATTAATTCCGGAATTACACCACCATAAATCCGAAATTAAACTCTATCGATTATAGATATAACTTATACTCAAAACGTCGAGTCGAGTCGATAAGTGTCCATTGATATAATCATTACATATAAACTAACCCTCCATAGACTATTGATGATGCTAAATTATGCACCAGTGATGTGTAAAGGTTGTTTGGTATCTAGGGGTGAAATAGAAAGGAGAAACAGTGTGAAAAAGATGGTGCCTTTTATGGAAAGATGGTGGTTTTTATGTTGTACGGCTGGGTTCAAGATTGTATCTTGAATTGCCTACGTATCCTGTTTGGAATCCAGGAATCAAGCCCAACGTAGTTCCTGGATGTATGTATTTATAGGCACATGTCCCTCTTCTGCCCTACATTAAGGGCGGTTTAGTCTATTGACAAATATAACCTTGGCTTCCTATCCAAGTTACTCCTCTGATATCGGCTCGATGTACATCGAGATGGTCATGCCAATGTGCAAGCCTTCTACACAATTAACTCATAATGTAAATGATCTTGATCATGTCGAGATGGCTCACCCGACTCGACATCCTTGTCATACCTGGACCTCATCCTCATTCCAGCTGGACCACTCAGATGATTCCACGTGGAAGGGTGGCATATCGTATCGTCATAAGTCCCCCAGATCTGACGAGGCCTCTTTAAAATGCCGAAGTCGGATCTAAAAATTTGAAAAAGTAACTCGATACGAGGTCTTCTCTTGGCGGGATTTGGGCTAACGCCTCAACCGCCATAGGCCTCCCTAGGGTGACGTCATGCTTCATCAGAATTAAATGGGCACTGGAAACGAAGCATTTTCATTGGTTGTAGCCCCTTGATACACGCGATATTTTTATTATAACTGCCCAAAACCGTCCTTTCAAATTCATTTGGAAACTTATCAAGATAAAAGGAGTTCCAAGCCGGTGAAGAGTCTAAATTTACTCATTCTCATCCATTTTTCCTGCCTCACACAAAATTTGCAAGTAAGCTTTGAACCTCCTCCGTTTCTTTCTTATTTCATTATTTTCTTTGTTTTTCCATTCCCATGTCTGTGAGTGAGAGCGATTCTCAAAATTTAGAAGAGATTGCCGTGTCTGAAGGCGAATCACAGGAAGCAACGGTTTCCGAGCAACCTAATACATCCGGCCAGAGGTTCACCGGAGAAGAAGGAGAGGAGGCTAGGGAGGAAGAAGAGTCGACTTCCCGACGTATTACGAAACGTCAAACCAGAATGAAGGGTCAGGGAGCATACGGGTGCGTATCTGCCCTAACGGAGGGAAAAGTCAAGGCTTTATGCCAAAGGTTTGATATTCCGTATTCGCCCGATAAGGTGCTAGTCCCTCGAGGTCAAAACCAATTTGCTTGTGATCCTCCCCCTGGTTTTTGCGCCGTGTATGAAGCGCAATTAAAAGAAGGGTTAAGATATCCTTTCGACCCATGTCTTATCGAAGTGCTCCGACACTACCAGATATGTGTTGCCCAATTGGCCCCAAATGGTATTAGGAGCCTCATGGGCTTCGTCTTGGCATGTCGTGTGGCCAAAGTCGAATTCACGGTGCGCTTGTTCCGACAATATTTTTCGATCCAGGGATTGCAAGACGCTGGGTGGTACACCTTTCAGAAACGTCCCTTGGTCCCGGAATTTGTACGGAGGGCCATATCATCTCATGGGGACTGGAAACCGAACTTCTTCTTTATCCGACATGGTCTTGGTGACCTCGACATACACACTTGGCACAAAAGACCTAAAAAATGGCATGATAAGCTTGACTCCGATCCACCCGCGTCGTGTGGAGTGCTGGAACAAGCGCGCCCCGATATTGCAACTCGGAACCTGCACCCTCTATATGCTTATGCTGACCTCGAGACGGCGGGCCCGGGTGCTTATTTAGAACTCGATGAAGAAGTTCGGGCTTTGTGTAGGACTATCGTTAATTTTACCGAATTGTTATATTTCCTCTTGCTTACTTATTTCCATCTCGATTATATAGTAAAAGTGACCTTTATTCTTGCAGTGGAATATTTCTCGGAGATGGAGTCGTCTACTAAGATGCCTGATCCCAAGAAGGTCGACCCCAAGAAGATACAAGAGCTGGTGGGGACCAAATCGAAAAAACCTGTTTCGGTTTCGATAGTCTCTGGGGGCAAAAAGACTCCGGCTCGAGCACCCACTCCTGCATCAACGTCAAATATTCTTAGGGACCAGCCTGATGATGCACTGGTGGAGAAGCAGCTGGGAGAAGGTGCCGACTCGAGGAAACGCTTGAAGACCACCGACACGAGGCATGGCATAGGAAAAGAGGCTCGAAAAATCCCTCACCCAAAAACTATCGATCCGATCCCAGAGACTACAACTTCTGAGTTGGAGATGATGGCCCCTGACGATCTGAACCAATATATTTCCAAGCTCCTCCGAGCTGTAAGACTTAATAATCTATAATTTGTATTTGCCAACGAGTCAATTTAACGTCTCTCTCATTACAGGTTCGTCTTTCCACTGACGTGGCCACGAACAGAATTGGATCCCCTTCCTCTGCTCTGGCTGAAAAAGAGGAGACTATAGAGAAGCAGAAATCAAAGATCGAGAACCTTGAGGCTCGTGCACGAAAATTGGATGGTCGACGTTTGACCCTGGAGGCTGATTTAGAGGTTTCTCGATTCAATTTGAGCAAAGCAGAGAAAGTGCTAGCAGATAGGGAGGCAGAGTTGACTAGGGTGAAGTCAGAGCTCGAGACAGTGAAGGCCGAGCTGGCTGGGTGCATCAAAGCTCGAGACGACCTTCAGATCGAAGTTGACAGTTTGGCGTCCCGCATGGAGATGGCCAAGAAGGATTTTCTGGCCTCTGACGAGCTTAGAACTGAAATAATGCTGTTGATGACTCAGGCCATGAAGGGTGGATTCACCAATGCTTTAAAGGACGTCAAGGAGGTCTTCCCAGAGTTTGAGGTGTCGAGGATCAAACGGGCTCATTTGTACGACGAGTCGATCCCCGATCGGCCGATACTTCGAGGAGTTCAGATCTGGGGTTTCACTTCATGAGAAGTATGTTCGACCTGCCCTCGTTCAGGAAGGAGAAGAGGACGACGATGTCGACGTGGACCTCGATGATGTCGATCTGGATGCTTCACGCTTAAACCCCCCTGACGCTTGACAAGCTTCATCACTTAACTATTTTGTTCGATATGGTTGTAAACTTTGGATTTGATTTGGTTGTACTTTTCAAACATTTACTTTCTTTGTCTTTGTTTTATTTTTGTTGATGAATTCGTTCAGCTGGATTTTACTTGATTCTTCTCATCGAATTATCTAACTCGTGATTCTTGCCTTTAATTTATCCTTATTTCGTCGCGACTTTCCTAGGGTGTAGTCATATCGACTTAATCCCCTTTCGATTGGTTAGGGTGCAGTCATATCGACTTGATTCCCTTATGATACGTTAGGGTGTAGTCATATCGACTTAATTCCCTTATGATACGTTAGGGTGTAGTCATATCGACTTGATTCCCTTATAATATGCGAGGGTGTAGTCATATCGACTTGATTCCCTTTGATACGTTAGGGTGTAGTCATATCGACTTAATTCCCTTATGATACGTTAGGGTGTAGTCATATCGACTTAATTCCCTTTCGATTGGTTAGGGTGCAGTCATATCGACTTGATTCCCTTATGATACGTTAGGGTGTAGTCATATCGACTTAATTCCCTTATGATATGTTAGGGTATGGTCATATCGACTTAATTCCCTTACTTGTGTGAGGTGTAGTCACATCGACTTAATTCCTCTCTATTCCCCCAAAGTGAAGCATGAGTTCATGACTCATGGTGCACTTTAAGTATGAGTTGATGTGCGCTTTAGAAGGTTAGGAGTGATAAGCATTAAAGTTTTGGTGCATCGCATCGACGGATTCCAAAAAAATTACATAAAATTGCAAATATAAAGTTTTGATTGTCGATTCGACGCATTACAATCACCAAAACGGAAATGAAAATTACACATAATACTTTCTAAGATTAGTGGCATGCCAGGTTCGAGGCACTGTGCTTCCATCTGACCTTCCAAGTTGATATGCCCCTTTAGGATGGACTTTCAGGATTTTGTAAGGGCCTTCCCAATTCGGCTCGAGTTTGCCTATTGGGTCTTGTCTGCTTGCTTCATTCTTTCTCAGCACGAGGTCACCAACTTGGAAATATTTATACTTTACCCGAGCGTTATAGTATTGTGACATCCTTCTTTTATACTCAGCCACTCGATGTGATGAGAGCTCTCTTCTTTCTTCGACATCATCTTTCGCCTGCTTGAGGTTGTTTCCATTTGTCTCGATATTATAAGCCAAAACCCGAGGTGAAGACAACCCGATCTCTGCTGGTATAACCGCTTCACACCCGTAGGCCATTGCGAAAGGAGTTTCTCGAGTAGCCGCATTGGGTGCAGTTCGATACGACCACAAGATGCTTGGCAACTGTGCTGCCCAATCGCGTCCCTCATCTTCCAATCGTTTCTTCAGACCGAACTTCAACTGTCTGTTGGTCTGCTCGACTTGTCCGTTCGACTGAGGTCGAGCCACAGATGTCGTTCTGTGTTCGATCTTAAACTCTTTGAGCCAGCTTTGTACCCTTTCATCCAAGAACTGAGTGCCATTGTCTGAGATCAGGTACTTGGGGACTCCAAACCTGCATAAAATATTTTCCCACAAAAATTTTTTGATGGTTGCTGCTTTGATATTAGCAAGGGCTTTAGCCTCAACCCATTTGGTGAAGTAATCGACCGCAACCACAACAAACTTTAGATTTCCAGGGGCTCGAGGCAAAGGCCCTACTATATCGACACCCCACTCGTCGAACGGCCAAACAGACTCGATGACATTCATCTCTTGAGCTTGCTGATGCGTTATCACATCATGAACCTGACACGCTCTACACTTCATAACCAACTCATTTGCGTCCCTCTGCATTGAGGGCCAGAAATACCCTGCTAGCCTACATTTCCTTGTCAGCATTCGTGCTCCACAATGATTTCCACATACTCCCCGATGTATTTCCTCGAGAAGATATGCTCCCTCTTCTTCCGACGCGCATCGCGTCCAGGGCGCTACAAATGACTTCCTGTAAAGAACATAATCAAATAATGCATATCTCGCTGACTGTAATCGTACCTTCCTTGCTTGAAACTTATCCGATGGTAGAATCCCATCTTTAAGATAAGCGGCTATCGGGTCCATCCACGTCGACCCCTGACTGATTGGTTGCGCATCGATTTCTTCGTAGCTACGCTCTGACAACATTTCTACCAGGACTTTCTTTTTTGATTTGAAATTAGACGCCAGTTTAGATAAGGCATCAGCTCGTTTATTCTCGTTCCTCGGTACTGCTTATCTGAACATTCTTAAATTTTGACATCAGTCTCTGAACCACTTTTAGATAGCTTTTCATGGTTTCCTCTTTAGCTTCATATCCCCCTCGGATGTGATTTACCACGAGCTGCGAGTCGCTGTATACCAGGAGATCCTCGACCCCTAATTTGATTGCCAGCTTCAAACCCGTGATCATGGCTTCATATTCCGCTTCGTTATTAGTAGCTTTGAATTCAAATCGAAGCGCATATGGGAATTCCTCTCCTCTTGGGCTAATCAGCAACAAACCCGCTCCTGCTCCTTCCTTGCTGGAAGCACCATCAACATAAATGGTCCACTGCTGTTCTGATGGTTGCTTTTCTTGTGCAATTTGGATCGAAAATCCTTCTGCGATGAAATCGGCTAGTGCTTGGCCTTTGATAGCTGTCCGAGGCGTGAACTCGATATCATATCCGGCTAACTCGACCACCCATTTGGCCATTCGACCCGATGTCTCGGGCTTCGCCAAAATCTGTTTCAAGGGTTGGTTCGTGACTACCACGATCGGGTGTGCTTGAAAATAATGCTTTAATTTCCTCGACGCATGGACTAGGCCCAAAACTAGCTTCTCGGCCGGTGAATACCTTAACTCTGCCCCATGCAAGGCTTTGCTGACGAAGTAGATTGGTACTTGACCCCGCTCTGCTTCTCGAATCAATACTGCGCTTACTGCTTCCTCACAAACGGCAAGATACACTAAAAGCTTCTCTCCCTCTCGAGGTGATGCCAAGGTGGGCAGGTTTGACAGGTAATTCTTTAAATCTTCAAAAGCCTTTTGGCACCTGTCATCCCACTGGAAGGGACTCGCTTTCTTTAGAATCTTAAAGAATGGCAAGGCCCTTTGTGCCGATATCGATAGGAAACGGTTGAGAGCTGCCATCCGACCCGTTAATCTTTGCACCTCCTTCACATTTCGAGGCACTGGCATGTTTTGGAGGGCCTTGATTTTGTCTGGGTTCGCGTTAATTCCATCCTTAGATATCATGTACCCCAAGAACTTTCCTGATCGGACTCCGAACGTACACTTTTTTGGGTTGAGCTTCATGTTAGCAGAACGGAGGACCTCGAACACCTCTCTCGTGTCGATTATAAACTGCTCGAGAGACTTACTCTTAATTAACAAATCGTCTACATAGACTTCCATGCTCCGCCCGATCAGCTTTTCGAAAATCTTGTTCACTGCACGCTGGTACGTTGCTCCTGCATTCTTTAAACCAAACGGCATCGTAACGAAACTAAATGTCCCGAAATCAGTTATAAAAGCTGTCTTTTCCGAATCTCTGGGGTCCATAAGGATTTGATAGTAGCCACGATACGCATCTAGAAATCCGAAAACTTCGAACCCTAATGTCGAGTCGACAAGTTGGTCGATCTTGGGAAGTGGGTAAGAGTCTTTTGGGCAAGCTTTGTTTAGATCTGTAAAGTCGATGCACATCCTCCAGCTCCCATCGGGCTTTTTTACTAAAACTGGGTTGGCTAACCATTCTGGATATACCACTTCTTTAACGATCCCAGCCACCAGCAACTTGTCGACTTCTTTTTTAACTGCTTCCTTTCTTTCTGGTGCTAGACTTCTCTTCTTTTGCTTCACCGGTTTCTTTGTGGGGTCGACATTGAGCTTATGCATAGCAATGTCACCTGAGAGTCCCGGCATGTCGTCGGCTTTCCATGCAAAAACATCTCGAAACTCAACCAGAGATCGACTAACGTCCTCAACATCGGGTGTGGAATCCACTTCCCGACTCGAACTCCTGGCTTTCCTCTTCTTCCCAAACTCGAACTTCTTCATTGGATCGATGAAACCCAACTTTTGTCTTCTTCCTCCTCAGGGATTAGCTCTTCAACCAACACTTGGCCTACTCCCTTTCCTTTAATCGTTACCAGGTTGCAATTCCTGGCCACTGCCACATCTCCCCTTACCTCGTGGGTACCATGCCATGTAGGGAATTTCATGCTGTTATGGTAGGTGGAGATCACTGCTCTCAAATCATAAAGTGCGGGTCGACCCAATATTACATTATATCCTGAAGGGGCCTTGACTACGACGTACGTCATCTCTATCGTTCGCCCCTTCTCACCATCTCCTACCGTGGTTAACAAGTTGATAGATCCGACAGGATGGATGGCCTGCCCTGTAAAACCGAATAGCGGGGTGGACAATGGTGTTATATCTTCATCTTTTAACTTCATTGCCTTGAACGTTGAATAGTATAGGATATTCACGGCACTCCCGCTATCAACACAGACTCTCTTTATTAGCCCTCGACTGATGACTGCTTCTATTACTAAACCTTCACTGCGGCCATAAGTACTGGGGACATCGTCTCTGGGTCCATATCCTACCTCTGTCGTGAATTTCAACTTCTTGGCCTCTCGCGACCCGTCCACAACGGGTTGACTTGATCGGGGTCGGTCTAAGTCATGTTCCGCCACAATCGTATTCACGCCATATCCGATTCGGTTATCTCCATAAGGATCTCGATTCTGATCTTCCCTTCTATCGTCTCGACGCTCACCTCTCTGATTATCCCTCCTCACGGGCTCAGATGACCTGTCTCTACGCCTTTGATTGCTTCGATTGGGAGATCGATCTCTTCTCCCATGATAATTCTTCCTCTTGTATTCACGACGCCCTTTGGGATCATCCTTCTCCGATCTGTCTACTACCTCGTCGAGTTGTCCTTCTTGGATGCCAGCGTCGATATCTCTTTTTAGATCGAAACATTCTTCTGTATCATGCCCCACGTCCTGATGGTAATCACAATATTTGTGGGTGTTTTTCCTCTTCTCGACATCTTTTGATATCGGTTTTGGCGTCCGAGCAATGTTCTTTTTTATCATGATGGCTACCACCTCTTTCCGGGATCGATTAAGGGGTATGAAGTCTCTATCTTTCAAATTACCTTTCTTCCCGAGTCGATCTGTAATTGGCGCTGTCATCCGATCAGCACGCTGGCTTTCCTTCATTCCTAGGTGACCTTTGGTCCGGCGCGGGTCGTTTCTTCGAGTTGAGACCAAGCGAGATGGTGTGCAAGCGCACTGCCTCCTCACCTTGGCAAAATTTATGGACTATGTTCACACATTCGTCCATGCTTTCTGGCATCTTCCTAGATAACTTATCGTATAACTTCATGTTCCTGATCCCTGCAACGAAAAAATTGACCTGAAGTGTCTCATTGAGATTGTGGACTTTCATTGCTTCGAGGTTAAAACGCTTCATATAGTCGATAGTTGACTCATTCCTTTCTTGCTTGATGTTAGTCAAATGGGTAGAACTCAGATGAAACTTCTTGTTTCCAATAAACGCGTCGCGAAACTTTTGCCCCAACTGCACGAAGCTAGAAATCGACCCGGGTCTCAGTTTGTGGAACCACTCTCGAGCTCGACCTGTTAATAATGTGTCAAATGCTCGACACTTCATGGCGTCGTTCGCATTCCTTAGCCTCATCATCGATATGTATCGGTATAGATGATCCTCAGGATCTGTTGTGCCGTCATACGGATCCATCTTCGGGGGCTTGAAGGACTCGGGCATCGGGTAACGCTCGATCTCAGAAACAAAAGGCGACTCAAGCCAATCGATGTCTCGATCTTTGCCTACGATACGATTGAACTCGTCTCGTATGCTTTCCTCGACCCTTCTTAAAGGCTTCTCTTGCGCGGCCCGCTTCTTGTAGTTGGTGGCACTGACTTCTACCTCGTCTTCGCATTCTTCTCGGATATCCACCAGCTTCTTCCCCTTTGCGTTTTCTAACTCTTTCTGGCCTGGTTGATCTAAAGGTTGCCTGTCCGGAAAATCGTGAAGTCCCTTTTCAACAAACACTGACGCTACGACACGCTTAAGTGCTTCTTCATCTAACGACGCCAAGTGGTCTGCAACGTCCTGCAACTGGGGAGGAAGCTGAGGTTTTTGCGTTTGCACAACTGCAGCCTTAGATCCAGTGGGGTTTTCTAGGACATTCTGGTTTTGTTCCCCTGCCGGCTCTAGGTCTGTGTGTTCTTCATTCTGTACATTCTTACTGCCTGCTTTTCTTCTTGTTGACGGCGCCATCGTACCACTCTCTCTAAATCACCGATAGATAGGGGGGGCCCTCCTTCTAGCGCCAATGATGATGCTAAATTATGCACCAGTGATGTGTAAAGGTTGTTTGGTATCTAGGGGTGAAATAGAAAGGAGAAACAGTGTGAAAAAGATGGTGCCTTTTATGGAAAGATGGTGGTTTTTATGTTGTACGGCTGGGTTCAAGATTGTATCTTGAATTGCCTACGTATCCTGTTTGGAATCCAGGAATCAAGCCCAACGTAGTTCCTGGATGTATGTATTTATAGGCACATGTCCCTCTTCTGCCCTACATTAAGGGCGGTTTAGTCTATTGACAAATATAACCTTGGCTTCCTATCCAAGTTACTCCTCTGATATCGGCTCGATGTACATCGAGATGGTCATGCCAATGTGCAAGCCTTCTACACAATTAACTCATAATGTAAATGATCTTGATCATGTCGAGATGGCTCACCCGACTCGACATCCTTGTCATACCTGGACCTCATCCTCATTCCAGCTGGACCACTCAGATGATTCCACGTGGAAGGGTGGCATATCGTATCGTCAACTATCTGTACTGAAGTAGGATTATTTCCGTAAACCTTCTTCAATACATCTTATCCTTATTTACCATTAACCTACTAGTGATCAATTAGTTCAAAACCAATACGAACTCCCGGGATTGATTAGTTTCTAGGACTATCAAATAAGGGGATTGTCTTTCTACTTCCTGCAGGAAGGAATTGATTCCATATCTGTGAGACACACACTTCTCACTCATTCCAGAATAGTGCCAACGTGAAAGTGATTCGGACCGCGCCTCTTAGCGATCCTTAACGAACACATCAAACCCTATCCTGAAACAAATAGGAGTATGTAATCACTTCAGGATTAAGGTTAATCCATATATGATCATCTTGTGATTTAATAAGATTTCTCAATCACGGAATTATATGACAAACTCAGATTAAATCGGTCTAGTCCTATATGACTCTCATCATATATAAATGCACCACTTAGACAACCAATGTCGACGGTCCGGATAAGACGGTCACACCATAAAGTGCTCTGGGCGCATTAATGGTGGTTTAATCAATAGACCACATACTTTGATTAACTTCACCATGGACTAATATTTCAAGTCTATCACCATAAACTTAATCCTCGCGTGTGACACACACACTAAGTTATATGGCTACCTATGATACGACTTAGGGTTTTCAGTAGTGTATTACTTACAAGCACGAAGCAAGTAATAAGATTAGAATAAATCTGTCATTTATTAATTTTAAAAACAATTACATAAATTGTCTTTCGGGCGCTACTTCCAACAATCTCCCACTTGCCCGTAAGGACAAGCAATAATTGTCTTTCGGGCACACTATATCTAACAATCTCCCACTTGCCCGTAAAGACAAGCAATGATTGTTTTTAGAGCACCACACCCTTATTCATTCTATCCACAGCATTCTCTCACTTGCTCTAAAGCAGATGAGACACATCTCCCAACTTCATACCCGCCAAGCGCTTATCAGTGACATTAGATGCCACGTGACTTGGTTAAACTGATCAGCAGGTTGTCGGTTTCGAGGCGATCGTTAGGACTGAAACGTCGCCTCTCTGCACGGTCTGTCTTACCAGGTGGTATTTTCTCTCAATATGCTTTTGACCTCTTGTGAATGCGAAGATCGTTTGCATGAGCTACCTTTCAACTGTTTTCACAGTAAAATGGTATCGGCTCATCGAGACCTGGAATCACTTCCCGGTCCAACAGAGAAATTCTCAAGCCACACTGCCTCTTTAGCTGCTCCGAAAGCTGCTATGTATTCGACTAACATAGTCAAATTGGCAGTGCTGGATTGCTCCAGACTGTAGCCCCATCACAATGTGTAAACACTGAGTCTGAGATGGATTCACGATCATCCTTAATCCGACAAAAAATCAGAATCAGTGTATTCAATGACACTCAGGTTCGCACCCGAATGTACAAGCATATGATTCCTCGTTCTCTCAAGATACTTGAGGATGCACTATACTGCTTTCAACATCCGAATCCAGGACTCGACTTTTATTGACTTTTAATAACCTGACTTTCTCTATCCAAAAGAGAATCTATCCCATTTTTCTCTATATCCGAAGACTAAGAGAATTATTCCATGAGGGGTTGGGTAGGAAACCTCTCGTTGAACATTGCATGCAAAGAAATGCATTATCATCTTAACCAATAAGACACATGGGGTATTGTCACAAATTCTAAGAATATCGTCCACTTCTCTGACTCACAGAAGCTTTGGCTCGTCGGTTCTTGACTTCAGATAACACACCATGGTTTTTCCAACTGTTGCAGTGTTATCTTTTATTAACACCAATATTCACTACTTTACCAATATTGATATCCTAGTATACAAAAGACTTATCAATATTCTGGTCAAGCCCACACATTTCAAAACATGTGACTTTTAATGACCTAGAGGTTTGCTTTCATCCATCAATGGATATAAGTATAGGCAGTCTATCTGCCATTGGATTTAAGCTAAAACCCTTCTGTTCCGAATGAATCTAAGCTCCGTTATTGGGCAAGAAAGTTTTAGGGCATCACCCCTGCTAATTTTTCTGCTTTCCAGGGAGTCAAGCAAGGCTGAGTGGTGAGAAAGTTTCAGGGCATCACCCCTATTGAACTATCTACTTCTCAGGGAATTAACCCTAGACCACTTGGCTTTGCTTAGAAAGATAAACTTTCTTATTCATTCAACTCTTTTCCATGTAGATCCAATTATTCCCATTGGGCCTGAGACACTCAGGTGGTTCCCCAAGAGTATGAACAAAACTGGAGTACATAAAACTCCATTTATAGGTATATGGCTTTAAACCAACCTCCTTTGTCAGAATCCTATACAGTCTTCCCTAAAAGACCATAGGTGATCAATCACCCCCAGTAGACTGTAAAGTCTGTATGATCATAGTGGGTCAATGGTTAAACCATACTCCCACTGCATTTGGGTGGATTGATATTCTGATATAGTTCAGTAGTATTAATCAGTGTAATCCCCAACAACCAATGTTGGATGTGGTCTGATTAAATCAGATAGTAACTCCTTGAGTAACTGTACTCCAAGGTCTAAGGTTGTTATTATAACAGTGTAACCGTCACTATCCGATCTTAAGAATCTTATAACCAACCTTTACTCATTGTGTTAAGATATTTCATGAACAGTCATCATCTGAACGTGTATGCAAAATCTCCAGTCCTACCTTCAGGCACTAGTGCCAAATGCCTCTATTTGCGGAAGTGGGGTAAATGTAATTCACTCCTTATCTACAAATTCATAAGCATCTTCTAGGTAGACTTTTCGGTATTACATAATCATGTATACCATTATTTTGCAGCTAATATCTTAATTTAGTTAAGCAGTGTAATGTAGCATATCAATAACTATACAAGGCAATACATGGTTTATCCTTTCAGTGAATTCATTTCACTCGGAGGTAGGCCAAGCATCAGTTCCAAAACAATAATGCTATAGCCTATGTCTGAGCATGGAATACTCATTTCTCTGGTAATATCAGAGATTCCTCCAAATATTTAGATAAACTAATCAGCTTTTTGAGTAAGCTCCCACTAGCTTGTATCCTTCATAAGACCCCAAAGGTCAATATGAACAAGCTGTGATACTTCTTCAGCTTTATTACCCTTTCCAAATTGAAATGTTACTTAGTCATTTTTCCTTTGAGATAGTGTTCTTAGAATGGGAGATAGGAATCACCCTTAGCCAGTCTTCTGATCTTATCTCTAGGATATATGCACTAATTAATAGATGCCGAAGAATCGTTCATCTAAATACGTTAACCATTTTTCTTAATAGTTTATGATGTGTTACATATACCTTTTCAGTATTAGTTAGTTGTTTTGACTTTATCAGACAAAAGTCCGAGTCTCAGAATCGTATACAAACGTCATATTCACTTTCTTTAAGGCAACTATGTTATCGATGTGAAAGTGAATCTATTTGTTCCAACGAATCTGGAAAAAACAGAAATTAGATTTCTGCGATATTCAAGGATTAAAATCCGAAATTTATTTCCTTATATCACTCCCACTATCTTAGCTGAAATAACTTACCGATGTCTACTCTTCATCATGAATGCCCAGCTACCTTGTTCTAATAAAATAACTTTAGCTTTTGAGTCAAATTACACGGTTAAGAAAGTCTCTAAGGATTCATAGGTTAGTCATCCGAAATCACTTTCCTTATCCTTTACTTTCTTTGATCAATATTTCGGTTCAGCCTTTAACTTAATTAGTTTAGATGACTTGTACTTATAGACATTCTTTCCCATTCTTGGATTTCTTTAAGGAAATATCCGCGAACTAGCATTTCATTTGAGTAGACACTACTCGTAAACTGTGGGATGTCCTATGAGATTGATACCAAATCATTCTCGTCATCTTTGAACTAATTTTGTTTTGTCTCTCGCTCAGCACGAGTGACAGCAGTCACATTCTTATCAAATGTCACTTAAGTTTATAGGCTCAAGAGGATCATCCTCTTCCGAAGAATTAATTTGCATTCTCGATTATTGAGTTCAACGTTCTTGTTACTTTTCCACTTTTACGAAGTCATCATCAGTCAATTTATCATGTTTAGTAGTTTAGATACCATGAGATAATATGCAGTTGTAGAAAATAAATCATGACAAAAATATAAATCAAATCATACACTACAACATATAATAATTTTAGGAATAATAAACGTGATGTCATGCATACAGTTTATCCTACCATTCCAAGGATTTAATCTCACACCTACAGTGCCGCCTTAGGGTAGGTCAAAGAGTTGACGATTAAATTGAGACAATCTCTCTCAACAATTAACTGAGAATCGGACATCTCTATTTAATTGTTGATTACCTTCCTTTTTCAGCCAAGATATTTCCAAGAATACGCTTTAGAGTGTGACCTACTGTTTCAGATCTCAAAGTACGCCCCGAGTATGCTGCCTTAGGGTCGGTCAGTGACTCGACGAGTACCCAAAATCCTATCCTTTCGGAGACCAAGCCATGCATTTTGATAGCGGTGAAGGCCATCCTTAGGGGGGCGAAATCAAAGCGGCACGAGGCGTCACCATTCTCTCACTTGCTTGTGTCAACGGTATAGGCATGGGGTCGGTTGTCACCTTTCCCGCTCCCACTCGTTATTTTGAAAATTAGGTAGTCTTTTAGGATTTTCAGAATTTATTTACAATCCGAAAAACAATAAATCATGAATATTTAAATTAATCCTCCCACTAGTTCATCGGTTCCAACTACCGTCTAACTAGTGTCACTTATTCACGACTTTCAAATTTCATGGATTTATAAAATCTTTGTGTAGACACTACACAATTAAAATTCAGAATGAATTTTACAATCCTAATACATTAGGACTTATGAATTTTCCACCAAATCAAAAACAATAAATCTCAAATTTAAAGCTCTCACTAGTTTATCGGTACTAAATACCGTCTAACTAGTGACACCATATTCATGATTTTCCAATTTTTTTGAATATATACAAATTTCTTGTGTAGACACTACACAACTAAAATTCACCAAAAAATTTAAAAAGTCCTAATTTTGTCTTGATAAAAATTCTGGGATTGTAGAATTTTGAGAATAAATCGAAAAGCAATAAATCAAGAAAAGCAACCATCAACTTATCGGTTCCAAATACCGTCTAGTTGGTGTCCAATTTTTCATGATTTTCCAATTTCGATTATTAAAATTCTAATTTATGTAGAATTTTATCTCAATAATTTGAAAACAATAAATCTTGAAAAGCAATCACCAACTTATCGGTATTAAACCCTGGCTGAGCTTTAACTGAGTTCACCAAATGGTGTCGGGATAGGCTAAGCCGACCCGTCCTCTTCGTTGGTTCATGTACGACTGCTGGATGAATCGGGCTAAGGTTGCCCCATTGAGCCTCAGCTCGCCAGATAGCTTGACCTTGCCGGACCCCCGACGCTAACGTCGCACTTGGACGGACAAGTCGAGTCGAGCCAAAGCCCTGTTGACCGCCCGAACCAATTTTCGAACCTTTTGCTCAGTTGGTGTCCAACTTTTCCGGATTTTTCAATTTTCAATTATTAAAATTATTTTATGTATGCAATACATAATTAAAATCAACGTAGGATTTATGATCCCAAATTAAGTTTATCATTTGAATTTTATATCCTGATAAAATTCCGTTCGTTTTAATTAATTTAATTAATTACCTAAATTAATCTAAATTAATTATCGTGTTCATACATGTCTAATTAATGTCAATATTAATTTTCTACATGTATGCATATGCTAGGAGTGAAATCATTAATATGATGCATGTCATGGCATGGTTATTTCACATAAATTATCGAACATGAAAATAAATGCTTAAAAGTAAACTAATCGAGATGAATGATTTGCATTCGTGATTCTAACCTATTTAACCTAGGAAAAGCAAAAAAAATAAAAATAAAAATAAAAATAAAAAAATAAAAAAAAATTAAATCCTTCGGCAGCATCTTTGTTCTTGTATAATAAAAATGATTCCTTTTCCTTTTTCTTCATCTTCCATGTACAGCCGCCTTTAATTTTATTTTTTTTATTTTTTTATTTTTTATTTTTTAGCGGCAGCATCATTCAGCGACAACAACATTCAGCAGCAACATCAATGTCAAATTGCAGCATCCATGGCACCAAAAAAAAAAAAAAAACAAATCCTATATGCAACCAAATTTGATGCATAAAATTGCTAGAAAATTAAATATAATAAATTACATAATTTCTTATACCTGCAAAAACGGATTTACAATAGATCTAACGGTAAACAAGTACCAACCACAATCCATCTCGTCAACCAAAACATTCAATTGCATAAATAAAAATAAGAGATGCAATTTTTATTCAATTTCACTCCTTATTAATTAATCATGCTCTCGATATCGTAAAAATTTAACCTGTCTCTGATACCACATGCTAGAAGTAATAGCACCGATCGAGACACTCGATCTTTGCACAGCGGAAGCTTATGCGATTTACGATATGAGACACAACTAATTATTCTCTACGAGAAGGTTAGTAGATTTACCCAAACCGGAGAGAGACGATAAAATCGACCAAAGGGAAAAGCCGTGATCTTCCGGATTGTATCTCCAAGCGACGACTGGTGGACGTCGATCCTCGCCGTAGAACATCCTCGTCTTAATGACTAAGGCAAGAAACTAATTTTTCTTCCTTCTAATTTGTAAAGTGGGGCATTAATGTAGTGTGTATTGTGGTGGGAGGAACTCTCTTTATATAGGAAAATAACTAGTCAAGAGAGTTATCATTTTCACACCACAAAAACCTATTCTCATAAGGAAAAGATATTTTTGCTACAAAATAAAAGATAATTTCCAAAAAAATCAATCTCTTAATTTTTCATTAATTATCCAACAAATAGATAATTAATTAATTACACATGTGACATAATCTAGAAAAATTTCTTTTCCTAATTTATCACAATAATAGGCACCACTTGTCATTAATTTTTAATAGACAATGTCTTTTCTATATTGCATATTATTTACCAAATAAATAATATTGTATATTCATTAAATAGACCAACTATTTAATTTATTCTCGAGGTTTCATAAAACGAGAAAACACTCGCGTGTTAGGAGCCAACCCGGGGACCATGGACCTATAACTAGTAGCTACAATAAATTAAATAAAATATTCATCGAACATAATAATTCTACTTAATTCATTAATTCCGGAATTACGCCACCATAAATCCGAAACTGAACTCTATCGATTATAGATATAACTTATTCTCAAAACGTCGAGTCGAGTCGATAATTGTCCATTGATATAATCATTACATATAAACTAACCCTCCACAGACTATCCGTACTGAAGTAAGATTATTTCCGTAAACCTTCTTCAATACATCTTATCCTTATTTACCATTAACCCACTAGTGATCAATTAGTTCATAACCAATACGAACTCCCGGGATTGATTAGTTTCTAGGACTATCAAATAAGGGGATTGTCTTTCTACTTCCTGCAGGAAGGAATTGATTCCATATCTGTGAGACACACACTTCTCACTCATTCCAGAATAGTGCCAACGTGAAAGTGATTCGGACCGCGCCTCTTAGCGATCCTTAACGAACACATCAAACCCTATCCTGCAACAAATAGGAGTATGTAATCACTTCAGGAGTAAGGTTAATCCATATATGATCATCTTGTGATTTAATAAGATTTCTCAATCACAGAATTATATGAGAAACTCAGATTAAATCGGTCCAGTCCTATATGACTCTCATCATATATAAATGCCCCACTTAGACAACCAATGTCGACGGTCCGGATAAGATGGTCACACCATAAAGTGTTCTGGGTGCATTAATGGTGGATTA
The DNA here is from genome assembly GCA_026214975.1 of Gentiana macrophylla. Taxonomy (NCBI): domain Eukaryota; kingdom Viridiplantae; phylum Streptophyta; class Magnoliopsida; order Gentianales; family Gentianaceae; genus Gentiana; species Gentiana macrophylla. Next base: position 82,758,764 of record CM047808.1, on the reverse strand, counting down.
ATCAATAGACCCCATACTTTGATTAACTTCACCACGGACTAATATTTCAAGTGTACCACCATAAACTTAATCCTCGCATGTGACACACACACTAAGTTATATGGATACATATGATACGACTTAGGGTTTTCTGTAGTGTATTACTTACAAGCACGAAGCAAGTAATAAGATGAGAATAAATCTGTCATTTATTAATTCTAAAAACAGTTACATAAATTGTTTTTTGGACGCTACTTCCAACAACTGCAAAGTATCTTAGAAGTGGAGTTATTTGATGTTTGGGGAATTGATTTTTTTAGGCCTTTCACATCGTCAGAATCAAATCGTTACATCCTGGTAGCAGTCGATTATTTTCCAAATAGGTGGAAGCAGTAGCTAGCCTCACCTACTAATGATGCCAGGGTTGTCCTAAGATTTCTTAAGAAAAAACATTTTGACGAGGTTTGGAGTGCCCAGAGCCATAATTAGTGATGGAGGGAGTCATTTTTGTAATAGGTTGTTTGAGAAGTTGATGATGAGTTATGGGGCTAGACATAAGATTGCAGCAGGATATCTCCCCCAGACGAGTGGACAAGTAGAAGTCACAAACAGAGAGATTAAGAGGATCTTAGGGAAGACTGTGAATCCCACAAGGAAAGATTGGTCTTTGAAATTAGATGACGCTCTTTGGGCGTACAGAACAGCTTATAGAACCATGATTGAGGTGTCACCATATATGATAGTGTTTGGAAAAGCATGTCATTTACCGGTATAACTCGAGCACCGAGCGCTGTGGGCTACGAGGTTTCTAAATATGGATGATGATTTAGCCAGTGAAAAGATAATTCTAGAGTTGAATAGATTGGAGGAGTTTAGACTTCAAGCGTATGAGAATGCCAAGATTTACAAGGAAAGAACGAAACGCCTGCATGATAAGAAAATTCTGAACCACACATTTCAAGTTGGAGATAAGGTGCTGGTACATAATTCACGTCTTCGTCTTTTTCATAGGAAGTTGAAGACTATATGGTATGGACCACATGTAGTCATGAATGTCTTCAATTCAGGAGCGTGTGAAGTTAGACATGAATACTCCGGGCAGACTTTCACAGTAAACGGCCACATGCTGAAGCATTACCTAGAGCACAAGTATAACCCTGAGTTGGAAGTCTTTACATTGATAGAGCCATAATATGAATATATGAAGGAGCCCTATTAGTACAGTCGATCTGGCGACTATAAACTCAGAACTATTTCAAAACCCTTATTTATTGCTTTCGTTTATTTAAGTTATTTTGAGTCAATAAAGTAGCATGACAATCGCAAGGTTTTTTCATCACATATATCTTCGGCCATCTGACTAGAGATATATGTGGTTTATTCCTTCACGATTCTCATGTGATACCCTCATAAAAGTTTTCGCGTCTTGCTTAGGCCAATAACGGAATAAAGTGGCTTAAAATGTTTTTGTGCATTCCTCCGGTATGCACAGTTACTGCCACCTTATTTCTTATTGCCCTTCGCATGTTACTTACAGTTTTTGGAAGAATTTTGGAAAACAGGTAACAACTTGGAAAAGGAATGACCTAGGAGCTAATGATTCTGCTCCGGGATTCGTTTTGACTCAGCCAACATTTTCAGAGCTAAGTACATTTTCTTTTATTTATTATTAGTCATTGGGGACAATGTCTATAATAAGTGGGAGGTAGGCGTCTTAGCTGGATAATCGTAAAAGGGAATAATTTTGAAAATTTTGACACTGTTTTTAGCTTGCTTATTGCACGTTTTCAAGTAAGGAATCAGTAGAAAAGGACGCAAGTTCAATTTGAAGTGAGCTATAGCATATTCAATTTAGTATGGAAGAATGAGCATATATTATGTTGCGTGAAGTAGTAACTTATTAATTATTATTCTATCATTGCAATCAATATTTGAGCACATAATCTGAGTGAGAAGTGTTTAAGATTAGATGATGAATTGTTTTAACCGGGAATCATTATTTGTCTGTCTATACACTTCAACAAATTGTTGTAAGACAAGGGAAGCAACTTGGATGACGAGAGGTAACAGGGACAAACGGACGAAATCTGCCAGAAAAAAAAATGAAAAATGAAAAAAGAAAAAGAAAAAGAAAAATATTCAATAAAGGCAGTGAGGGATGCGAACTCGTGTAAAAAGGGCACGACCCTCGCATAAAAAGAAACAAATGAGGACTTAAGAGCGATGCTCAGTCCCCGAGTCCGCCCGACCCAATTACGGTACCATGTTGTGTAACCAAGTCTGAAAGCAAGATGAGCGAGCGTATGCCAAGCAAGTTAAGATTGTGTGGTTAATACAACTTGATTATTCTCACGAACGCACTATCACAACTGATTCATCACACGACACATTGATGCATGATAAGTAGTGATTAATGGGGAGCTTATGGATTGTGGCTTGATGTATGTTTCTGCCGGAAATCATTATTGAATATGTGGTAGTTGATGGGGTTTGTTCTTGGAGGTACATTCCGCCTTGATACTCTGCTCGCGGACGAGCAGAAGGCTAGTGGGGGGTAGTTGATGACGGTAAAAATAGTCTATCTTATGGCATCAACATTCTATCCATTATGAGCTAAAAATAGTTGTTTCGACCTTTAAATATGAACCATTTGAGTTGAATATCATATGTCGGGTTCGTGAGTCGAGAAATCTGCACTTAGCGTTTATTTTCGCTATCTCAATATTATTTCGGGTATTATTTATTTTATGATTTTCAGGATACGAAATATTGGGCTGAGCAACATGGATGAATCTGGAGTGGACTGAACGAAAAGAATGGGCCTACGGTATTCCTGAACATTCCAAGTTAAGTCGGCTAAAGAAAAAGGACAAAATACCCTCGGTAACCTGGGAGGCGGTGCCGACTTACCGTCTTTGAGAATCTTCAAAAATGCGTTTTCTTGGACGAGGGGTAGAACTAGATGTTTCTAAGTCGGTTTAGATAGCTATAAATAAGAGGCTTCGCCTCAGAACACAAGTGTACAATTTTAAAGACAAGTATTATGCAATAAAAGTTCTTTGTTCTTTATTTTACTTATTTTATGAGTTCTGGTCAGAGAGACGACGGAGTCGCCTCTTAGGGAGAGATCCGAAGGAGATCTACACTCATCTTTGACGGTATAATTTTCTGTCTTTTCCAAGATGTAAATATATCGTTGTTCTATTCGACTAGTATGTTTTGCTTGCTTATTTAGTTTAACTAGTAAAATACACGCGCATCCACACGTGTTTTAGTCAAATGAAACATTTAAAAATTTATAAATAACAATATTAATCAATACATAATTTATTAAGTCTTTATTTCACATAAAATATAAATATTCTAGTATCAATAATTATACAACATGATCTTATGTATTTTTTGATAGTATTTTGAATTTATAAATGCATGTGCTCGATACATTTATCACACTTTTAAATATAATAGCATTCTGAATTTACAAATCTGTGTATTTAATATAAATTGAGAATATGTTGTTCATAATTATCTAGTAAACATGTGGACATTTACAAAAAAAAAATAAAAAAATTAATCAACTTTTGCGGAATTCTTACTCTAAACAACTCATTTTGATAAATGCATGCAATAAGCATAGCAAGTGGGTTTCATGTACATATAATTTTATATGTTTATTATATCTTAGCTGTGAATATATTTTAGTAATTGTAAAGTAATATTTGTTAAACAAAGTAACATTTTAGATAATGATCTGTATATTTTAAACATTTGATGTGTGTATCTATGATTCAATTTAATTAGTATGTTAGGAAGAATGATGAAACCATAAATATAATTTTATTGTAGGTTGTAAATGGTTAGAGATATATTTTAGTCATTATAACTATATCATTCAATTATTTTCTTAGCTATACTTTCATTGTTGTTATTTAACTGGGGAAGTTGTCAAAACCATGCATATCAGTCCAACATATCTCCCCGCATAATAAATGCGTTCACATTTAACAGATGGATTGTACGGCCAGGAACTACTCTTCGTCCTCAATTTTATTTGTCATAATATCTTTGGATTAGACATGATCGACTCATCTTAAATGCTCTTATTTCTTCTCTTTCTCCAAATATCATTCCGTTTATCACTCAAGCAAAGGCTTCTCATGAGGCATGAACTACTTTATATGATACATATGCAAAGCCGTCCCATGGCCGAATAAAATAAATTAAACAGTACCTCAAATCTATGCAAAAAGGTTCTCAAACAATTTTTAATTATCTTAATGTTGTAAAAACTAAATCTGATGAATTAGTCGACAGATCTGGATGATCTTGTGAATCTTATTTCGAACTATTTGGGAGATGACTATAAAGAGTTGGCTAGGGATGTTCAATCACGTGACACCCTTATTGATTTGAAGTGCTCCATGAAAAGCTAATTAATTATTAGACTGTTCCGTCTAAGAAGCAACCGGTCGCCTTTTCTAGTCTTGCTACAACTCATTCGGCCGTATGACATCCCTCTCCCAGCGCTAGTTCGTTTCCACGTCTTACTATTCTTAATTATTAAGAACATGCACAAAATACTTTATCTGATGTAGTTTGCTCTAGTTTCGCCCTAAAAAACTTACTTGGGTATTTCCAGTGTGCTAAGTGCAAAGGACATTCAGAGGAATGGTGTAGTTCTTACCATGTTCAACCTCTTAAAAAAATCTCATTTTGTCCAGCCCTTCAACATTGCTTCCTTTTAACACATTTGGATGCTTCGTCATCTTCTCCATGGCTTATTGATAGTGGTGCAACGGATCATGTTACCACTCATCTCAGTGATTTGGCATTACACACGCCTTATTCTGGCTTTGAAGACATAGTGGTTGGTGATGGAAATACTATTTCCATCACACACATAGATTATATTTTTCTCTATATGCCTTCAACTTAGGAGTTTCTCGTGAGAGGGGCAACCACTATATTAATATTATATTATGGCAAAGTTGTTTACTTCCTTACGCATCCAGACAAAGGTCTGATGTTTGACGATGTCTGAAGTCGTCCGGGTTACAATTGAGTTGATATTCACGTAAATGAACCTCCGGGTGATGATCCGAACAACTTTTCGAGTGGATTTGAGAGCGGGCCTACAAAATACACAAAAACATGAGGGGTCCTGAAACTTGCCTCCGGGGGAACACTCGGATGCTCAAGTCAATATTTGAATGGAAGAATTTCTATTAAGATAGTACGCGGGGATGTATAGCAAGCGTATAATGTGAATACCGTGTAATTGAGAATGATGATCTTTTATATAACTATCCCTCACATGGAATGAATTATGATGCAATGAAGTCACGGTCAAGGGAGTGTACCATGTATTGATGTAATGAAGCTTGTTATGGAGCAGTTATGGCACGGGCTATAACGGAACGTAAATTTCCATGCCATCATTATAGAAATTACTATCGTGGAGTAATGTCTGCGTGAAGTCTGAAACTCTTATTGAAGAGAATACAACCGTTTCATGAGGTCGAGGATGAACTGTATTGTATTGAGAATAAATGACCGAGGTGACCTGCACGACGCCGGTAATAAAAAAACCGAGACGTCTTGCATCTTGCCGGCTATAAGGACAGAAGGGGACATGCGCCATGTCAGACAAAGGATGGAATGAATCATGTCGATTATTTATATAAGGGTGGCCTACATTATACTAAAGATAGATGTCTACGTGTACGGTGACTGATCTCACCCATGTCGATGTTCGTTGTGTTCCCATCATGTCTCGAATTTATTATCTATTTCTAAGCTTTGTCATGTCCATAATGTTTATTTTCAATTCTTACTCTCTAAATTTATTTGAAGGATTTTCAGACCAGTACTCTTATGATGCACCATGACTAGTTAAAAACGGATTGTATGGATGGATAAACTCCCCCCTTCTAGCTTTTCACGGTGAATAACACATCAATAAGTGCTTGGCATCATCGTCTTTGTCACCCAGCTACTCCCATTCTTCAAGCTATTCCAAAATGATCTAGAAGTTGCCACCACAATTGCTTCTTCCTATTGTTTTTCTTGTTTAGAGAATAGAAGTCACAACATTCTTTTGCTACTTCTATTTATGTTTTTCCCAACACCTAGAGATTTTTTTCACTGACATTTGGACATCTCCAATTGTGTCGTGTGATGGTTTGAAATATTACATAATTTTGTTTATATTTTTTTCTAAGGATACATGGTTCTATCTAATTATTCGTAAATATGGTGTGATTGGTGTTTTTATACCTTTTAAGGCTCCTGTTCAAAAATTCTGATACTACTATTAAAATTATACCCATTTTGAGGCGAATACATAGCCTTAAAAAGTTGTATAGCACAAGAATGTATAACTCATCAAAACACACTCATGAGCACAATGTTTTTTTCTTTTTCTTTCTGAGAGACGCATCTTCATCTTATCTTCATTCGCACACCTTTTATCACTGTCATTTACAAATATTTGACCATGTGTTATATTTAATGAGAAATTTTATTAGTGATAGACATTTTTAAGGGAAATATATAGAGAAGAAACACAATCGCACTTATATTATTTTTCTATTTCTATAAGTTGATAATGACTAATACATTATCCATCTAGATCAACACACTAATTATCTATGTTATATAATACCTATCAATGATTATTATATTATATGAAACGAATTAGTTGGGAGAAAAACCTTTTAGGTGAAGCACACTCGCATAGGTTTACACTCAAAGCTATATATGATTTACACACTCAACATTGTCTCACCACACGTTTTTCGAATAGTAGAGAGCGAAATTAATTAATAACACCAGTGCAGAAAATTATCCGTTAATAAATTAAAAATTTCTTATTCTTAAAACATTATTGCACTGACATTGGTGTTCAACAAGGAACACCGGTGGAAAGTCGTGGACCGGTGCCAATGTTTTTTTATATATATTTTCGTTTTTCTAATATTTTAATTAATTAATGATGATTAATCAATCAAGGGTTTTAATGATTTTGATTATTTAAGTTTTTATATTTTTTAATTTTGTTTTTCTATATTTATATAATTAATAATCAATCAAGGATTTTAATGATTTTTGTTTTTATATTTTTATTTAAAACTAATCAATTAAGAATCTTGTTTGATTTTGTATACAAATGTTGATGGGTTTTCAGTTTTATGGTTATATTTTAATTATTTATGGTTATATTTTAATTGATTAATCATCAATAATGGTATTAATAACTAAACATTGATTAAATTAAAAAAAACGAAATTAAAAATATATATAAAAATCATCAAGATATTTGATTAATTATTGACTAACTAATAAACTAATCATTATCAATTAATACGAAAATATTAATCATCGTCTCACCACACGTTTTTAGAATAGTAGAGATGTGTTTTTAATTGATTTTCAACCAAGGATATTGCTTGATTTTTTATTTTAATCTTTTATTTTGTTTTGGTATTTGATTTTCAATCAAGGATATTGATTGATATTTTTTTAATATTTATTCGGTTTTCTTATTTTCATATTAATCAAGTATCTTGATTGGTTATTTTTATTTTTATTTTTTGCATTTTTATATTTTTAATTGATTGTTTTTCGGTTCTTTGGTTTTATGTTAATTATGATTATGCTTATTTAATTTGATTGATTTTATTTTTTATTTTTCTATTTGATTTTCAATCAAGGGCCTTGATTGTTTTTTTTTGTTTGTTTTTTTTTTATTTTTGTATTTGTATATTAATCAATGATCTTACTTTTTTTTTATTTTTTTTTATTTTTTATATTTTTAATTAATTATTTTTTTGGTTTTATGGTTTTATTTTAATAATGATGATTAATTAATTTAAATTAGGGAGAAACACTTTTTAGGAAGAAACACTTTTAGGGGAAAACACACTCGCACTTTTAGAATAGTAGAGATTTGTAATCAGCAAGCTAATTACCTTTTCTCTTGCATACCGTCTTACGTCTTTTGTTTAATCGACCGTGACCGTATGCGTCTTTGGCCACAGGAGCTGCTGTGGCAGTGAGAATTTTTTTTATTCTTTCACCTGACCAGTGACCGCGGTACGTTTTCCTGATTATTGTTGCAACGTGTCCTTCGCATGACTAATACTACGTATTGTCCGTCGATCGAGTCCATGATACCCTCTCCAATATGCATGGCTGCCCTCTGTTTGTCGTTCATCATCTTGGTTTTAGGGTGTTTTTTTTTCCTTTATAAATACATATATTGAAATATATATACTCCTTTTTTTAGGGTAATTCAAAAATATTAACCGTTCGCCTGAATCATCATTGAATCTCTCCCAATGTCTTTATATTTTGACATATACATCAATAACTGAGTGTATTCTTGCTTCTGCACGTTAGAAGATTCCATGCATCCCTCCGAATTGTCATTGAAGGTCCCCATGATGAACTCTTGCAACTGGCTGACTGGAATGGTGCCATCAGGGTAGATCTTCAAGTCGCCTACAGATGTCAGAGACCTGGCGCTTTGATTGTGTGAAGTGCCTTCATAAAGAATGTTCAAGTTGTTTGCCTGAGTGGAGGACTTAGAATTCTTCTGATCCTTCGAAGATTCATGATTTTCCTCGTGATCATCAAACAACGTTTCTCTTCCTTTGTTTGATTCCGCAGGGGAATCGAGTTTACTTGCAAGTTTCACGTTTCACAAGTCATGAGTTTGACTTTGATTAGCGAGGGATTTGACAACCTTGGCCAAGTTGGCAATCTGTTCCTCGAGTGTGATGGAACTCGTCATCATGACGTCCACAGTCATCGGTGATGTTGGCCTTTCAGAAGATGTTTGTGGAAGAGTTGGTCTTTGCCCACGTGCATTGTCATGCTCCGGGTAACCAGGCCAGAATGTTGTTCTTCAGATGAAGAATCAACAGCAGCTTTGGCGATTTTGGCTTTTGAAAGAGCAGCCTTGGAAGTAGCATCCTTCTTGGCAGTGACATCCTTTGGAATAGCAGTCTTAGGAGCAATTCATTCTTGATTTTCAGCAAGGAGAGATCGGTCCCACCGGGCGTGTCGAAAATTTGTAACGCAAATTTCGTTGTCCTGCAAATTAAAATAAAAGGAAGACAAGAGAATTGCAACAAATATTTTTATTTATTTCAAGAAATGTGGGGTACAATCTCTAGCAAAATGTCTATATTTACGGGATGTCTTTGATTCTTCTTTTGATTTGGTTCCGAGGGTCGCGGAGACTTGTTCTCGAATCTTGGTGATATTATCCGATTTGTTGGGAAGGATACCATTATTTGTTGAAGATCTCTGGATACAGTGGTTGATCTTCGATGGTTGCCTATTGCTTGAAGAACTTGAAGGATTTTGGCTTCTTATATCTCCAAAGTTGCATGAAGAACTTGAAGGCTTGTGGCTTCTTAGATCTTCATTTCTTGGTGCTTGAAGAACTTGAAGGCTTGTGGCTTATTAGATCTTCAAGGTTGCTTGAATCTTCAATGTTGCTTGAAGGACTTGAAGGCTTTTGGCTTCTCAGATCTTCAAGGTTGCTTGAATCTTCAAAGTTGCTGGAAGGATGGTTGAAGTACTTGAAGGCTTATAGCTTCTTAGATCTTCAATTCTTGGTGTTGGAGCAGAGGGTTTGAAGCTTTTTCTCTGACTTTCTTCACCTTGTTGTTGCTCTTGAATTACTTTTGATTTCTCATTGATATTTTTCTTGATCATTTGCAAATGACCAAGCTATTCTATTTTTAGGTGTAGAGAGGTTTAAGGATATGCATACAATGATTATCTCATTTTATTAATTTAATGAGATAATCAATTTGAATTGTTTTATCCTTTTTGAATTTCTAACTATCTTACATATTTCAGTTGAAAAGATAATAGAAAATTTAATTTAATATTATCTCTTTTATTTTTATTTAAAGAGATAATATAACTCTTAATTATCTTCTAGTTTTAATAATAAGATAATTAGAGTAATGATTATCTCCTACAATTTTATTTAAGAGATAATATTTTATTTAATTATCCTTCGTATTTTTTTATTTTCAAAGAATAATAAGAATGAAATTTTGCCATTATCTCCTGTAACGCACCGCTCCCGGATACCGAGCCCTTATCCGGAAGAGAAACGTTCGGCGCGTATAGCATTAAATAAATCTAATATTATACGCAAGCCTCTACGTCGACGTATCAAATAAAAGCAAACGGAAGCTAAAAAGACTCGGGTAAAAATACACATGCTACTAAGAATAGATACAATCATTCTAAAGATGGAAATAATTAACTTACAACAATGATTCTCCAAAGATTACAAAGTACGGTGTCTTCAAAGTACACCTTGTCTACAAAGTCTAGAATTAAAAGTAAAACAAAGCATCATCGAAAGTCTTCCTCGTAGTCCTCAACAAACTCGTGGTCAGCCTGTTCGTCTTCTCACCCCACAATGTATACAAAAGAAAATGCAAAGGAGGTAAGTACAAAGTACATAGAAAAAGTGATAAGCTAATGAATAACTAAGTTCTACAATGTAAAGGTTCCTATTATTAATTATTAAGTTATCTTTATAAGACCAACTCAATCCAGGGTTCACTCCATGTCCATCAACATGTCATGACTTTACGTTTCTATCTTAACTTATCTTGGTTACATCATTACTCAAGGACACTGTGCATGATTAAAATTCCACGACGAGATATACTTGCCAACTACTGTGATTAGCACCGATAGTCCCAGGATCTCCCCGGTATGCATATACGTTCGATGAATTTCCTCCACTACCCTTCAGCCTTTTGAGCCAGTAGCGTTGTTCACCTTTTTATGAACGTATCACATCACCGATATGGATTAGTGTCTAACCGAGAATAAATGACGTTTTAGCTTTTACCACCACGTATGTAACTTTATTGTGTATTAACTAGCCACCTAAGTGTTTTCAAGTAAGCTCCCTCACATCTCCTACTCTCGTACATAGACCAATAGACACGGACAAGGCCTGTCACATACACAGACATTGATGAATACTATTTCATCAAAGCACGAGCCTTTTCATGCCTTTCCGACGGTCCCGAACTTCAACTCCCTTTAAGAGTACGTCCGGTGCCGGAACCAAACTCATCAGAAACTAATCGAGGCTTGTTTAGGTTTAATTAATATTATTGAATAAAAAAAAATAGAAATTTAAAACTCAACACAAATATACCAAAACATATCACATCTCATTAATTACAACTTAGCATGAATTCTATCACCAAACAACACCAAAACTCGCCAGAACTCAACCTATTATTATACAACTATAATTATTTATTAGGAAGAGCCTCTTACCTTAATTGCATGCAAAACTGATCCAAAACCTTCAAGATACTGTTGATCATCTAAGCCTTCAACTCGAAACCTAATTGATCAACAGGTAATCCTAAAAATCCTACCTTTCTTGAAAATCCTGAATTGAAAAAGTGTGCAAAACTGAATATTACCTTACTTATATGCAGTAAACCTATTTTTAGAATGATCTACGCTCCAAGACGATCGTTTTGACTACTCATGGCTGAAAAATGGAGCTACGGATTAAAAGATACGAATTTTTGAAGAAACTAACAAGACGATTACGAAAAACTAGGGCTAAACTGAAAACTTACGGAATATGGATATTTTATTTTCCAAAGTTGCGTCTCATAGTGGTGATCACTTTTCTCTCTTGCGGCATCTTGAAACAATGAATGGATTGGCCGCACGGTTGATGTCTTCGTTCCAGGCATCCTACGAAGCTCTGCGTCCTTTTTTTGTTCTTTCTGCCGTCGCCTCTTTTCTTTTTTCTTCAGAATATGCGTATGACATAAAAGATAGATTTTAGGGATTATTTCTTTTAAATAGTTATTAATTAAATCCTTTTTAACTAATAACTAAATCCTTTAATTAAATTCTTTTTAAAAAAATAAATAGGACAATTAATAATTAGGTCATACCAAAAAAAAACCCAATTACTACATTGCCCTTTCTGAAAAGTCGAGATGTTACATTCCTTCCCCCTTAAGAGGAGTTTAGTCCTCAAAACTCGAACGTAACTGGGAGGTACTTGAACTCTAGACTTTGCAAAGCGTTTCATCTTCTAACTCTTACAGTCTTCTTCATCCTAGACAACCGGCATTCGTCGCTTTTCTCCATGTAGAGTTTCAAATGTTGACATCTGGATGTTGTCGTGGTATCTATTGTTGTATGCAGCTCTTCTACCTCTATCTCCATGAAAGATCATCAGTGGTACAATTCCAACTCTCTATGCATCTTGGTTGCTCCGGATGATTGCAACTGCTATCTTGTGGCTTCATTCGTCACTTTGACACAAACTTGTTGTAGAACCACAATGATCCCAGCTAAAGAACTTCTGAGTCTCGTTGGGATGGAGAACATGCATTTGCCATACTTTCTCTTGACGATCTGATCCGATACTTATGCCAATAAGGGTTAGTTTGAAAAAACAAACAGAGTTTGAAGGTGATAGGTTGAACACCAGGAAGACTAAACCATTTAGAAATCAAAAGAGGGCAGAATCTCAACATGCCGGAGCTTTAGAGACAAAACGAGTACACCAAAAGGTATCAGAATGAAATAAAAGGGAACTTGTTAAGGAAAAATCGAAGTCTGCATAATTCAAACAGAGGTTATTTCAAAATTGAAAAGGAGATATGGTTTTCCTCATGACAATGTAACGGAAAAATCAAAAGTTTGAAAAAGTATGTGATAAACGAGCTTTCAAGTGAAGGGGAAAAGACACTTAAGAATTTTTGGATAAATTTTGGCTTCAAAGAATTAACTCAAACTTTCAAATGAAGTGTGAAAGATCATTGATGATCCAATTCAAAGTTTCAAGGTTGCACCACTCGAGAAGAATATCACACTGCTGAGGAATAAGGGCTCAAGGTTATCCCTCATATGGGAAAGAAAATAGACATTTCAAGCAATGTACCAAAATTGTAATAGAATTTTAAAATAGAAGATGGAATATCAAAAGTGTGTCTGGCAATTAATGGCTCTAAATGGCCTAAAAGAGATTTAAAACTGAAAAGGTACAAGGTGCGTTAATCTGAATTGGAGAACAGAAGTTTAGGAATTCAAAAGTTGATTGACTAAATAGGTTCGGAAGGCACCTTGGCAAAGACTACCTTCTTCTTGAAACTGGTTTAGCATAAATTGCAAGAAGGTTAAAGATAGGTAACTGAAGATGGATGTCAAGGTAGGAATAAAGATCCAATTGGTAAGAAGATGAGATGCATACCTTGAAAGAACAAGTAGCATTAGATGGAAAGATTACAAAATCAACACTACCCTTAGGAGGGAAGCTAAGAATAAACACAAGTAAAAAGAATGTTCTGACATTAAAAGGTTCAGTCAAATTTTTACTTGAAAAGAAGAATAGGGGTGCAACAATGCAGAGTTAGAGGGAACTTGTTCCTTGATTTGACAAGTAAGGAAACATGGATATGTTCAAAAGAAAGGCTTATGGAGATATGTTTCTTAGGTAATTCATGACAACAAGTGAAGAGAATTTGTTGAGCTTAAAGATCTCAAGTGAGGGATTACATGAGAAATAACTTACCAGAAAAGGTATAATTACGAGCCTGAAAAGGGTCTGAACATCAAACATGGCATGCTGGAGGATAGCATACTGGTTTCTTGTTTATAACTGCAAAAGAAACAACAATGTTAACCTTACAAACATTCTACCATTAGACATATCCTAGGGAAAGATCGTTTCGGAAACCTTCTACGACATAACACCCGTAACTTGCTACACTCTTAGCCCAAACCTCAGCCAAATAGGTGCGAATCCCTTTTCGGTGGCTGTGTATGATATTTACTCTGGACCCGACATTATCAATTTGTACAGCCCAAACAAAAAGGAATTTTAGCACGATCCAAAGAGAAAAGATTTAGATACTGGAGTTTCCTAGGTGACATAAAAATATTAGAATTTTTGGATGAAAGGGAGTCGGTCAAAAACAATTATTTTTGCCGATTACACAAGCTGTCAGAATTTTCTGATTAATAAACACTGATTTAAATTGCAGATTATTATCAAACAAAAAGGAATTTGAACTTGATTCCAAAAGAAAAGTTGTAGATAAAATTGTTTTCTGAAATATATCAAAAATGCAGGTCATTTCAAGATGTTTAACCTGTTCAAAACAGAAGAAGAAGTGAAGAAGCTGCTGCAGATTTTCTGGACGGAGTGTCCGGCAATAACATGGATTTTCTGAACAATCCATAAAGATTATCGAATCAATTAAAAAAGATAAATTGTAGATAAGACATCGGTCTATATTTTGGAAAATTTCCAGAATTTTTGGAAAAGGGGAAAAAATAGTTTTATGTTAAAGGAAAACATGGGAACAAAAAGCATTCACCAGTGTTGAATAAAGCCAACCACGAGGATGATTAATACTATGTGCTAAAGAAAGAAACATTTAACACTAATAATTGAAACGAGTAAGAAGTACTTGGAAATGGTAAAATTTACATATGGAGTTCGTGTGGAACCCATATCGAGCAAGCAAGGTCAAGGAATTTTGGTAAACATAAACAAAGCGATAGCGAAGAGAGAAGGTGGAGGATTTGTAGAGTTGAGTCTTTACACAAAAAGTTTTGTGCACTAAAAAAAATCATGTAGGGGATGCATTGAAGGTAATCACTAGGATGCAAAAATGTGTTGACCCGAAATCGCTAAACATGATATGGTTGGAAGGATATGCAATTGTCAGTTCAAATAGTTCGAAGGATGAGAAACTTATTTTTCTTAAATCAAGCATTTGACACGATGAAAACATCTTTAAAAAAATAAGGCACATAAAAAAATGTACACACTTGGAAAACAAAACTTCGTAATAATAGACTTTTACTGAGTTTCAAAAGTTTCAAATGGAGGATTTAACCAGAGCATGGGTTACAATTAGTATGGATGGGGAAACGATTGAAATTGGGATAACCAAGTAGGAAACTAGATGATTATAAAAAAAGAACCTTATTAATGAAGACATAAGAATGAAAATCACCACGCAATTGTTTCTTGCCATCGAGGAGCACTATAACGACAACACCTCGTCTCTACCTACCAAACTTCTTATCCTGGGTAACAACTAGCTTAAGAATCAGATAAATCAAAGTATTGTCATCTCCTATAACCTACTACACTATAACTTACAGGGTGAAAGAATGACATCTATCCTTTCTTGACCAGAGGACTTAAATGGTTTTGAGAAATTCGGGTGCATACATAAGCCATGAAATAATTGATTTGCACAAAACAAACTGAACTGATTTTGAACACGAGGCAAAGAGAAAATATGTGAGTATATAACTTTTACATATGATGCTCAAAAATCAAAATTTTTGAGAAGCCATAGGTCTGTCAAAATAATTCTTTTCATCTACTGCTATAAGCTGTCAAAAAATTTCAGGACTTCATCAACTGTTGTGTGTTGCAGATTGTGTTCAAAACAAAACGAATTTGCACTTGGTTACAAAACAAAAATTATAGTGCAGGATGTTTTATACAACATATCAAAAATCCAAGTCATTTGGAGGTGTTTAGATTATTCAAAACATAATGATAAGTGAGAGTACCACTGCAGAATTTTCTGAACAGAGTACCCCACCTTGTTAAACAATTTGTGAACAATCCATATTGAAAACTAAATTGAGGTAAAGAGAGAAATTGTAGATAAGGCAACTTTCTAAGTGGCTGAAAATTTACAGAATTCTTAGAACAAAAACAAATGATATAACATGACATGTAGAAACATGAACAAAATCGTTTACTCATTTTGCATAACACCAAGTTTCAAGGAAGTGATTTGTACCAAATGTAGAATTACGAAAGCATTAAAACCTCAAAAAGAAAGAAAGTTAGAGAAATATTCAAAGATTCCAAAAGGAAAGAGGGATCCTAATAAGGGTTCTCGAAAGGAACAAAACTTAAGAGTATCACATAAGAGATGTAAGCTTAAAACTCAACCTTCACCTAAGGGGATTTTTCACTTGGTCCTAGTGCAACTTAACCACGTTCAAAGGATTCCTAATCCTACAAGAATTTACCACCAAGATCAAGAGAGATCAGAAGGGTTCAAAAAGGTCTAAAGAAGTCTTATCTTAGAGGGAAGAAGCCTAGGAAAGAAATGACGCTTCGCTCTGATACCAACTGTAACGCACCGCTCCAGGATACCGAGCCCTTATCCGGAAGAGAAACGTTCGGCGCGTATAGCATTAAATAAATCTAATATTATACGCGAGCCTCTACGTCGTCGTATCAAATAAAAGCAAACGGAAGCTAAAAAGACTCGGGTAAAAATACA
Source organism: Gentiana macrophylla (assembly GCA_026214975.1). Lineage (NCBI taxonomy): Eukaryota > Viridiplantae > Streptophyta > Magnoliopsida > Gentianales > Gentianaceae > Gentiana > Gentiana macrophylla. Next base: position 82,742,433 of record CM047808.1, on the reverse strand, counting down.
CATGCTACTAAGAATAGATACAATCATTCTAAAGATGGAAATAATTAACTTACAACAATGATTCTCCAAAGATTACAAAGTACGGTGTCTTTAAAGTACAACTTGTCTACAAAGTCTATAATTAAAAGTAAAACAAAGCATCGTCGAAAGTCTTCCTCATAGTCCTCAACAAACTCGTGGTCAGCCGGTTCGTCTTCTCACCCCACAATGCATACAAAAGAAAATGCAAATGAGTTAAGTATAAAGTACTTTGTAAAAGTGAGAAGCTAATGAATAACAAAGTTCTACATTGTAAAGGTTCCTATTATTAATTATTAATTTATCTTTATAAGACCAACTCAATCCAGAGTTCACTCCATGCCCATCAACATGTCATGACTATACGTTTCTATCTTAACTTATCTTGGTTACATCATTACTCAAGGACACTGTGCATGATGAAAATTCCACCATGAGATATACTTGCCAACTACGGTGATTAGCACCGATAGTCCCGGGATCTCCCCAGTATGCGAATACGTTCGATTAATTTCCTCCACTACCCTTTAGCCTTTTGAGCCAGTAGCGTTGTTCACCTTTTTGTGAACGTATCACATCGCCGATATGGATTAGTGTCTAACCGAGAATAAATGATGTTTTAGCTTTTACCACCACGTATGTAACTTTATTGTGTATTAACTAGCCACCTAAGTGTTTTCAAGTAAGCTCCCTCACATCTCATACTCTCGTACTTAGACCACTAGACATGGACAAGGCCTAGCACATACACAGACATTGATGAATACCATTTCACCAAAGCATGCCCTTTCATGCCTTTCCGACGGTCCCGAATTTCAACTCCCTTTAAGAGTACGCCCGCTGCCGGAACTGAACGCATCAGAAAACTCAATCGAAGCTTGTTTAGGTTTAATTAATGTTATTGAATCAAAAAAATAGAAATTTAAAACTCAACACAAATATACCAAAACATATCACATCTCATTAATTACAACTTAGCATGAATTCTATCACCAAACAACACCAAAACTCGCCAGAACTCAACCAATTATTATACAACTATAATTACTCATTAGGAAGAGCCTCTTACCTTAATTGTAAGCAAAACCGATCCAAAACCTTCAAGATACTGCTGATCATCTAAGCCTTCAACTCGAAGCCTAATTGAAAATCCTAAAATCCTATCTTTCTTGAAAATCCCAAATTGAAAAAATGTGCAAAACTGAATATTACCTTACTTAAATGCTGTAAACCTATTTTTAGAATGATCTACGCTCCAAGACGATCATTTTGACTACTCAAGGCTGAAAAACAGAGCTACGGAGTAAAAGATACGAATTTTTGAAGAAACGAACAAGACGATTACGAAAAACTAGGCTAAAATGAAAACTTACGGAATATGAATATTTTATTTTCCAAAGTTGCGTCTCGTCGTGGTGACCACTTTTCTCTCATGCAGCATCTGGAAACGATGAACGGATTGGCCGCACGGTTGATGTCTTCGTTCCAGGCATCCTGCGATGCTATGTGTCCTTTTTTTGGTTCTTTCTGCCGTCGCCTCATTTCTTTTTTCTTCAAAATATGCGTATGACATGAAAGATAGATTTTGGGGATTATTTCTTTTAAAAAGTTATTAATTAAATCCTTTTTAACTAATAACTAAATCCTTTAATTAAATTATTTTTAATAAAATAAATAGGACAATTAATAATTAGGTCATACCAAAAAAAACCCAATTACTATTTTGTCCTTTCTGAAAAGTCGGGATGCTACATCTCCAATTATTTTAGTAGGAGAAAATATCAATTAAGTTAATATTTAGAAACAAATGTAACATGTAATAATTTAACGTGTTACTTATTTTTATATGTCTACAAAATCCTTCACTGAACTTCCATTTTTTTCATTATCATTTCCCATTGATTCAAACAATATATTAACCCTCAAAAAAAAAAAAAAAAAACAATATATTCGAAAAATATTAAAATCGAAGCAGCTATCATCCTTAACTATTTGTTGTTTAACCTCCCTCATATCCATTCACTAGTCAACAAACCCGTGCATAATGCACAGGTTGCTTTAACCCGAAAACTAAAAAAAATGTTTGTGTCACACAACAAAATATTCAGAATAAAGTGCAATAACAAACTTTTACACCATTGATTTTTGTAAGATCCATTATAAATCAATAGGTCTGACATCATAATCAATGATGCAAACGTATATTGTGCACTTTGTTTTACACATTTTGTTGTGATACTACTCATAAACCAACCATAAAATATCCTACTCCACTCCAAAGATAATACGTTGAATAAATCAATATAGGTACACAACGATGAAATATGTTTATGATAAGCGTCACTGGTCGTCAAGAAACATAATAAATTCGTACATAGTGTTGTATTTTAGTTGTAAAACAAATCAACTCCGCCTCCATGGCATAGCTCATTTGTATAAGGGTAGGGTGCTATAGTGAGTCTTTGAGATGTACACGTCTTACTTTTGAGCCAAGGTGTAGAAGCAAAGATAAATTGTATTTGCAAACTGTATCAATGAACCATAACCTTCGGTTTTACGTCATTTACGAAACTCTAGGAAAAGGGCAATGAGAACCTTTGGATTTAGGCTCAAACCTTTTTTCTTTCAAAACTCTTTCCTATTAAGTACCTCAATATAGACATTATTTGTAGTGACAACGCACCGATACTGATATTATAAGTTTGAAGATTCCATCGCTCGCTCAACTTTCCACCCCACCCCCACCGTACCGGTCAACAAAGATCCTGCATAAGATTTACATCCAGTTCTTCATAACAAACTAAAAAACATATTATCACCATTCATGTCTCAATATGTAAAAGAGCCAAACCTTCATTATCATTAAAAAAAAATACAAAAACGTTCGGCTAATCATAAGTAACATTGATCACAAATGACCTCTTTTATAGGCTAAAAACCTCACGAACTTGAAAGACCAAACAATATCCTTCTTTCTACTAATAGAGGATCTAGCTGGAATAATCTTGAACACATTGAACCTCACTGTCTTTCGTAATGAACCGCACTACCCAATATGAACATGTTCGCCATCTTTGCATATTGCTATTAGGGGAAAAGGAGAAGAGCCATTATTCTGAATTGGATAAGTCTCCACACACACACACACACACACACAAGGAAACCCCTGCAAATCGATTTAATCACTAAAATGTCGGTCATACTTTCAAACATAGACAAAGAAGCACTTAAGGGAAAACCATTTGACTGGCCATCTCACTTGCAATGTTGCTTTCTCATGTTTCAATCAAAGATTTCAAAGAGCTACAACGTAGTAGATCTAGTTTCATAAATTCCCTCCCATTTCACCTAAAAAATGTGATCTTTATCATGTCATCCATGAAGAAGAAATAATAACAAAACAACATATTAAAAAAACAGCTAACTTCATTCATGGAAGGAAAAAAAAACACTTCAACTATCAAATAATAACGAAACAGCATATTATAAAAACGACAAACTTCAGTCTCGAAGGCACACAAAAAAAAGAACACACACATCATCATCAATCAATGGAAATTTTGAAGCAAACGGCATTACAAAAAGAAGAAAAGCAAGAAACAAAATCGAAAGCAAAAATTAAAGTCACCAAAAGCGTTGATACGTTATCAACACTGAAAAAATAAAAATTAATTAAAAGGCCTGGAAAAAAGATTATTAAGTAGCACAACCAAATTCAAAGTTACAGAATGAGAAACAGGAAGAGGTCTAGATAGGAGATCTTTCTTCCGCGCATCTGCTTTAAAATTTAAGACTTGTGCTCCTGCATACATAGCTTTGAACCTCCAACAAATACTGGACTGAAAGTTTTAAAATGACCTGAATGAATTGGTAGAGACCGATTTTTGTAAAATATTAATTTCAGATAGAGCTAAGCATTAAAGCTTTTCGGAATCTTTGTATCTAGGATACTTCTAGAGGCACTGATAATCAATTATTAAAGGAGAACCTTGAGCTGATTTTGACCGTATATGAGAAAACCTGTACATCACCAATTTTATAATCCTAAGAAACTTGGAAAAGAATCATAGGGCAGAGAAAGAATGCCACCAACTTCTGACTGAAACCAAGGAACTACAGAGAAACATAATTCAACCAAGTATGAACCTCTGTTTTCTCAATATGCTAGTTCCCACTTTTGAATCCTTTCCAGAAAAAAATGCTACTTCTTTGAGCTTCCTAGAAAATCAATGTGTTAAATGCAAGTAAACTAATGCTCAAAATGTCAATGATTCCCAATAGAAGATCATACAAATCATCACCAAAAAGCTAAATCACAAACCTTCAACGTTGGAGGATGACTCTTAGCAATTTGACACGGTTCATTATTCAACTTGCGGTAAAAATCCAAGTAAGCAGTAAGCTTTGATTCAGGAGGGTTGCTTTCATTTGAAACTCATTTTGGAACAGGGTAGCTCTAACTTGCTGCAGAGTCTTCAAAAGAAGAATCCTTATTTCCCCAGAAAGTACCACAAACTTCATTAGCACTTTCTCTTAGATTGGCATCCATTATAGAGTTCGAGGGAATCAATACACTTTGAGAAGGAATAACATCAAGTGAAGACGTTTTCTCCGTTTGAAAAATCAAATCCACAATCAATAATAATCTATAATAAAATCGAAAAAATGCTGAATGAAAATTAAGAACACAGTGGTTGCATTTGATACCAGAAGGCGAAATGATGCGAATATCACCAGATAGCTCATTCCTTGCAACCCATATAATCAGTTACTAAGTTCTACGAACATCATCTCTTTCAAAGGGTTCAAAAAACGACAGTGTGGTTCATCTTGGGGTTAGAAGAATACCCTGCATCAAATGTCTCTTTTAATAGATCAACGACAATTGAATTTACAGATGGAATCATCAAATATTGTTGAAGTATAAGCCTAGTCTTAGATGAAATATGTTTGGACTTGTGTGGTATATTTTGGGCCTTGTTATTATGATCTGGTTTGTAATAAGATAGATAAGCCCATAAGCCCAAGTATCTAGATAAGAATGAGTTTGTTATTCTGTTAGTAATTAATGGCTGATATAATGATGTAATTCTGGAACATTTTTGTGTCAATGAAACAAGATTAATCTTATCTTCATTTTCTAAGTTGGTATCGGAGCCAAGCTGGTGGAAATGCCCACCGGAGATCCACCTCCGCCCAGAAATGGCCAATCAGAGCCAATCACCACCGCTGATCTTTCTCTTCCGATTCCTACACCTACACTCACCACTGAACGAGCTGCACCCTCTGTTCTTCGAGCTGATCCTAGTACCACTTCCTTGTTTGGTTCTCTACCGGCCCAGCTCACCATTCCCACACTAACACCAACTGTCGGCGTTCATCCTTCCCCTTTGCCTTCATCTCCTACACCTGTGATCACACCCTTTGGCGGGACGCTGAATCAGTCCTACAGTGTCAAACTTGATCGACGAAACTATCTACTGTGGAAGTATTCAATCCTTCCAGTGATTCGTGGTCACAAGCTTGATGGTCACCTGTTTGGAACAACACCACCACCGCCACAGATTGTCCAAGGCACCACCGGTCTTGAAATCAACCCAGCGTTTGAAGCATGGCACACCACGGACCAACTCTTACTTGGATGGCTTATTGGATCCATGACCGAACAAGCCCTGCAAGAGATTATAGGTTGCACAACAGCTGCTGAAGTTTGGTGAACATTGGAAACCTTGTTCAATAGCCAAGCCCAGGCCCGGATTCTTGAGTATAAAGACGCACTGACCAAATCGGAGAAAGGAACAAAGAGTATGGCCGACTATCTTGCACTGATGAAGAGTTATTCTGACAATTTGGCAGCAGCTGGTCTTCCCATTCCTAACTCTGAGCTTGTTCTTGCAACTTTGGGTGGCCTCCCTAGAGAATATGAATCTGTGGTTGTGAATATCACCTCCAGAGTCACCTCACTGTCCTGGCCAGAGGTACAAGCTCAACTTCTTACTCATGAACGACTAATTCTGCGCTATAACACTCCAGAAACAGTACCTGATCCATCGTGGTACCTTGACAGTGGAGCTAGCAACCATGTGACGTCAGATTTGAATAACTTGAGCCTGAGCACACCCTATGATGGATCAGATGGTTTGGTTGTTGGTAATGGTGAGAAGCTACAAATAACACACACTGGCTTTGCTAGTATTCTAGTACCACACACAACCCTGTTTTTGAGTAATGTGCTATGTGTCCCTAAAATTGCTAAGAATCTGCTGAGTATATCTCAATTACTTACTGATAATGATATTTATGTTGAGTTTACTGATTCTGGTTGTTGTGTGAAGGACAAGGAATCCAGAACTACCCTATTGGAAGGACAGCTTACAGATGGTTTGTATCAAGTTCAAGAGGTGCCAGTTCTCTCCAATCCAGTCCAATAAGTCTGTTTTTGTAGTTAGTGATGCCAAGTCTCTAGAACTTTGGCATAGAAGGCTAGGGCATCCTTCAGTTAAGGTGCTAAAGTGTGTTCTAAAAAGTTGTAATCAATCCTTTGATATCAATGAAACTTTTCCTTTCTGTGAAGCTTGTCAAATGGGCAAATTGCACTCCATACCTTACACATCATCACATTCTGTGTCTACCATGCCTCTGGAGCTTATCCATACAGATTTGTGGGGGCCATCTCCAGTCAAATCTGTAAATGGATACTCCTACTATATATCCTTTGTTGATAACTTTAGCAGATTTACTTGGATTTACCCACTAAAGTACAAATCTGATGCTCTAGACATGTTTCTCAAATTTAAGGTCCTTGTTGAAAACCAACTGAATTTAAAAATCAAACAGCTCCAGTCTGACTGGGGTGGAGAGTTTAGGTCCTTTGAGTCTCATCTTAGTCAGTTTGGCATACACTTCAGGCATCCTTTCCCACACACACATCCACAAAATGGAACTGTTGAAAGGAAACACAGACATATTACAGAAACTGGTCTGAGTCTCCTAGCAAGCCTCTCTGCCCATGAAGTATTGGTGGAACAGCTTTGAACATGATGTCCATCTAATCAACATACTCCCTACTCCTGTCTTACAGAACAAATCTCCTTTTGAAATCCTTTATAAAAGGCTGCCTGTCTATTCCAGTTGTAGAGTCTTTGGTTGTGCTTGTTACCCTCTTCTAAGGCCCTATCATACTCACAAATTCCAGTATCACACACAGCAGTGTACCTACCTAGGGCTCAGCTCCCATCACAAAGGTCATTTATGTCTTGATCCTAATGGTAGGATCTATATCTCTAGAGATGTTGCCTTTAATGAAAAAGTTTTTCCCCACAAGAGTCAAAACATACCTCAGACAGAACCTGAACCACAAGTCACAGAACAATCCAACCCTGGTTTTACTCTTAACCAATTCCATGTGCTGGCATCTTTAGATCCTGATACAAACAACTTGGAGCAGTCACCAGTTGAGAATACTACAAGTGAGAGAAATGAGTGCACAACATCTTCACCACTGCCTCAGTCTTCTTGTATACAAACATCTGGTCCAAGACTTAACTCAGGCAGTCACACACCATCTGGTGGTTCCACATCATCTAGTAGCACCGGTCACAAAGGGACCAGAGTTACAAACTTAATGAGGTTGCTTTGTTCCCAGTTCAACTTTGTCAATCGAGCAGGCACTGTCCCACCCTATGCAAACAAGAGCAAAAAGTGGGATCTACAAGCCAAAGAGGTTCTCTGGACTAGCTCAAAGACAGCCCTATCCAAGTCAAGTTGAACCCACAAAAGTTGCTGATGCTCTTGCTAACTCAGATTGGAAAAAGGCAATGGGGGAGGAATATAAGGCACTGAATGATAATCACACATGGGATTTAGTGCCACCAGATCCCTCACAACATATAGTGGGCAACAAGTGGGTATACAAACTAAAACTCAAGCCAGATGGCAGTGTCTTGAAGCATAAGGCAAGACTTGTGGCAAAGGGGTTCCATCAACAGCCAGGGATATACTATAATGATACATTCAGTCCAGTTGCAAAGTCATCTACAATCAGGGTTGTTCTATCACTTGCTGTTCAAAAACACTGGCCAATTCAACAGGTAGACATCAACAATGCATTCTTGAATGGTACTCTACATGAGACTGTTTTTATGGCTCAGCCAGAGGGGTTTGTAAACCCTAACAAACCTTCACATGTCTGCAAACTAAACAAGGCATTATATGGCCTTAAGCAAGCCCCTAGGGCATGGTTTGATGAAATGAAGAATCGGTTATTGAAGTGGGGTTTCAGACAATCAGTATCAGATAGCTCCTTGTTCATATTCAAGCATGATCAGACTGTGCTGTATGTCCTTGTGTATGTAGATGATTTCTTGATCACAGGGAACTCATCAGATGCTATCCAAAAGTTTGTTAAAGTGCTGAATTCTAAATTTCCTCTCAAAGATCTAGGTCCTATTTCACATTTCCTAGGGATGGAGGTTCATAGGACTGCTGACACACTTGTTCTCTTTCAAAAACAGTATGCATTACAGTTACTGGACAAGATGGATATGGGAAATCTGAAACCAAGTCCAACTCCTATGATCTCTAGGAAGATTTTAACGCCTGATGAAGGGGAACCATTACAGAATCCTACACCTTATAGGAGTGCTATTGGAGGGCTGCAATACTTGACTTTTATAAGGCCTGACCTATCCTTTTCTGTGAACACTCTGTCACAGTTCATGCATGCTCCTACTTCTGAACACTAGAAGGCTCTAAAGAGGGTGCTGAGATACATCAAGGGGACAGTTCATCTAGGCCTGGTGTTCAAATCTTCTGGTAACCTGCAAATTCAAGGCTTCTCTGATGCAGATTGGGGTTGCAATCCCTTTGACAGAAAGTCAGTAGCAGGTTATTGTGTTTTTCTGGGGCATTCTCTAGTCTCCTGGTCATCTAAGAAACAACAGGAGGTGTCCAGGTCCAGCACTAAATCAGAATATAGAGCTCTTGCTCATTTGGCAGCTGAAGTGTTATGGCTCCAGTCCTTACTCAGAGAATTGCATATCTTCCTTCCCAGCAAACCACAGCTGTACAATGACAATATTGGAGCTGAGTCACTGGCTCAGAATCCAGTGTTCCATGCCCGTACAAAACATATAGAGATCGATGTTCATTTTGTCAGACACCATGTTCTAGCTGGTCATCTACAAGTCTCACATGTATCATCCATGGATCAGCTGGCTGATTGCCTTACTAAACCAGTGGCTGGAGCACAGTTTACTTCCTCAAGATTCAAACTCAATGTGGAACACTCCCCATTTAGTTTGAGGGGGGCTGTTGAAGTATAAGCCTAGTCTTAGATGAAATATGTTTGGACTTGTGTGGTATATTTTGGGCCTAGTTATTATGATCTGGTTTGTAATAAGATAGATAAGCCCATAAGCCCAAGTATCTAGATAAGAATGAGTTTGTTATTCTGTTAGTAATTAAGGGCTGATATAATGATGTAATTCTGGAACATTTTTGTGTAAATGAAACAAGATTAATCTTATCTTCATTTTCTAAGTAATATCATTATCTGAGAAGGAATCACACTTGAACTCCAAACTTTATCATTACTTCAACTACGGCCATTGAATGAAAATAACATCAATTTGTTTTCTTCAATTTCCATGTATGCCACTGTCATTTTTTTCTATTATTATCCAATCAAACACAAAAAATTAGTAAACAAACTCAGAAGTCAGAACTATGATGTAAAAACAAAGAAAATCGATGGAATTCAAAGGATATTTTCAGTGAATATTTTTAGAAACAAATAAATGTTTACGGTCTTGAGAATTGCTTCAATCTTTCAAATCACCGAATCAAAACATCATTTTACATGAGTCGTCTTCTCTTTCAACTCACGTCTTTTTTAAGAATTCTGCAATCTAAATCTGCAAACATATCAAAACTTACATTATTTTAACGTGATATACATATTACATACAATAAAACTCCCTGGAAAAATCGAACTAATGCATCACCTAAGAAATATCCATTATACCAACAAAAAAAAATCAAAGTATTTACGCCCCTTACCTCAGCAGAAAAAAGATTCAATTTATTTACGCCTTACCTGCGTGTTTTAATCTTTAGTAGCCCTAAATGTGTAGATAAAGTTTGTTGTTGCTCTTTACGTTAAATGAATCTAATCGGATGAGTTGTTAGATGTGAAAGATTTAAAGAGAATTTTAGGAGATGTGTGGAGTGGAAGGATTTAGAAATTTGTTGAGGTTGTTGCAGATTTGAAGCAGATTAAAGAATTTGAGGAGACGGGAAATTTGTTTTCCTAATTTGGAGGATGGGGTTGGCGGTTTGTATAAGAGCGTGGCGTGAAGGGGAATTTGGGTATGGGTCGGATAATCGGGTATTTTCCGGATAATCGGGTTAAATGTGCTCCTCTTTATATATATAGATACCAATCTAACTCGAGGAAAATAATGTTGGTAAAATATAAATGAAAAAATAATTACAATATTGATTGATCATAACGCAGTTTCCACCGTTGATTACACCAATCTCTTGTAAAATTCTCAAATTTCTTATCATTATTCGGATACTGAAAATGGTCCGCGTAGTGTAGATTTAATGTCTGTGTCATCACGCTAGTAAATCAATTCTCCCTTTAAATTTTATGGGAAATTATGTTTTAAGACATCCGCACAAGAGATATATAATATATAATTTTATGAGAAATTGTAGAATAACACAACACATACTTTTATCAGTAATTATGATGTAATATTTATGGGTTGTGACGTAAGTCTATTAAAATTATTGATCTAAAAATATGTTATATCATTCGTGGTATTAGAAACATTATACCAGTAAAGCCATTTTGGTATAAATACTCTTGTAGCACCCAACGAATATGTAATTTTATAAGTGGGCCCGAACTTCATTACCAGACAAGGATCACATCCTTGATTGAAGGTAATCAACAACAACAAAAACCAAAGTCACGTGCAAAGTCCCCAAAACACATTACACATCTAACCACTGATGTGACGTCCCAGTAAGAACCATATGCTTGAACATGCTCTTCGAATTAATTACTTGTATTACTCAAATAATTTATTACTTATAAGTTAATGTTATATTTGTAGTGATGTAACAGCATGCATAATTGTATAAAAAACACACAAACGAACACCTGTCATTGTAGCGACAAACTCTCTCACTACGGAACATGGACGAAACCATGAATTGGTGATCGGGTGGGCTAATTGACTATATTTGTATGATTGAGTTTGCTGGATTAAGACAACTAAGTTTAGGACTGAATTATATAATGTTTTTGGTATACCGAAAATAAAAACCAGGTGGGCTGCGCCCACCCAATCCACCCTTTGCCTCCGTCCCTGCTACGGAACTGGGTCTCGCCGGATCGAGGTCGGAAACTGGGTCAATTCTGGGAAATTACAACCTATAACCACGAAGGTGAAGAACTGCACACGAACAGCAGTTGCAGGGTGTTTGAGATGGGAAAGCGGGAGGAGTAATGGGGAAGGAGAAAAAGGTGGGGAAGAGGGAAATGTTGCAAACCAGCTGTGGTGGCATGCTCGACGAGGCGCGTGATGCCCATGCGCCATTGAGACTCCTCAAAAAATTGTCCTTACCTTGGAATTAGGGTTTCCAGGCCTCGATGAGCCGAGACAGGGTCTCGCCGAGACGAGTTCAACCTTTTTCCAAGTTTCTCCATGGCTTCAATCCGGATTACCTTTCACTGGACCCTCTTGATTCAAACACCTGATTGACTCCACCTGAGTCTAAATTCAGTCTTCTTTTGCTTTCTACGACTCAAAAACCTAACCTACTACACCTGAATGGCTATCGAGTAAAAAAAAACTTCATATTATCCATTGGTTTGAGGCCTTTGGATGAGGTAGGATGAAAAAAATCTCGATTTACACTCTGGCTACTTTTATTGACTCAATAAAGAAAAGAAAACTAACATAAGGGATAAGAGAAATAGTTCCGAGTTTAGAGTTCTCAGCTAGACTTTCTTCTGACTCTTATTTAGTCAGATTTTCGGACATGCATCCGCCATACTCACACTCAGGAAGCCTTCACCGAGGCTCTACTCCTCTTTCGATCCATACTCTTCCCTTGTCCTTAAGGTATAGGAAAAAACATCCGTCTTTATTATCAAGAGTGCGATCTCTCGGACCTCCTCAATAGGTCCAGAAGCTCTTCTCCTAGCACGCTTGGCCTACTTGGACCGCATACTAGGTCTTCCTCTCCGGCTTCGCTTTTGTTCCTTGATGATCAAAGACTCCACTTTATCATCTTTGAAGCTCAAACCATCACTACGCGGGGTGGGCTCATCTACCTCCATAGGAGTAGGCAAACTAGCCTCCCGTGGAGTTTGGAAGTGGGCTCTTTCCTCTTGCTTATGAAGCAGAACGATTAGGACCTTTTGCTATCCGGTGCCTGGTAAAACAACCAGTCTTCGAATGCCTTCAAAATCCGGCCAACTCGATCTCTGAGCATCCACATAAGATGGACTCACTACTCGGCAGTCTCCAGGTAAATTCTTCAACGGTTCCAGAATCTCGAAGGATACAACATCATTGTGTGAATGCAAGGTAATGATTCTGTTGTCCATGTCCAACGGTACTCGACTGGTGTCCAAGAACGGACGTCCGAGGAGAACAGATGCATTGGGATCCTTAGGGATATCCAAAACTAAAAAGTCAACTGGGTAGTCAAATCTGCCCTCTATGACGGTATAGCCTCTTAACCGTCCAGCGATCATGTTGACATGACGGTCTACGAACCCCATGCAGACCCAAAGTAAAAGTAGCCAAGTAATCAAAAGTTCAATAGACAAGTAAAACAATCACTTGACTACGGAAGTAATAGTGAAGGCAACAGAGTAACAAAGCTGTCTATACTTATTCAAAAACATGGAAAATGTGAAGTTCACAACATTTAATATAGAATCAATCAATGACGGATTTTACGATGAACGCTTGATTGAAATCCGGATCACTGAAATCATGGAAGATTAAATCAAGACAGAATCAAGGATTATTCTCCACATTAACTAGCCAAAGGACAGGAAACTCAAAATAAAGGAATTCATGGCTATAAATAGAAGGCATTCACAGAAAGTAACAACAACAAGTTATTCAGAATTTCTAAGTGCAAAACCTCTGTCAATTTGACAAGCCTTTATCCTTATCTTCAAAGAAATATTCAGAAAATCACTCTCCGTAAGACAGAGCCTTAAAAGTTATAATCTAGAACTTAGTGTGATCAAGTTTTGTGAATTCAATTCACATCTTTCAGATTAGCAATTGAATCAGATTTCTAAGAAGGAATTGCAAATGTTGTGTGATAGCTGCTGAAGGTTTTGTACCCAAGGAGCAGTGTAGAAGTTAAATCACTAAAGCATTTGTTGTCAGGGAGTGATAGCTTGTAGATTGTGAAGCTTTTGTATCCAAGGACAATCATACTATTTTAGTGGTGATAAACAATAATGAATTCCTCCAATCATCACAGGAGAAGAGTGGATTAAGGGATTACACCACTCTGAACCACTATAAACCTTTGTGTTCATTTACTTTCAGCACTTTACTTTCAGTATTTACATTCTACAATTTATCTTATATGTGTGTGGTTTAATTACTTTGAAACAACTATTTGGAAGGGTTTAATCCGCTGCACAAAAGCTTTTAATCAAGAAAAGATTATAAACTCCATATATAGTCATTCACTCCCCCTGAGTATATAGTCACCCTTCTCTGGGACCAACAATTGGTATCAGAGTAGTGTTCCTAGTATCAGAACCTATGTTCAGATTTGATTTCTGGTAACAAGGAGATCACACTTTTTCAATGTAGTTTTTCAAATATGATATATATATATATATATATATATATATATATATATATATATATATATATATATATATATTACAATGGAATCTTCAAACTTCATGTATCTCCTGTATTTAATTTTAATAATTTTGAGGAATATAAAATAAGAATGTTGTCTCATATTGTAGCTAATCATGAAGAGATGTTGGATGTCATCAATGATGGTCCTATAAATATCATGACTATAGAGACAACATGTTGGTCCCAGAGAAGGGTGAGAATATAGTCGGGGGGGTGAATGACTATATTGGAGTTTCAAAAACTTTTCTTATATTTAAAAGCTTGTGTGCCGATAAGTCCATTCTTAAAAGTTGTTTCAAAGTAGATTATGCACACACAGAGTATGAATATAATGCAGTAAAGAAATACGGTAAAATAAAGTGCTGTAAGTAAATGAACACAAGGTTTATAGTGGTTCAGGGTGGTGTAATCCTTTAATCCACTCTTCTCATATTGGAGGAATTCACTATTGACTTTCACCAATACAATAGTGATTGTCCCTGGCTACACAAGCTTCACAATCTCCAAGACTATCACACCCTGGCTACAAAAGCTTCAGTGACTCAGTCTTTAACATTGCTCCTTGTGAACAAATCCTTTAGAAGCTATCACAAAAAAACAACTCCGTCTCAGACTTCTCTGATTCAGTTGCTTGAGATGAATGTGAATTTGATAAATTCACCAAACTTGATCAGGTTCAGACTTGAATGATTCTGATTGAGTCCTTGATAATTCTGAACTTGATCCTCTAGATTGAGCAAGGTAAGTTCGAAAGTGGGCTAGAGAAATTTTCAGAGTTTCAGTACTTAATTCAGTCGTTGTGTCTCTTTTTTTTCTTTTCTGCTAGTGCCTTCTATTTATAGCCATGATCTCATTGATTTGAAAATTCGTCCGTTGGCTATTTAATGCTGAGAATAATCCTTGATTTAATTCTTGATTTCTGTTTGATTATATTCTCCTCATTTTTAGTGATCAGGATTTTTATTAAACGTTCATCATAAAATCTGTCCTTGATTAATTCTGCCTGAATTGCTAGATTTGCTTATTTTCCATGTTCTGAACAAAATGCAGATGGCATACTTTCACTTTTTTGTTTTTGGCTGTTACTTGACCGGCTTAGTGAATCCTTTTCCTTTGCTGTTGAGATCGCCTTCACTGCTTTTCTTTACTTAGCCGGTAGAGCTTTTACTTAGCCGTTTTGCTGTTTTCTTTATTTCTTTGAGTTTCCTAGTATGCTTGTACTTCACTGATCCTTTATTTGTGTGAGATCAGTGTACACCATATTAAATGAATAGATTTCATCACTTGAAATATATCTTAGACTTATCCAAGGTCATCACAGACTTCCCTGGTTATATGTCTTCACTTGACTCTGCTGGTACGTAGCTCCCTTTACTCTGCTGATCTTCTGTCCTTCACTTAGCCATCCTACCAGTCTAGTACAGTGTTTATCTAACTTAACTTATACAACATGTCAGACTCTAAGTAAAAACTTATACAAATATTTATAACTTATTTCAGGCTTGCTATAACAGCTAGTATGGCCATCATCAAAACAAATAAAAATGTTCCTAACAATTTCCCTCTTTTTGATGATGCCAAAACCCTCATAAGCCTGAACATAAGTAAACATGTTTTCATATGATAAAGGAATAAAACTCAACAATTTTATTCATCCACAAAGGACATGAGATAATCAAGAAATCAAGGATAGAGTCATATTACAGCTATGATTTATTTAGATTTTCCTTGTACCTCTTGAACTTTGTAGTTTGAATCCCTTCCATGTTTTTCCAGTCAATCTCAGGGAACTTCCATTTCCAATAATCCATTGCAGTATTGTAGGAAAGACCTAGGAATACCTTTTAGTTGAAAAGCCTCTTGAAATCCGGAAAAGTCTCATGTGCCTGTGGCTCTCCAAAATATTTTTCCAATCTACTATTTGCTTCAGCAATGTGTGGGGCTGCAAACTTCAAATCCTTATACATTACCCACTGTTGCTTGGGATTCAATCTGCCCATCGGTTTGAAATTTTTTGCCATGTTGTTGAAGTCCACCTGGCCCTCACTAGATAAGTCCTCTGGCCCCTTAGCAGTTAAAGATACTGATAAAGTAAGTCTGTTGTTTGAGCCAGATTCACTTCCTTTGCTCCTAGCTCTAAGGATGCACACTTTTGTTTCACTTCATTGTACATTTTTGCCATATCTACTACCAGATCATCATCTTGAAAGCCAATCCACTCTATGCATGCTTCATCTTGTGACTTGTTTGGATACACAGATTCTTGAACTCTGAAGAATTCTTTAAAATTTTCTAGAACGACTGTTTCCTTTTCTTGCTTGTTTCTGTAAGTGGTGAAGTGCCTTTTCTGACCAGAGAAACTTCAAGTAGTGTGTATGTGTCCACTGCTACTGCCTTCACTGGTGCTGGACCGCTGTTGACTTCCTGAACCTCTTTGTTGATTTGATCCAGGCCTTTGCTGATTTTCTGGTCTATCTCTGTCATCATCTTTTCTTCATACTGGGAAGGGAAGTCCAAGACATGATTTGTTTTTAGCTTTTTCCCTTTCCTCCAGTGCTTTCTTCTGTTGTTCTTCAACCTCAAATCTTACTTTTAGTTCTCTGTCTCTGCTCTTAGCTGCTCCTCTGTAAAATGTGGGGGTCTTGTTGGTGATCCTTTAGGCTTATCACTTCTTTCCCCCTTTTTGGCAGCATCATCATGTTGTTGTAACAGAATGTTGTTGGTAGTTTCAACTGTGCTATTCAGAGTGTCCAATTTAGATTTGATGGATGTGAATATTTTGTCATGATCAGACAACTTTATGGTTCCAAACCTGGTGCCAAAGGATGAGGCCATAGCCTCATTTTCTATTAAGACATATTGTCTCAAGCCGGTGAAGTTGTTAGTGAAGTTGATGTTCATCAGGCGCTTCAAGTCACTTTGCCTTTGCACAACTATGTTTTGAGCATCTATGTACTCAGGAACTGCATGGAATCTCCGTTCTATTGATTTACTTTCATCTTTGAAGGCGGAAGACATTGTTCTGAGATACAATGCTTGGTGCTCTATTTCTTCTAGCAATGAGTCCACTGTCTTTTGACAAGACTCATTTGATATGCCAGTAGGAAGTTGAGAAACCTCTTGCCAGTCCTCAACTGGTGTTTTCTGAACTGGTGCAGATTAAGTTGGTTGTTGTGTAGTTTGTTGTGGTGGAGTTGGTGATGTAGGAGGAACCAGTTCAGGTTCCTGGTAGCGTACAACCGGTTGAGTGACATCAACATCACCTTCTCTTTCTTCAAGCACTTGAGTAGTTGTGATTGCAGGTGTAGCAACTACTCTTGTTCCCCCTTGCTTGTTACCAATAATTGACTTTACTGACATTGTAGCAGCTGATCCAGTGTCCAACACTGCTGTTGGATCAGCTGTTATGTCAACAGATAGATGTACTTTGTTGATACTTTGCTCAGGAGTGCACTCAGCTACTTCCGTTTGCTGGTCATTTTTCTTAGCTTGTGATGACGCCTTAGTAGATCCTTTCGTCTGTAAAAAAGCATTTAGAGTGGTATCATCATCAATTGCATCTGCTGTTGTTTCATTATCACCATCTTGCTGAGCATGATCACTTGCATCCCGTGCTCCTTCATCATTGTTATCATCCTGATCATCATCATCATCAGATTGTTCAGTACTTCCACCTTCATCATCAGATGACTTCTGCAATTTAGCTTTGGCTGTTTCTATCATTTCCCAAAGTAGGGTCTCATCAAGCACTCCTACAAGGGTTGTGACACCAAGAAAACCAAAAAACCAAGCTTCTTCATCAAACATTCTTCCATAATTTTCAAATTGAATTCTGGAGTCTCCCATCTTCTAGTTGAGATATTCTGCAACTCTGTCATCAATATTTCTCTCAGGCATTTCTGCCGGTTCTTCATGAGGTTCCTCATCTTCACCATTTCCTTCCTCTTCCTATTGCTCTTCTTCCGGGTGTTCTTAATGGTAGTCTTCTTCCTCTTCTATTAAATTTCCAAAAGATTCCTTGTCCAAATTATGTTGAACCTTTTGCTTCTTTCTTTGACCAGAGGTTCTTTTACTGGGTTGCTTTCTTTTTCCTCCGCCGGCTGCTTTTGTCTGTTAGACATAGGTAAACATAACCTTTGTATCGTGTAGTCGGTGAAGTGTCAAAAGGGACATTCAGACCCTGCATCATGTAGTGGAGAGGAATCCCATAGGATTTCTTTACCCAGAAAGTTCCCTTTTTCTTCTTTCCCGTTGCTATTACATTTTCAGTAGCAGCGGCCTCTGAACTCCAGGACATTATAGATAATGCCTATAAGCCTCATTATGCCTTCCGTCTTGGAATCCATTGGCCCTAATTTTCCTTCAATGTTCTTCCCAATCAACGTGCTAAAGTCATTGAAGGGCTTCTTGAGAACAGACCTCGGGCAGTTGAACTTTTTATTTTCTAGGGTGGCATTCTTTCCAATTTCTAGCCAAAACGCATCCATGTCTTGTGGGATGAGTCCCACTTTTTCATATCATTGACTTGAGAGTTCAAGGTGCTGGTGAATCACTTTCTCCGTTATCAACACTTCTGTGCCGTTGACATAAGCGACTATCTTGTCTTCTCCTTCATCTCCTTCAAGGAGGCCTGAGACGTATTTGGCAGATTTCCAAATTGAAATGAGACTTTCATAGCAAATGAGGTGATAGGAGGGTTGAGGAAGGTCATCAACCCTAGATTTATGCAGTCATCTGCCAGACGTTTTGCTTGAGCGTCATTCTCACATAGTCTTAAGTAATGAACAAATTGGAATAACGATCTAGTTCAATCGATTGTTCATAATGTTTGCCGGAATTTTTGACTGAGGAGAATGATGCCATTGTCCTTAAGAAATTTTGAGAGAAAAAGCTTTGAGATTTCTTAGAAAATAGGGTTCAAGAAATTCAAAGAGGGCGTAAAAATTGTGAAAAAGTAAAGTGTTGCTTATATAGGTGGAGATTTTAATAGTGTGGATGTGGTTGAATATGGAAGGATTGTGGTGGAGTAATGGCGTGATTTCTTGTATATAAATCACGGTTTTTGAGTGAAGTGGGAGAGAGGATTGAGGCATGTAATGATAGTGCCCTGGAATCGAGGCGTTGCCATCATTCTCTCTTGTCAAATAATAACCTCCACGATTTAAAAATAAACTCCACGTGGGTAATCCATCATAATAAATAGATAAATCCTCAGATTTTCCACATGTGTAAATGCATTATTCATTTCACCCTTCCTTGATAATTCTTTCACCGGTGGAGTGATGAGATCAGTATGCTGATTACTCTACTCTGACGGTCTTTCACTGAGCTACTTCATCAAAACTATTCCTAACAATCGGTGAAGTGAACTTCGCTGGTACCAGTGCCTTTCCTGCCAAGTGAGCGCACCCGAAATGGCAAATGTTCAGTCAGCTGGTGAAGTCACTCCGCTGATTACTCCAGTCAGCTGCTCATTGTCACTTAGACAATTTCAATCATTCCCAACTCAGTTCTCAACTTACAAAATCTTTCATGACTGAGTGGTTTGTGAAAATATCAGCAATTGATCTTCAGTAGATATATATCTCAAGATTACATTTCCTTTCTCCACATGATCTCTTATAAAGTGATGTCTCACATCAATGTGCTTTGTTCTTGAGTGAAGTACTGGGTTTACTGTGATAGATATTGAACTTGTACTGTCACACATGATTGGAATTGTCTTCTCCTCTATTCCATAATCTCTTAGCTTTTGTCTTATCCAGAATACTTGTGCACAACAACTGCCGGCTGCTATATACTCTGCTTCAGCTGTTGTAGTGGATATGGAATTCTACTTTTTACTAAACCATGATACTAGTCTGTTGCCTAGCATCTCACAAGTTCCAGAAGTGCTTTTTATGTCAATCTTGCGGCATAGTCTAAATCTGAATAAGTTATCAATTTGAGTCCTCCAACTTTTGGATACCGAATTCCTACATTGATTGTAGGCTTCAAATATTTGATGATTCTCTTAGCTGCCAACAAGTGTGATTTGTTTGGTTAAGCTTGAAATCTTGCTCATACTCCTACTGCAAATGCTATATCAAGTCTGCTTGCAGTTAGGTAGAGTAGAGATCCAATGATTCCTCTATGATATGTCTATATAGTGCCACCACCTATGAGTCACCAGATAAAGCCTATCTAGCCCCCAGGTTGGATAGTGAGGATCCGTGGCCATAGCATCCATGAAAACAATCAAACTGAGGTCGCCATGTTCATGTCCCCGCCAAGAGCATTCAAACCTTTAAGTCACTAGTAGCTCAGGGGGCCAATCTGTGAGCCCAAAAGGAGTCGATAAGAGACCGCACAAGCCCTCAGAGGGAGTAGCAGAGGAGAAGGCTGAGACAGGACGAAGAACGGGTGGCCCTGTGGATGGCGATATTAGCGACCACATAGCTGCGCCGCCAAGATATTTTGTCTACTTGTCTTTAAGCTTAAACCATAATCTTCCCTCCTCCCTATAAAAGGAGGCTTTATGAAACAAAAATAGGGACATGCAAAATAATAAAGAGGACTAAACTCTGTCAAAATAACTACTCTCTAGCTCTCACATACGCCGATGTATCACCGCCGTGCACCACCGGCCTTCATTCACCCAAGCATATATTATAAACCAGATATCCACTACATAAAACCACCTCTACACCACCATGATAATTTCCAACATTATCACTCTGTATAATTTTTTTGATCAACATCCTTCCCATTTTCATCATTTCCAAGTATAATTCTTGCACACATAAGTGTTTTAGAAGTTCCACTATGGTCCATACCATACTTGTTGATTAAGTCTTTTGTATATTTTGCTTGATTGATGAAGATCCCATCTTTCATCTGTTTTACTTGTAATCCAAGGAAGTAGTAGAGCTCTCCCATCATACTCGTCTGAAATTTGCTTTTCATCAGATTTGCAAACTTCACACACAGTTTTTCATCTTCTGATCCAAAGATGATATCATCTACATACATCTGAACTAGCAATGTGCTTGTTCCATCTTCTAGTTTGAAAAGAGTCTTGTCAAAAGTTATTTTGTTGAATCTATTGTCAATCAGAAATCATGACAATGTCTCATACCAGGCTCTAGGGGCATGTTTGAGTCCATATAGTGCCTTTTTGAGCTTGTATACTTTTTCCTCTTTTCCTTTGATCTGGAATCCAGGTGGTTGTAATTACACATATACTTATTTTTCTAGAAGTCCATTTAGAAATGCACTTTTGACTTCCATTTGATAGACTTTGAAGTCTTTGTGAGCTGCAAAGGCTAGAAAAAGTCTGATTGCTTCCAATCTTGCTACTGGTGCAATGGTCTCATCATAATCAATGCCGTCTGCTTGTGAGTATCATTTTGCAACTAGTCTTGCTTTGTTTCTGACAACAGTTCCTTGTTCATCCAACTTATATTCAAACGCCCACTTTGTTAATAAATGATGTTGGCCATATATGGTCTGTCAACAAGTTCCCAGACTTCATTTCTCTCAAATTCATTGAGCTCTTCTTGCATGGCTGTAATCCAGTCAGCATCTTGGATTGCTTCATCTATTGTTTTGGGTTCCACTTGTGATAGAAAAAAAGTGAGCATGCTTTCCAGTTGTCTTCTGGTTCTAACACATGTATGAACATCACCAATGACTTGTTCTTCTGGGTTATCTCTGAGCCATTTTAAGTCAGGTTGAAGTTGTGCTTGCTTCGGTTCTTCTACTGTTCTTGCTTGTGCATCAACTTCTTGATCTTGTCTTGTTGGCTCTGTTGGTGTTGTAGCCAGTACTTCATCTTGATTGTCAAAAGTATGATCCAGTATGGTAGTTGGTACTGTTGTATTCATGTAGACTTGTCTTTATAGAGCTTCTTTTTCAAAGGAGTGTAAGTCTTCACTACTGGTGTTTGGTTCATCAAACACTACATGAATTCATTCTTCAATTACCAGAGTTTTTTTGTTGAGTATTCTGAAAGCTTTACTGGTGTCTGAGTATCCCATAAATATTGCTTCATCATCTTTTTCATCAAAAGTATGAAGTTGATTCATGTTCAAAACAAAGAGTTTAGATCCAAACACGTGTAAGTGAGATATGCTAGATTTTCTCCTATTCCACATTTCATAAGGTGTTTTCCTATGATGTTTATTGATGATGGATATGTTTTGAGTGTAACATGTTGTGTTTTCTGCTTTAGCCCAAAATATTTTTGGTAGGCTTGCTTCTGCTATCATGGTTCTAACAGCTTCTTTTAGAGTTCTATTTCTTCTTTCTGCTACTCCATTTTGTTGTGGAGTTACTACTGCTGATAGTTGATGTAGGACTCCATTTTATTCACAGTAAGTTCTGATCACTTTATTTAGGAACTCTGTGCCTCTGTCTGGTCTTATCTTGATGATCTTTTGCTCTTTTTCATTTTGAAGTCTTCTCAGTAATTCTGGAAGCTTCTTGAGAGTTTCTCTTTTCTTGTTCATGAAAATGGTCCATGTAAACTTGGAAAAGTCATCAACCACTCCTAAAGTGTACTTCTTTCCACTTACACTTACTGGTGTGACTGGTCCAAAAAGATCCATATGTAAGAGATGTAAGATCCTAGTTGTTGATTGAATGGCTTTGATTTGAAAGAACTTTTGATCTGTTTCCCTTTCTGACATGCATCACAGAGACTTTCCTTCTTGAATGTGATATCAGGTAAGCCTTCCACTAGCTTGTTGTTTGACAACATGTTGATGGTCTTGAAATTAAGATGATTTAGTCTTCTGTGCCAAATCTAGCTAAGTGACTGTTTGTTCTTAACCAGTAGGCAAGTTTCTGCTTTGGATGTCCTCCAATCTACCACATACATGTTGTCTTCTCTCTTTCCTGAAAGTACAACTGTGCTGGTTTGATTGTGAATCATCTTGCATCATTCTTTGCTGAAGTGCACATTGTAGCCTTTGTCACATAATTGAATTATGCTTCAAAGATTGAAGTTTAATCCCTTGACATATGCCACATTCTGGATATTCAGATTGTTCTTCAACATGATGCCTTCCCCCTTAATCTTTCCAGGGTTCTCTTTGCCTTCAAAAGTAACTTTGGGTCGATCAAAAGCTTTAAATTCAGTCAGCCATCCCTTGTTGCTTGTCATGTGTCTGGAACATCCACTGTCTATGTACCATACATCCTACAAAACAAATTAAGAAAGCTTAGGTACCCAACACTATTTGGGTCCATACCTGTTAGCAGTCATGCCTGCTACTCCCAGTGTATATCCAAATGATTTTCTTCTTGGAGGGTTGACGTCATCAACCTCATATGTATAAGTCATGGAATAATAGCTTCTAATAGATTTAAAAGTATTCTTATACATTTCTCTACCTTTAGGTGCATTTGCATCCTTTTTCACCTTCCAATATGCAGGAGGAAACCTATTTTCATACTGCCTCTTGTATCCAGGAACATGCCTGGGTTGGCTTTTCCTAAATGCATGTTGCATAGAATGAAGTGGTTTCGTCTTGTATTTTGGGGGTGGAACATTCCAATCATCTTCTAAAGGGTATAGTCTGCCCTTACCTCTCAGTATACCTAAGCCTTTAGTGGGCTAGTAAGATGATTTACTCTGCTATTTCACTACACTAGGTTTTGACTTCACTGGTGTAGGATGAGTAGTTGAAACCATGGTCTGTCCTTTTCTGAATTTAGTTCCAGTTTTGGTCATTGGTTCAGAATTATATTGTCCATTGTTCCTTTCTCATCTTGACTATTTTAGACAATACCAGATCTGGATGCAAACCTTTTTGGGGGGGGGTTGTAAGCTAGTTCTTTAAGTGGTGCAGTGGTGCTCTTAACTGGTGGGGAGGTTTTCTCAGCTGGTCTGTTAGCATCAGATGAACGATCATCTGTTGCTTGTTGATCGGTTAAGAGTACTTCCTTGCTAGTTGATTTAGCTTTCAGTTCATCCAATTCTTTCTTTAATCTTTTATTTTCTTCTCTCATATTCTCACATTCTTGTTCCAGAATTTCATGATTTGTTTGAATTTCTTCAAATCTACTCATGAGATTTTGAATTATATTTGCAGAATCTAATGCTTGTGCAGTGTTAGATTTGGATGCATTTGAGGAGTATGAACTAGATTGTACCTCTATTTCTTCAATTTCCTTTGCCATTAGACATAAACATGCTTTGTCATTGTCTGAGCTGGTGCATTCACCGTCATCTGAGTCATTATCAGATGATTCCTCATCACTTTCACTGCTTGTTTCAGCTTTTAGTGCTTTCTTTCTATTTCTTTGGTCAGATGACTTGTATTTCTTCTTTTCTTCATCTTTGTCTTTTTCTTCAGGACAATCTGCCTTTTTGCAATTGAAGCATCTGTATTCATCATTTTTTTCTTCATGTCTTTGCTTGAATTTGACTTTTTGTTTGATGAAGAGCTTCCATTGAACTTCTTTTTGCTAAATCTGTCAAAGCGTTTAATCAATAAAAGAATCTGCTCCTTAAGCTCTTGAGTCTCTTTGCTGGTTGAGTCAGCTAATTTGCTTTGCTGGGGTGCAACCAGTGCACGGGCCTTGTGTGGCACTGCTGGTGCACCATCTTTATTGTTCATTTCAAATTCATGAGCTTTTAATTGAGACATCAGTGTCAAGGTGTCGGTTTTTTCAAGATCTATTGTGCCTTTGAGTACTGATGTGATGATCATCCATCTTTCAGGTAGACCTCTCAAGATTTTCTGACAAACTTCTTTCTATGGATATGTATGTCCAGTTGTTCCAGTTCATTGATAATGCTTGAAAATCTGTTATCCATTTGATCAACAGATAATTTATTTTCTTTGACTGCCTCTGATCCTTCGTTGATTAGTGCCAATTTGTCCCACATCTCATTTGCTATTTTTCAGTCTTTGATTCTCATTAACATATTACTGACCAGAGTCTTCAAGATCTTATCTTTTGCAACAAAATGAAGATTTTCTCTTCTTCTACCATATTTGGTCCAATCCTTCTTAGGCTTTCCTATTTCTTTTCCTTGATATGCTCCTGTGGCTATCACATTCATGATCTTGATTGGGCCATCGTTGATAACATCCAGCATCTCTTCATGAGTTTCTGCAAGATGAGACAACATTCTTATTTTATATTCATCAAAATTATTGACATTGAATACAGGTACTTTAGACATGAAATTAGAAGAATCCATAGTCACAGACAAAAAGGTATATATGTAGAAACACAAATTTGAAAACTACTTTGAAAGTGTGTGTGATCTCATTGTTACCAGAAATCAGATCTGACCAAGTTCTGATACTTGGAACACATCTCTGCTACCAATTGTTTGTCCTAGAGAAGGGTGAGAATATAGTCAGAGGGGGGTGAATGACTATAGTGGAGTTTCAAAATTTTTTCTTATATTTAAAAGCTTTGATGCAGCGGATAAGTCCCTTCTTAAAAGTTGTTTAGATTATGCATACACAGAGTATGAGTATAATGCAGTAAAGAAATACAGTAAAGTAAAGTGCTGTAAGTAAATGAACACAAGGTTTATAGTGGTTCAAGATGGTGTAATCCCTTAATCCACTCATCTCCTGTGATGATTGGAGGAATTCACTATTGACTTTCACCAATACAATAGTGTGATTGTCCTTGGATACACAAGCTTCACAATCTCCAAGACTATCACTCCCTGGCTACAAAAGCTTCAGTGACTCGGTCTTTAACACTACAAATCCTTCACCAGCTATCACAAAAACATGACTCCTTCTCAGACTTCTCTGATTCAGTTGCTTGAGATGAATATGAATTTGATAAATTCACCAAAATTGATCAGGTTCAGACCTGAATGATTCTGATTGAGTCCTTGATAATTCTGAACTTGATCCTCTAGATTGAGCAAGGTATGTTTGAAAGAAGGCTAGAGAAATTTTCAGAGAGTTCAGTCCTTAATTCAATCATTGTGTCACTTTATTTTTTCTTTTTAACTAGTGCCTTCTATTTATAGCCATGATCTCCATGAGTTGAAAATTCGTCCATTGGCTATTTAATGCTGAGAATAATCCTTGATTTAATTCTTCATTCCTCCTTGATTTTATTCTTCTTGATTTTAGTGATCCGGATTTTTATTAAAACGTTCATCATGAAATCCATCCTTGATTGATTCTGCATTAATTGCTTGATTTGCTTATTTTTCAACATTCTGAACAAAATGCAGATGGCATACATTCACTTTGTTGTTTTTGGCTGTTACTTGACCGGCTTAGTGAATCCTTTTCCTTTGTTGTTGAGATTGCCTTCACTTTTTTCCTTACTAAGCCGGCAGAGCTTTTACTCAGCCGTTTTGCTGTTTTCTTTATTTATAAGAGTGTCCAAGTATGCTTGTACTTCACTGATCCTTTATTTGTGTGAGATCAGTGTACACCGTAACAAATGAATTTATTTCATCACTTGAAATATATCTTAGACTTATCCAAGGTCATCACAGACTTCTGACGTGTCCTTTCTAGGTGTTCAGTCTAACCGGCAGTGTACCGGGTCAACTGTAGCCTAGTTAGTGAGTCAAGGTCGTATTCCACAAGGAGTGTGTTAGTTAACCACTGATTAGGTTCATACTTTCGATCCAAGTCGCAATTTGTTGCATAAAATACGTGATACTTAATATAACTAAACTCAAATTATCGGGAAGATTGTGGCTTCTCCATCTGTCGATTTAATGTTCCTCTCTAATAAGGTAAATCTTCAACTTTCTTGTAGTTATTAATTAATCATGTGAATCGAATTGTAGTAAAATCGCATGTGAATTTAATTCGTTGCTTCCGCTGTGCATGATCGAGCATCTCGATCGGTGCTGTGAATCAGATCTGAAGATCCAATTATGGATCGGATCCGGATTCGGGTTTCTGTATATCTAGCATGTGGTACCGGAGCAAGGTTAAAGCGATTTTGCGATCATGATTGCATAATTAATTGATAAGGAGTGGAATTGAATAAATATTGCATCTTACGCACATCGCTCCTGACCCTTCCCAACTCGTGGGATATTCGGCCACATCGTATATACGTGAACCCATTTAAAACAGTTAATATATTTAAGACTATTGTGAATAAACAGATAATGAGCCAGAAATTGTAACTTACACAAATTTCCTCCATGCAATGACTCAATGACTAAACAGTCAAAGAAAGTATACTTATAAACAATGTTTGCTTGCAGTGCACGCAACACCATATTTAATTTTATTTTTTCAGCTTCTAAAAGATTCTTCTGAACAACTTCCTCAACACGCTTGGCTAAACCTTCACTGTTGATAAGCCCAATATTGTTGTTGGGCCCAACAATAACAGATCTTAAATGACTTGAAGTTGTTGGAGTACTGGTAATGTCGCAAATACTGGGCTGCTCCAAATGACTGAAAGACGATCTGCTATCTGAAAATGCATCTCCAGGTGCACAAGTTATAGCCTTGGGCTTTCCAATGTTGTCAGCTCGAGCACTAAGACAACGGCTCAAAGTGGGCTTCTTAAACCCACAGTGCTAGACATCAACATTATCCCTGCTGAAAATTTTAGACTTTATGTCAATTACTGGACCTCTAAATGCTAATTCATTGGGCCTCTTAATCTGTTGATAACTTGAATATATATAAATATATATATATATATATATATATATATATATATATATATATATATATATATATATATATATATATATATATATATATATATATATATATATATATATATATATATATAAATATATATATATATATATATATATATATATATATATATATATATATATATATATATATATATATATATATATATATATATATATATATATATATATATATATATATATATATATATATATATATATATATATATATATATATATATATATATATATATATATATATATATATATATATATATATATATATATATATATATATATATATATATATATATATATATATATATATATATATATATATATATGAATGAATGTTTTAGTTGACGAGATGGATTGGGGTTGGTACTTGTTTACCGTTAGATCTATTGTAAACCCGTTTTTACGGGTATAAGATGTCATGTAAATTTTTTTTGCAATTTTATTTTTCTGTTCGGCCGCATCATAGTAATATTAATTTTGGTCGAGGGCTATGAAGATAAAAGGGAGCAGCATAGTGGTAAAGACACATGTTTAATTGTGTGCACCCAAGTTTAAATCCCCATAGCCATATAATAGTCTAAATTTTTTTATGTTCGTTTTTTTATATATATACGAATAAAAAATAATACGAATAAAAAGAAAGAAAAACAAAAAAAATACGAATCAAAAAAGGGAAAGGGGAATCGAACTCGGGATGAAGGAAGAAGGAGCTTCAACCAACTCAGCTAGAAGGGTTTTTATTGAAGATCTGAAGCAGAAAATTCTTAGACCCGTCGGCGGCTGCAAATAATTTAGGGTTTATTTGTTTATTTTATAGATTAGATACGGAGGTACCAACGATCCATCTCAGTGGTTTATTTTTCGCATCTATTTTCTTTTGTGATTATTTATGTGATATAACCATGACATGCATCATATTCATGAATTCCACTCCAAGCATATGCATACATGTAGAAAATTAATATTGACATTAATTAGACATGTATGAACACGATAATTAATTTAGATTAAAAATAAATTAAATTAATTAAAATGAACGGAATTTTATCGGGATATAAAATTCATATGATAAAAATAAAATTTACTCCGTAAATTTAATTTTGGGATCTAAAAATCATTCGTGGATTTTAATTATGTAGTGACTAAATAAAAGAATTTTAATAATTGAAAAATTGGAAAATCCGGAAAAGTTAGACACCAACTGAGAAAAAGGTTTGAAAATTGGTTCGGGCGGTCAACAGGGCTTCGGCTCGACACGACTTGTGCCTCCAAGTGCGGGGTTAGCCACGGGGGTCCGGCAAGGTCAAGCTATCCGGCGAGCTGAGGCTCAATGGGGCAACCTTAGCCCGATTTTTAACCCAGCACCCGCACACGTGCGACGGGGGTCCGGCAAGGTCAAGCTATCCGGCGAGTTTCGGCAAAATGGGGAAGCCTTAGCCCGATTCGTCCAGCAGTCGTATATGAACCAACGAAGAGGACGGGTCGGCTTAGCCAATCCCGACACCATTCGGTGAACTCGGTTAAAGCTCAGCTAGGGTTTAATACCGATAAGTTGGTGATTGCTTTTCATGATTTATTGTTTTTCAAATTATTGAGATAAAATTCTACGATCCTAAAATTTTATCATGACGATATTAGGACTATAAAATTCTTTTAGTGAATTTTAATTGTGTAGTGACTACACAAGAGATTTTCTAAATAATCAATAAATTGGAAAATCATAAGTATAGTGTCACTAGTTAGACGGTATTTGGAACTAATAAACTAGTGGGAGCTTTAAATTTGTGATTTATTGTTTTTCGATTTAGTGAGAAATTCATAAGTCCTAATATATTAGGATTATAAAATTCTTGGTCAATTTTAATTGTGTAGCGTCTACACAAAGAATTTAATAAATCCATAAAATTGGAATATCGTGAATAAGTGACACTAGTTAGACGGTATTTTGAACTGATGAACTAGTAGGAGGATTAATTTAAATATTCATGATTTATTGTTTTTCGGATTGGAAATAAATTCTGAAAATCATAAAAGACTACCTAATTTTCAAAATAACGAGTGGGAGCGGGGAAGGTGACAACCGACCTCACGGCCTCTACTGTTGGCACAAGCACGTGAGAGAAGGGTGACGCCTCGAGCCGCTTTGATTACGGCCCCCTACGGATGTCCTTCACCCCTATCAAAATTCAAGGCTTGGTCTCCGAAAGGATAGGATTTTGGGTACTCGTCGAGTCACTGACCGACCCTGCGGCGGCATACTCGGGGGCGTACTTTGAGATCTGAAACAGTAGGTCACACTCACAAGGATATTTTTGGAAATATCTTGGCCGAAAAAGGAGTGTAATCAACAATTAAATGGAGATGTCTGATTCTTAATTGTTTAATTGTTGTGAGAGATTGTCCCAATTTAATCGTCATTGTGCTGATACCGACCCTGCGGCGGCAGTATGATGTAAGGTTAAATCCTTGGAATGGTAGGATAAACTACATGCATGACATCACATTTATTATTCCTAAAATTATAATATGTTGTGGTGTATGATATAATTTATATTTCTATCAAAAAATTATTTCGCAACTACATATTATCTCAAGGTATCTAAACTGCTAAACACGATAAATTGAATGATGATGACTTCTTAAAAGTGGAAAAGTAACAAGAATGTTAAACTCAATAATCGAGAATGCAAAATAATTTTTCGGAAAAGGATGTTCCTCTTAAGCCTTCAAACTTAAGTGACATTGTTAAGTGTGTCACTGCTGTCACTCGTGTCAAATGAGAGACAAAACAAAATTAATTCAAAGTTGACGAGAATGATTTGGTATCAATCTCACTAGACATCCCACATTTCACGAGTAGTGTCTACTCAAATGAACTGCTAGTTCACGGCCATTTCCTTTATAGAAAGCCAAGAATGGGAAGGTAAATGTCTACAAGTGCAAGTCATCTAAACTAAATAAGTTAAAGGCTAAACCGAAATATTAATAAAAGAAAATATAGGATAAGGAAAGTGATTTCGGATCACTAACCTATGAATCCTTAGAGACTTACTTAACCGAGTAATTTGACTCAGAAGCTAAAGTTCTTTTGTAAGAACAAGGTAGCTAGGCATTCATGATGAAAAGTAGACAATAGGCAGTTATTGCAGCTAAGATAGTGGGAGTGATATAAGGAAATAAATTTCAGATTTTAATCCTTGAATATCGCAGAAATCTAATTTCTGTTTTCAGATTCGTTGGAACGAATGGATTCACTTTCACATCGATAATACACTTGAATACATTTGCCTTAAAGAAATTGAATATGACATTTGTATATGATTCTGAGACTCGGACTTTACTTTGATAAAGTCAAAACCACTAATAATGCTAAAAAGGTATATGTAACAAATCATAAACTGTTAAGACAAATGGTTTCCGTATTTAGATAAATGAGTCTTCAGCATCTATTAATAAGTGCATATATTCTAAAGATGAGATCTGAAGACTGACTAAGGGTGATTCCTATCTCCTAGTCTAAGAACACTATCTCAAAGGAAAAATGGCTAAGTATCCTTTCAATTAGGAAAGGGTAATAGAGCTAAAGAAGTATCATAGCTTGTTCGTATTGACCTTCGGGGTCTTGTGAAGATACAAGCTAGAAGGAGCTTTTGAGTAGTTGAATTTTTTGTCTGATAACTACTCGAAACACCATTAGTTTATCTAAATATTTGGTGGAATCTCTGATATTACCAGAGAAATGAGTATTCCATGCTCAGATATAGGCTATAGTATAGTATTTGGAACTGATGCTCGGCCTACCTCCGAGTGAAACGATTTCACTGAAAGGATAAACCATGTATTATCTTGTATAGTTATTGATATGCTACATTACACTGCTTAACTCAATTAATATATTAATAGCAAAATGACGGTTTACATTATTATGTAATACCGAGAAGTCTACCTAGAAGATGCTTATGCATTTATGGATAAGAAGTGAACTACGTTTACTCCACTTCCGTAAATAGAGGCGTTTAGCACTTGGTGCTTGAAGGTAGGACTAGAGATTTTGCATACACGTTCAAATGGTGACTATTCATAAAATATCTTAATGCAATGAGTAAAGGCTGGTTATAATATTCTTAAGATTTGATAGTGACGGTTACACTGTTACATCATTTCTAAAAGAATGTAACAACCTTAGACCTTGAAGTATAGTTACTCAAGGTGTTACTATCTAATTTAATCGGACCACATACAACATTGGTTGTTGGGGATAACACTGATAAATACTACTGAACCAGATCAGAATATCAATCCATCCAAATGCAGTGGGAGTATGGTTTATCCATTGACTCACTGTGATTATGCAGACTTTACAATCTGCTGTGGATGATTGATAACCTATGGTTTTCTGGAAGAACTGTATAGGCTTCAGATAAAATGAGGTTGGTTTAAAGCCATATACCTGTAAATGGAGTTTTGGTACTCCAGGTCTGTTCATACTCCTGTAGAACCACCTGAGTGTCTCAGGCCCAGTGGGAGTAATTGGATCTACATGGAAAAGAGTCGAATGAATGGGAAAGTTTAACTTTCTAAGCAAAGCGAAGTGGTCTGGGGGTAATTCCCTGAGAAGTAGATAGTTCAATGGGGGTGACGCCCTAAAATTTTCTCACCACTCAGCCTTGCTTAACTCCCTAAAAAGCAGAAAGACTAACAGGGGTGATGCCCTAAAACTTTCTTGCCGTACAATGGAGCTTAGATTCATTCAGAACGAAAGGGTTTTAGCTTAAATCCAATGGCAGATTGACTGCCTATGCTTATATCCATTGATGGATTAAAGCAAACCTCTAGGTCATTAAAAGTCACATGTTTTGGAATGTGTGGGCTTGACCAGAATATTGATGAGTTTTTTGTAGACTGGAGAATCAATGTGGGTAAAATAGTAGACATTAGTGTTAATAAAAGATAACACTGCAACAGTTGGAAACAACATGGGTGTGTTATCTGAAGTCAAAAATTGACGAGCCAAAGCTTCTCTGAATTAGAGAAGTGGACTAGATTCTTAGAATTTGATTTGGTCGAATTCATGAGAATAAGTTGTTGGCAATATCCCATCCATCTTATTGATTAAAAATGATAATTCATTTTTGAATGCAGAATTCAACGAGAGGTTTCCTACCCAACCCCTCACGGAATAATTCTCATAGTCTTCGGATATAGAGAAAATGGGATAGATTCTCTTTTGGATTGAGAAAGTCAGGTTATTAAAAGTCAATAAAAGTCGAGTCTTGGATTCGGACGTTGACAGCAGTATAGTGTATCCTCAAGCATCTTGAGAGAACGAGAAATGGTATGCTTGTCCATTCGGGTGAGAACCTGAGTGTCGTTGACTACACTGATTCTGATTTTTTGTCTGATTAAGGATGATCGTGAATCGATCTCAGGCTCTGTGTTTACTCATAGTGATGGAGCTACAGTCTGGAGCAATCCAGCACTGCCAGTTTGACTCTGTTAGTCGAATACATAGCAGCTTTCGGAGTAGCAAAAAAGGCAGTGTGGCTTGAGATGTTCTTTGTTGGATCGGGAACTGATTCCATGTCTCGATGAGCCGATATCAATTTACTGTGAAAACAGTTGAGAGGTAGCTCATGCAAATGATCTTTCCAGGCACAAAAGGTCAAAAGCATATTGAGATAAAGTACCACCTAATCAAACAGATCATGCAAAGAGGTGACGTTTCGGTCCTAAAGATCGCCTCGAGCCGACAACCTAGCTGATCAGATTACCAAGTCGTGTGGCATCTAATGTCACTGATAAGCGCTTGGCTGGTATGACATTGGGAGATATGTCTCATCTGCTTTAGAGCAAGTGGGAGAATGTTGTGGATAGAAAGAATAAGGGTGTGGTGCTCTAAAAACAATCATTGCTTGTCTTTACGGGCAATTGGGAGATTTTGTTAGATATAGTGTGCCCGAAAGACAATTGTTTCTTATCCTTACGGGCAAGTGGGAGATTGTTGGAAATAGCACCTGAAAGGAAATTTATGTTATTGTTTTTATAATTAATAAATGACAGATTTATTCTCATCTTATTATTTGCTTCGTTCTTATAAGTAATACACTACTGAAAACCCCAAGTCGTATCATACGTAGCCATAAAACTTAGTGTGTGTCACACATGAGGATAGTTTATGGTGATACACTTGAAATGTTAGTCCGTGGTGAAGTTAATGAAACTATAGGGTGTATTGATTAAACCACCGTTAATGCGCCCAGAACACTTTATGGTGTGACCGTCTTATCCGGACCGTCGACATTGGTTGTCTAAGTGGGGCATTTATATATGATGTAGTCATATAGAACTGGACCAATTTATTCTGTATTTCTCATATAATTCCGTGATTGACAAATCTTATTAAATCATAAGATGATTATATATGGATTAACCTTAATCCTGAAGGGATTACAGACTCCTGCTTGTTTCAGGATAGGGTTTGATGTGTTCGTTAAGCATTGCTAAGAGGCGCGGTCCGAATCACTTTCATGTTGGCACTATTCTGGAATGAGTGAGAAGTGTGTGTCTTACAGATATGGAATCCATTCCTTCCTGCGGAAAGTAGAAAGACTATCCCCTTATTTGTTAATCCTAGAAACTGATCGATCGGACGAGTTCGTATTGGTTGTGAACTAATTGATCACTAGTGCGTTAATGATAAATAAGGATAAGATGTATTGAAGAAGGTTTACGGAAATATTCCCGCTTCATTATGGATAGTCTATGGAGGGTTAGTTTATATGTAATGATTATATCAATGGATACTTATCGACTCAACTCGACGTTTTCAGAATAAGTTATATCTATAATCGATAGAGTTCAGTTTCGGATTTATGGTGGCGTAATTCCGGAATTAATGAGTTGAGTAGAAATATTCTGTTCGATGAATATTTTATACAATTTATTGTAGTTACGAGTTATAGGTCCATGTTCCCCGGGTTGGCTCCTAACACACGAGTGTTTTCTCGTTTTATGGAACCTCGAGAATAAATTAAATAGTTGGTCTATTTAATGAATATGCAATATTATTTATTTGGTAAATAATATGTAAAATAGAAAAGACATTTTCTATTAAAATAATGACATGTGTGTGACGCCTCATGTGTGATAAAATTAGGAAAAGAAAATTTTCAAGATTATGTCACATGTGTAATTAATTAATTATCCATTTGTTAGATAATTAATGGAAAAGAGATAAAGAGATTGATTTTTTTGGAATTATATCTTATCTTTTGGCAAAAATATCTTTTCCTTATGGGAATAGGTAATTTCGGTGTGAAAATGATAACTCTCTTGGCTAGTTATTTTCCTATATAATGAGAGTTCTACCTAGCACAATATCAATCACAATTTGCGCCACTTTCACAAATAAAGAAGAGAAAAATTAGTTTCTTGTTCTAGTAATTAAGAGAAGACAAACCTAGGTTTTTTCTTGTGCATATTCGAGGAGGTTCTACGGCGAGGATCGACGTCCACCAGTCGTCACTAAGTGATACAATCCGGAAAAATTGTGGCTTCTCCATCTATCGATTTACTGTTCCTCTCTAATAAGGTAAATCTTCAACTTTCTTGTAGTTATTAATTAATCATGCGAATCGAGTCGTAGTAAAATCGCCTGCGAATTTAATTCGTAGCTTCCGTTGTGCATGATCGAGCGTCTCGATCGGTGCTGTGAATCAGATCTGACGATCCAATTATGGATTGGATCCGGATTCGAGTTTCTGTATATCTAGAAAATTCTGCTCAAGAGAGGATAGATAGGCTCGTTATTATGTGGAATGTATGCTAAATGCTATGTGAGTATTTCCAGGATCGTAATTCTGCATCTATGTTATTTTTTGAGGTTTTGGTACTGTTTTGTCTCATTTTGTATGTTTTATTGGTTGTACTGAATCTGGAGCATTGGAGAACAGATCTGGACCGAAAGAAGTATATTGGGCCAAGTGATTAAAGTCCAAGAAGAAGCCTGCTGAAGAAAAAGGAGAAAAGTCGGCCCGGTTTACCGAGGGCTAGGTCCGGTAAACCGAGGACTTGTTGGACACGAAATTGATTCTACCGCATTATCTAGGTCGGTTAGGGTTTTAGAGAGTCTTAAGTCGGCCACTGTATCTATATAAGGCCGCATTAAGAGAGTTCTTCAAGAAGTTATATATTACATTACATATTTTGATGAAATAAAGTTATTCAAGCTTTGGAAGAGTTGTTTATGGTTTCCTCCCTTTCTCGACCATCTCTAGTTTGAGTAGATCGAGCTAGATCACCATTGTTGAAGGTATGAAGCTTTGAACGTTTCTTTTTGTCTTCAATATGGTAGATATGTTCGTATTTATGTGTTTTAGTTAATCTGCATGTTTAAATACCCCATAATTTACTTATTTTACTTGTAATTGAGCAATGTAGATCCAGGAATAGGAAAAGCTGACCCCGGTAACCCTGCGGCCTATACCGGTTTACCGAGGCATAATTTAGAAAACCTAAAACTGGGATTCACTACAGCTACACTGATCGACAGGTTTAATTAACAGTAGGTTAGATCTGGCTAATTTGCTTATTGTAATCGTAAACTGGCATGAAATACGAATAGTGAAGTGCTAAGTTTGGACATAGTCTAATGGACCCTAGAACGTCTTTGATCAATGTCGATACCGCCTCAGGCGGGTTAGCGGTATGAGTTAGCGCTTAATATCGGCAATTCTAGATCTTTATTCGTATGGGCTATTACAGACCAATTAAGGAGGATAGCTTACGTATAGATTGTCTACTACCATTGTCGGAGTAGATAGGAGTCGGAGTTGCACCTATAGCTGATAATGATAATTAAAACGAAAGCTCGCAATTAATTTAAGGAAATTATGTGGGGAAGTAAACATAACGATTAACTAATCCAAGTTAGTAGATCGGTGAGAAGAGGGGGAGGAATACCAAGTTTGTTTTATATTATTGTTGGTCAATGACCGCCTCTATGTTTCTTCTTAATTAGGTTAGAATCGTTTATACTTATAGTTGCATTGTCTCTGTGGGATCGACCTTGACTCACATTTACCATACTACGATGTACCTAGTATTCATTCTAGTAATATCGACATTAGTGACTTACACGCTATCAAGATTTTTGGCGCCGTTGCCGGGGACAATGGCCAATTATAAATATAAACGTTTTAATTCTGATTAAGAAGTCATTTTTATTTTATTTTATTTTATTTTGAGTCTTGAGTCGTTCAGGATCAAACCTGCACATGTTAAACTTCCAGAAAGAGAAATTTCAGGGCCGGTTTACCATGGTTAACCCCCGGTTTACCGAGTTCTAAAAAATTGAATTCTGACAGCCCCTGTTATTCTGTGTTATTCCCTGTTGATTTTAGTTAGTAGGTCCGCAACAGTTGGGATCATACCCAACTGTAGTAGAAGTTGCTAACCTTTTCTTTGTTTTATTTTGTCTTTTTCGCAGGAAGATCAGAACACTTCAGAGATTCGATCAAACCGGAGTTGAAAAAGCGTAAACAAGTCAAGCAATATGCCTAGAACGATATTGAACATCACACCGATTTCCATGTACCCTAGATCCTGAAGCAAGAGAGAATTTTGAAGCTATTAAAAAGCGGGTGGAAAAGGAGAAAGAAGCAATCAAGCAAGATCCTGAAGAGAACTTAGAGAAGTATAGTACATATCGTCCTGGTGAGTTCCATTGTAAGTTAATTGAAATATCATCTTCGGATTATGATTCTGATGATCCTGAAGAGGATCCTAACACGATGTTTTCTGAGCCTGAGGATTACCCAGACTCAGACATTGTGGTGAATTTAGAAGACCCTCGCACGTTCCGACTCCCTATTTATGTTAATGGTATATCAGTAGGATTAGGTCTCTGCCACCCTGGCTCGAGTTGTAACATTCTACCTTTTTCCCTCGGTCAAAAGATTAAACTTCCAGTCTTAATGAATCAAACCAGAACCTTGACTTTCATCGATAGAACTAGAGATATGCCTGCAGGTCTGCTTAGGAAGTGCAAGATTAAGGCAGGAGGGTTCAGTTATCCAATTGATTTTACGGTAATAGACATACCAGAGGACCCGAGTGCCCCTGTTTTGTTAGGGAGACCTTTCTTAGCAACAAGCGATGCAGTCTTGGATTTTGATAAATGGGAGATTACTTTGAGGTTGAATAATGATGTTGTATCTTTTAAGATCTTAGAACCCCTAGAAAATAGGCCGGACAGTTGCAAGATGACGTATGCTTCAGGAAATGTGGAAATTATGAAGATAGAGGGGCATAAGTATAGAGAGGTTGTAGTAGAAACCGTTGAGTAGGAATTCATGAGAATAATGCTGAGAGAGAGAGTGAGAAGAGAATGACCACAACCAGATGCTCAAGGAAGCTAGTTCTTCCGTGTTGCATAGAGAACGCTTTGTGCTAAAAATGGAAAATATGGAGTCCTTGGATCTAAGTCTAAATCTCGATGAAAAGGCAGACCTAGTACGCAAGCTAAAAGAGAAAGTCGTGCTCAGAAGAGAGCTCAAAAAGGTTCTATAAAGGTACAAACATCTTAAGTGAAAGTTTGGCGAGTTAAACCTCCAACCCCTGAATGATCAGAGATCTGAAGAAAGTCGAGCTGGCGACTATAAACTCAGAACTATTTTCTTTAAACACTTAGGTAGATTAGGAATGAATAAATGTAGCCAGATGAAGGGACGAGCTTTTTTTCATCCTACCGCACCCTTAGGCTTGAAACCGAATGGTTGTGGAAAGGTTTTTTTTTACTCGTTGTGGATTCTAGTGAAATAGGTTAGGATTGAGTCGGAAATAACAACAAAATAAGTAAGAGGCTAGTCAATTTGAGGACAGAATTGAGAAGAGAGGTTGAGCAAAGTGTGCAGTGAAAGAGGCAAAGAAATCTGGGGAAAAAGAACCCCCGATAAACCCTAGGTTACCTCTGGGTTACCGAGGATGGATTTTCAGTTTTCTGAACGTCTGATTGAAAAGCTGAATTTTTAGAGACACGTGGAGGACACACGTTGCACCAGGAATGACTAATCAGCAGAAACCGTCCCATTTTCCCCTCTTTTCAAAATTTTCATCCTTTCCCACACTCCACCATAACTCCACCTCAATCCCATCAATCACCTACTCAAATCCCTCACCCTAATTACTTCTCTCCCACTATCCCACCAAATCCTCCACCTTCACACATTTTTCCCTATTTAAACCACCCATTCACCACCATTATCATCACTCTCATCTACAATCATCTCTTCAAATCACCAACCTTCTCTCATTTCTCCTTCTTCTTAAACCAGTCGGCCACCATCACCACCACTATTCTCACCAAACCTCACCCAAAATCAAACCTTTCTTCTATTTTTACCAACCAAAACACCCATTTTCTTCACCTCTGTTGTTGTCTAGTGCTGTTGTGCTAGTGAGGTGTTGTAATTCTTCTTCTTCCATTGACAGAGGCACAGTCCCAAAAAGAAATCTAGAAAAATCAGGCCGGTAAACCCTGACCTACCTCTGGGTTACCGAGGTACCTTTTTTCAGAAAAAGCTTCAGCATCAGTTCCTGTTATCATCCAGGATAGGTCCAAAGCGTAGCCGATCATCTGTTCATCCCAGTGGTTATCAGAGCATATATGGAGATGCTAATCCCTTGATAGATGGGGTTGATAAATTCTGTTCTTTGGAAATCTATGAGTCATTCTGAGGGCACTGGAACGTAAGGCCTGACGCTCGAGAACGATGGGTAGAATTGGACGATTGTGGATCGATCTTGCCATGAGCCTTAAAAGAGCAAGACATTCTGGATATGGCAGAATCACCTACTCGGTTCAACGCCATGATGGTAAGGGAATTTTACGCTTGTGTTTCACACAACCCTATAGCCACTTTTGCGATGGTCCGTGGTGTTAGAGTTGATATTTCGATCGAGCGGATCAATGCTCATTTTGGGGTTCGGAATCCACCGGTGGGCGCGATGAGTACACATCCTCGAGCAACGTTGAAGATCTCGAGAGGATGAACATGATAGCTGAGTTTTTTGGGGTACAATGGAAGAGCAATCCTGCTGTAGCCCCCACCATCTTCCTAGAGAATGAATTATCCTGGGATCGGAAGATGGTCAACAGATTTGTTTGTGCCCACCTTCTACCGACCAAGCACATGGTATCTGTCACCACCAAGAGGACGGAGTTGATGTTTTATCTGGAGCAGAGATCTCCAGTCATCATCGGTCTGCTGATGCATAGCCGTATTCATGAGCTTGCCGCCATATCTAAGTGTGAGTTGTTGCCATATGGGCCGATGATTGACATGTTTTCTTTAGAGGACGAGGTGAAAATTCTCGTCAGTGATGATTGAGAAGACCCTGAGCCAATGATTAGTTCGTAGTCAGTTCAAAGAGTACCACGACGGGTTGGTAGAGCTGAGAGGGAGCGTACTCCGATCCTCGAAGCAACCCAGACTCAGAGAGCTATACTAGAGGAGAACTCGCGAGAGATTGCGAGTTTGCATCGCAAAATGGATAGGATTATAGACTTCTTTGGCGTACCTTCATCGACCCTACCACCTAGGACTTCCCCACATCACCCAGCCTCTTCTTCAGCCGGTGCTGCCTCAAGCTCTGGTCCACCTCCCGGTTTTGAGCCTAGAAATGACTGGGAGGGTTATTTTGATGAAGATTAGTTCTTTATCTTTTCGTTGTTTTTGTTTTCCATTTTCATTTTTATTTTTCTTTCCTATCTAGTTGATGTCGTAGAATTTTATTAATATAATTATTTTGACGGCTTAATACGCCACTACTTCAAAACTTATTTTCTCTTTTACTGCCGCCATTTTATTATACTGTTTCTTGTCACCACTATTCTTCTTGGTTTGTTTGAGATACTTAGCGCAGATTCTTCATGGACTACTTACATGAGCCCGATGATTTATGCGATGATCCATTCTTCTTTGGTTCCACCCTTAACCGAAGCTAAGTTCCTTTTCATTTTTCATCTTACGCAATGGGGACAATGTTTTGATTAAGTGGAGGGTAGAGGAACGTCACTTAGCTACTTAGCATTATATTCCGTAAATTGCGTTATCTTGATTCTCTTTGATGCACGATTCACCACTTAGAATTTGATTCATTTCAACATAATTTCGAAAAAAATGTGATATCTTTGATCTTTTCGAGTGAATTGACTTCATCTTTGTTTCACGATGTGCGAGTAAAAGTAAATGCCCACTTTTGAAGTAGTGGCGTATTAAGCGCATATTCTGTTATGAGCCACCATTTTAAGCACATATAACTCACTTCCCTTGGTGTGTAATCGATAGCATATTTCTTATACTAGAGTTGACCCTGGCTTCATCACGAATCATGTTCCACCAACGCTTATAAAGGCAAAGGAATTTTCGGATTCGGCAGTTTATCATGAGTGGGGCCGTGAGGATAGTTAAAAGAGAGTATACCCGCCAAGAAAGAGAAGTGCATCGAAATATATACATATATATTCTCTTTGGCAAAATCTTAATCGATGGAGCGTAAAACGCATGACTTTTGCATAGACCGATAATCGCGAGCCTAAGAGTAATATATACTCGATTCTTGATCCACCTTGCTAGCTTAATTTTACTTATAAA
The DNA here is from genome assembly GCA_026214975.1 of Gentiana macrophylla. Classification (NCBI taxonomy): domain Eukaryota; kingdom Viridiplantae; phylum Streptophyta; class Magnoliopsida; order Gentianales; family Gentianaceae; genus Gentiana; species Gentiana macrophylla. The sequence goes on along the minus strand of CM047808.1, from coordinate 82,701,169 downwards.
TAACATGTTCGAGACTGGTTAGTTCGACTACAGGTTGATGTAATGTGAGATTGTCTACATTACTATGCGGTTGTGAATGTTATTGCACACACACATTGGCTCATGACGTGAATAGTGTTTAATGCATTACTGATGGATATGAGTGGCATGATCTTGATCTTGAATTTTTTAGGCATATTTGTTTTTAATTAACTTGTATATTGATCAGAGTGTCGTGTTTCTTTTCGCCTTTTTGCTCGGGACGATCAAAAGCTAAGTGGGGGGTAGTTGATAACGCTCTAAATGGTACAAATAATTATACCCTTATTCATCCTGAGTTCTGCTCAAAAGTGTATATATAGGCTCTTTATTATGTGGAATGTATGTTAAATGCTATGTGAGTTTTTTCAGGATCGTAATTCTGCATCTATGTTATTTTCCCGAGGTTTTGGTACTGTTTTGTCTCGTTTTGTATGTTTTATAGGATGTACCGAATCTGGAGCATTGGAGAACGGATCTGGACCAAAATAAGTATATTGGCCCAAGTGATTAAAGTCCAAGAAGAAGCCTGCTAAAGAAAGGGAGAAAAGTCGGCCTGGTTTACCGAGGGCTGGGTCCGGTAAACCGAGGACTTGTTGGACATGAAACTGATTTTGCCGCATTATCTAGGTTGGTTAGGATTTTAGAGTATCTATATAAGGCCGCATTAACATAGTTCTTCAAGAAGTTATATATTACATTACATACATTACATATTTTGGTGAGATAAAGTTATTCAAGCTTTGGAAGAGTTGTTTCTGGTTTCCTCCCTTCCTCCACCATCTCTAGCTTGAGTAGATCGAGATAGATCACCATTGTTGAAGGTATAAAGCTTTGAACATTCCTTTTTGTCTTCAATATGGTAGATCTGTTCGTATTTATGTGTTTTAGTTAATCTGCATGTTTAAAGACCCCATAATTTACTTATTTTAATCGTAATTGAGCAATGTACATCCAGGAATAGGAAAAGCTGACCCCGGTAACCCGGCGGTCTATAAGAGGCATAATTTAGAAAGCCTAAAAGTGGGATTCACTACAGCTACGTTGATCGACAGGTTTAATTAACCGTAGGTTAAATCTGACCAATCTGTTTATTGTAATCGTAAACCGGCATGAAATACGAATAGTGAAGTGCTAAGTTTGGACATAGTCTTCAATGGACCCTAAGAACGTGCTGATCAATGTCGACAGCTGTCTAGGCGGGTTAGCGGTATGAGTTAGCGCTCGATATCGGCAATACCATTGTCGGAGTAGATAGGAGTATGAGTTGCACCCGTAGCTGATAATTATAATTAAAATGAAAGCTTGTGATTAATTTAAGGAAATTATGTGGGGAAGTAAACATAACGATTAACTAATCCAAGTTAGTAGATCGGTGAGAAGAAGGGGAGGAATACCATGTTTGTTTTATGTTATTGTTGGTCAATGACCGCCTCTATGTTGCTTCTTAATTAGGTTAGAATCGTTTATACTTATAGTTGCATTGTCTCTATGGGATTGACCTTGACTCGCATTTACTATACTACGATGTACCTAGTATTCTTGCTAGTAATATCGACGTTAGTGACTTACACACGATCATTATTAAAGATGGCCCAATCAAGATCATGACTGTGATAACCACAGGTGCAGATCAAGGAAAAGAAATGGAAAAGCCTAAGAAGAAGAGCAAATCTCGATTTTGTTACAAAAGATATGATATTGAAGACTCTAGACAATAACATGTTCATGAGGATTAAAGATTGAAAAATTGGAAAAGCAATGTGGGATAAACTGGCCCTTGTCAATGAAGGATCAGAAGCAATCAAGGAAAATAAACTATATGTTGCATAACAGAAGTTTGAAAATTTCAAAATGAAGACGGGTGAATCTATGGATCAAATAGATAATAGGTTCTCAAGCATCATCAGTGAACTTCAACAACTTGGTCATAAATATCCTCAAAAAGAAGTATGCTTGAAAATCTTGAGAGGTCTACCTGAAAGATGGAAGATCATTGCATCAGTGCTTAAAGGCACGTTGGATCTTTCCAACACTGACACATTGACCTTAATGTCACAATTGAAAGCTCAGGAATTCGAGTAGGAGCCATGACTGCTAACAGGTATGGACCCAAACAGTGTTGGGTACCTAAACTTGTTGAATTTGTTTTTTAGGATGTCTGGTACATAGACAGTGGATGTTCCAGACATATGACAGGCATTAAGGGATGGCTGACTGAATTCAAAAAGCCTTTGATGGACCCAAAGTTACCTTTGGAGGCACAGAAAACCCCGACAAGATTAAGAGGGAAGGCATCATGAAGAAGAACAACCTGAAGATTCAGAATGTGGCATATGTCAAGGGATTGAATTTCAATCTTCTAAGCATTAGTCAATTCTGTGACAAAGGCTACAATGTGCTCTTCAACAAAGAAGGATGCAAAGTGAATAACAATCAAACCAGCACAGTTGTACTTACAGGAAAAAGAGAAGACAACATGTATGCAGTAGATTGGAAGACAGCAAAAGCAGAAACATGTCTACTTGTCAAGTACAAACAAACACCTAGTTAGATTTGGCACAGAAGACTGAATCATCTGAATTTCAAGACCATCAACAAGCTATCATAGAGCAAGCTAGTGAAGGCCTACCTGACATCCCATTCAAGAAGGAATGTTTATATGATGCATGTCAGAAAGGGAAACAGACCAAGATTTCCTTCAAGTCAAAGCCACATCAATCAACAACAAGGATCTTACACCTACTACATATGGACCTTTTTGGACTAGTCACACCGGTGTGCCAGTGTGAGTGTAAGTGGAAAGAAGTATACTCTAGTAGTGGTTGACGACTTTTCAAAGTTCACCTGGACTATTTTTATGAACAAGAAAAGAGAAATACTCAAGAAAATACCAGACTTACTGAGAAGAATTCAGAATCAAAAGGAGTTGAAGATCATAAAAATAAGATCAGACAAAGGCACAGAGTTCCTGAATGAAGTAATCAAAACTTATTATGAAGAAAATGGTGTACTACATCAACTATTAGCAGCAAGAACTCCACAACAAAATGGAGTAGCAGAAAGAAGAAATAGAGCACTCAAGGAATCTATTATAACCATGATAGCAGAAGCAAGCTTACCAAAGATATTTTAGGTTGAAAGAGCAAACACAACATGTTATACTCAAAACAGATCCATCATCAATAAACATTAGGGAAAAACACCCTATGAAATATGGAATGGAAGCAAACCTAATATATCTCATTTACACATATTTGGATCTAAATGTTTTGTTTTGAACATGAAAAAGCTGATGAAAAAGCTGATGAAGCAATATTCATGGGATATTCAGATACCAGCAAAGATTTCAGAGTACTAAACAAAAGAACTTTGGTGATTGAAGAATCAATTCATGTAGTGTTTGATGAACCAAACACTAGTGGTGAAGATCTACACACTTTTTAAGAGCAAGCAGCACAAAGACAAATCTACATTGATACAACAGTACCAGCAACAATTCTAAATCAGTCTTTGCATAATCAAGATGAAATACCAGTTGCTACAACAACAGAGCCCCCAACACAAACATAGTAAGTTGATGCACAAGCTGGATCAGTTGAAGTACCAAAACAAGCACAACTTCAACCGGACTTAAATTGGCTCAGGGATCATCTAGAAGAACAAGTCATTGGAGATGTTCATACATGTGTTAGAACCAGAAGACAACTGGAAGGCATGCTTACTTATTTTTTGTCACAGGTGGAACCCAAAACAATAGATGATGCAATCCAAGATGCTGATTGGATTACAGCCATGCAAGAAGAACTCAATGAATTTGAGAGAAATGAGGTCTGGGAACTTGTTAATAGACCACACATACCTAACGTCATTGGAACAAAATAGGTGTTTAGAAACAAGATGGATGAAACCACCTAGATTCCAGATCAAGGGAATGATATTCTAAAACAGAAGGCATAGATTATGATGTAACCTTTGCACCAGTAGAAATATTGGAAGCAAATAGAATTTTTCTAGCTTTTTCAGCTCACAACGACTTCAAAGTCTATCAGATGGATGTAAAGAGTGCATTTCTCAATGGACTCCTAGAAGAAGAAGTGTATGTGGAACAACCACCTAGATTCCAGATCAAGGGAAAAGAAAATAAGGTTTACAAGCTCAAAAAAGGCACTATATGGATTCATATAGGCACCTAGAGCCTGGTATGAGACACTGTCACAATTCCTGATTAACAATGCATTCAGCAAAGGAACCATTGACAAGACTCTTTTCTAATTAGAAGATGGAACAAGCACCTTGCCAGTTCAGATCTATGTAGATGAAATCATTTTTGGATTAGAAGATGAAAAGATATGTGAAAAGTTTGCAAATCTGATGAAAAGCAAATTTCAAATGAGTATGATGGGAGAACTCAACTACTTCCTTGGATTACAAGTGAAACATATGAAAGTTGAGATCATCATCAATCAAGCAAAGTATACAAAAGACTTAATCAACAAGTATGGTATGGACACAAGTGGAACTTCTAAAACACCTATGTGTGCAAGAATTATACTTGGAAAGGACGAAAATGGGAAGGATGTTGATCAAAAGTTATACAGAGGAATCATTGGACCTCTACTTTACCTAACTGCAAGAAGACCTGATATAGCATTTGCAGTAAGAGTATTGGCAATATTTCAAGCTCAACCAAAGGAATCTCATTTGTTAGCAACTAAGAGAATCATCAAATATTTGAAGCACACAATAAATTTGGGAATTTGGTATCCAAAAGATGGTGGATTTAAATTGATGTCTTATTCAGATTCAGACTATGCTAGATGTAAAATTGACAACAAAAAAAGCACTTCAGGAACTTGTCTGATGGTAGGCAGCAGACTAGTATCATGGTTTAGTAAAAAGCAGAATTCCATATCTATCTCAACAGTTGAAGCAGAATATATAGCAGTAGGTAGCTGTTGTACACAAGTATTATGGATCAAACAACAGCTAAAAGACTATGGAATAGAAGAGAAGATAATTCCGATCATGTGTGATAATACAAGTGCAATATCAATTACAGAGAATCCAGTGCTTCACTCAAGAACAAACCATATTGATGTGAGACATCATTTTATCAAAGACCACGTGGAGAAAGGAGAAGTAATTTTGAGATACATATCTACAGAAGATCAATTGTCTGATATTTTCACAAATCCACTCAGTCACGGAAGATTTCGTAAGTTAAGAACGGAGTTGGGAATGATTGAAATCAATTAAGTTACAAGGATCAGGGTAACTGGAGTAATCAGTGGTGTGACTTCACCAGCTGACTGAACTTTTGCCATTTTAGGAGCGTTCACTTGGCAGGTAAGGCACTGGTACCAGCGAAGTGCACTTCACTGATTGTTAGGAACAATTTTGATGCAGTAGCTCAGTAAGCATGCCACTACACCGGCCTAGTAATCATCCAAGTCACTCATCCGCTTAGCGCTATAGAGAAAACAGCGAAGTAAAGTGTGAAATGAATCTGTTTTTACACATGTAGAAAATAAGAGAGTCATGGAGTTTAATTTTGTGAAGATTACACACGTGGATTTTCAATCAGACACAAGGATTAATTTATGGAGGTTATTATTTGACAAGAGAGAATGACGGCAACGCCTTGATTCCTGATCGGGGTCAATCAGGTAATAATATACTTGACCTCCATAAACCAATACTAGCAAGAGGACTAAGCCTATCGTAGTATAGCTATAGTGAATCAAGGTCGATCCCACAGGGAACCAATTGTGGATCATCTTATATACAAACAATTAATTAAACACGTCAAGGACATAGAGGCGGTCTACGACCAATATAAGACAAGAAAGGTAAAGACACGACTCGACACAACGTAATTAACCTCCCCAATTATAGTCTTTATTGTTTGGACCTAGATAATTTATATAATAAACTGAACTTATTAACTGTTAATCCGATTGTATCTATCTTAGATTGGCTACGGGAGTCACCCTCTTTAACTTGACTTAGCACCGGTTAGGTTGCTAGATCACTGTGCTACATTACGTGACTTCACCTTTTGGGTATCCATCTCATATAACTTGCACGCTTACGACACTAAGGACGCCGATATTAATCGTACACCTCGTCTAGGCAACATTCCTATGATTAGGCGTACTTCCTAAGCGATTACTCAAGCTCTCGTCCAACTAGCACTTACCAAGTTATAGTCTCATGCTAATCTACGACGTACGTATAAGCAGGTGCATGAAATTCCCGAATATAAACCTACCTAGATAACGCTGAACGTCCGTGAAGAGCAATTCATAAGCCTACCTAAGAGTTTTATATTGGTATTTCCTTTTTACACGTTTTAATTACACTAAGCGAGTAACGTAGCCATACCAATACCTACTGAGATAATAAATTCAACTAGGCTAAAACTACCATAAAGACGTGGCAGATATAACTGATGAAACAGGGCTCGGTCGACCGAGTGTAAGGCCTCGGTCGACCGAATGACCCCTTTCGGTCACCCGAACGATTTCAACCCAGAATACATCTTAGAATATATCTCTCAGCGTTTCATCATACATAACAGATTAAACAGTAATTCGCACAATATTCATATAAACTAACATAGACACGCATTAATTAAATCAAGTAGATTCATGAATAAATACTAAGTGTATGACGTAGGTTATGGGATCCCCATAGACAAGGAGTCTCCACATCCCTAACGTCATAGCCTAGATCTACATCATCTAGCTATGATTAACTAATTCAAACGATAAAGCATAATTAGGAGGGATTAATTACTTAAAAGAAAGAAACAGAAAATAAAGGCTTACATATTGCAAATTCTTAAATTGTTTTAACCCTCAAATTATTCTACATTGTATCAAAGTTATATTATGAAATGTAAGATTGAAGAAAGAATGAAGGGATCATTTACAATTTCTCGTAGCTGCTGCTTATAGAGGAGTTTCTGCCGACTTATGAAGGATCTAGAAGGTAAATACGAAAAAATCCGATAAGTGACCGAGATGACACACTCGGTCGACCGAAGCTATAGGCTCGGTCGACCGAACCTATTTTTGGCACATTTTAAATATTTTCTTCGTCTGTCTTGCTCCCCACTACACGCTTCGTGTTGATCTGATTAACCTTTCGTTTAATGCTCCGATTTTCTTTCTCTATTATCTTGAGACCATTGATTAATTAACATTAATCCTCCCGATTTGTTGTGATCTGCAAAATAAACATTTATAGCACAATAAATCGGCCTTTTAATAATAAAAACAGTTAAATACTCAATATCATATTAATAATCACTTAACATTAAATAATAAATATAAACGAGTGATTCAATATGAAATATACATTATTAATCTCGATTTAAGGTCAACGTTGATGACTTTTACGGGTATAATTTGACAGTCATCAATTCCCGGGCACTATCATTACATGCCTCAATCCTCACTCCCATTATCCTTGTTAACTATGATTTATATACACCAAATCACGCCATTACTCCACCAAAATCTCTCCAAATTCAACCGTGTTCACCCTCTCAAATTTCCACTATATCATCAACACTTCAATTTTTCACAAACTTTATGCCCTCCTTGAATTTCTTAAACCTTTTTTCTCAAGAAATTTCAAAGATTTTTCTCAAAAATCTGACACATGGCCTCATCCTCCACAAACATCAAATCAAGCAAACAATATGAAAAATTGATTGCCACTGGGTCATTCTTTCGACCTGAGCACTACCTCAAGCTATGCGGAAATGATCCACAGGCCAGACGCCTAGCATATGGATGCAAAAATTTAGGGTTAATGATGTTCCTTAATCCACCAATCAAAGTAATGTGCTTTGAGAATTTGATTTTATTTTGGCGTAATGCAAGTTTGTTTCTGGAAAGAAAGGCACACCAAAGTCTATTACCACAACTGTGAATGAAAGAGAGTTAGTCATCACACTAGGACTCCTCAGACACTACCTCAAACTCTTCAGCACCGGACCAGTGCAAGCACATAATGTGGAAATTAAGACTTACTCATTTTGGCTGGAAATTGGAAAGGATGCCACATCTGAGAACAAAAGGCTCAACTACAACAGATCGGCACTCAAAAAGCCGTTTGCATAGTTTGGTCACCTTATCATCAAAAATATAGAAGGTAGACTGGGATCGATGTATGGGATGACATAGGTGAGGGCACGACTGATGGCTATCATCTATGAAGGAAAGAATCTCAACTACGCCACCTTCATATTCAACCGAATCAAAGAGCAAATTCAGGGCGAAATAGATGCTGGGAAACTCGCAGTGAATAAAGGAGGACAAAAGAAAGGGGATTTCTGGGTCAAGAAATCTTTTGGCATTCCACTTCAACATCTGCTTGATTGTATGAAAGTGCAACCCATTCACCTGCATGAGTTAGACGATGCAAAAGTGATGTTCACTTATGTTAAGGAATCAAGAAAGCTGCCAACCAAATCGGGGTAGAAAAGAAAGCAACCTGAGAGCAGCAGTACTGGGTTTAGAATGAGAACCATATCTCAAACCAAAGAAGCTCAACTCAGGATCCTGTCAAGCAATGAAGACAGACCTATTGTGATCAGTGAGGATGAAGAAGATCCAGAGAAAGAAGTTCATCATCAATCTGATGAAGAATAGGAAGAAAATGAGGAAGCTTACTATCTGATCCCTGATGAAAATTAAGAAGAAGAAGAGACAAATGATGATCACCACAAATATGATCATGAGGAAAAAAGAAATTTTTGATGATGATTTGACACTCCAGGCGGTTATTCAAAGGAGTAAAGCTCATAGAGAAAAGCAGCTGAGTGGACCAGTTGAGAGAGTACAACTAGCAGACTCAACATAGACCCCTAGCACTGAGCAAAAGGGAATAACAGCAAACCAATCATCTGGTGGTGCTGCTGAAGAAGTTGATACCGCAACAAACAGCCCCTAACAATATCTATCCAAAATGGAGATTAAGGATGAAAGTGAAGAAGTTCCAACTGATGCAAGTGCATATGCATCACATGCAAGAAGTGAATTCCATCTGGATATTGGTCCCTTAATTGTTGATTTGGAGAAGAAAGGTCCAAGTCTGGAGAATCTAAAAACAACAATGAGGGATACAAGCACCTCAATGGGTCAGAAAATCGAAGCTTTACTCAATGACATTGAGTTACAGTATGCTCTCATTGAAAAATAGAGAGACTTGATCAGTCAATTGAACTTCCTATTCACTCATCTTGTCCATGCAAAAATGGAATATCTAGCAGGAGCAGTTGACGACAAGCTCAACCCCATGGTTGACACTCTGAACACTCACTCTCAACATATTCAGGCGATTGATAACAGTATAAATCAAGACACCTAACAGCTTGATACACTCATAACTGTGTATGAGGCCACCAACAAGATTCTGGAAGAAAGGCATGATGCTACCAAAAAGGGGGAAGGTAGTGATAAGCCTGAAAGCTCTAAAGGTAAGGGCACTGAAAGCACAAGAAATGGCATAAGATTTCAAGAGAAAAAGTAGGCTGTAATAATTTTCTTTATTTTTGCCTTTGATTAACTTATGCCCTTCATGGATGAATAAAATTGTTGATTTTTATGCTTTTTATCATTTGAAAATGTTTACTTATGTTCAGGCTTATAAGGGTTTTGGCATCATGAAAAAGGGAGAAATTGTTAGGAACATTTTATTTGTTTTGATGATGGCCATACTAGCTGTTATAGCATGCCTGAAATAAGTCTAAAAGATCAGTCATGTTTGTATAGGCTTTACTTAGAAGTCTGACATGTTGTGTAAGTTGAGTCGGAAAAGCACTGTAATAGACTAGTAGGGCGGCTTAGTAAAACCTTGGATCATCTCAGTAAAGACAGCCAAGGAACCAGCTCAGTGAAGTGAAGACTTATGGACTGACTTATAACCAGAAAAGTCTGTGATGACCTTGGATAAGTCTAAGATATATTACAAGTGATGAAATCTATTCATTTAATATGGTGTACACTGATCTCACACAAATAAAGTATCAGTGAAGTACAAGCATACTTGGAAAATCAAAGGAGAAAAAGAAAATAGCAAAACGGCTAAGTAAAAGCTCTACCAGCTGACTATTGAAATAACAGTGAAGGAGTCACTGGACCGGTCAAGTAATAGCTAAGTCAAGAAACAGCAAAGTCAAGTATGCTCTCCACAATTCATTCATAACGTGAAAATTAAGAAGATCAAGCAATTAATGCAAAATCAATCAATGACGGATTTTATGAAGAACGTTTGAAGAAAATCCAGATCACTGAAATCAAGGAGAATAAAATCAAGAAGGAATCAAGGAGTAAATCCAAGATTATTCTGCACATTAAATTGGCAACGGACGAATTCTCAAATCAGGGAGATCACGGCTATAAATAGAAGGCATTAACAAAAACACAAAAAAAGAGGACAAAAAGAACACAGAAAAATACAAGTGAAAAGTGCAGAAACTCTATCAAATTTACACCAGGCTTCTAATTGTTCCTACAAGCAATATCTAGAAGATCAACTCAAAATTCAGAGCTATAACTCCATATCAAGCACTGATATTCATCAACCTTTTGTGAATCCAATTCACACCAAACTGAAGCAATTGAATCAGATCGTCTGAGAAGGAATTGCAACCTCTGTGATAGCTGCTGAAGGATTTGTTCTCAAGGAGCAGTGTTGAAGACTGAGTCACTGAAGCTTTTGTAGTTAGGGAGTGATAGTCTTGACATTGTGAAGCTTGTGTAGCCAAGGACAATCATACTATTGTATGGTGAAAGACAATAGTGAATTCCTCCAATCATCACAAGAGAAGAGTGGATTAAGGCATTACACCACCCTGGACCACTGTAAACCTTTGTGTTCATTTACTTACTGCACTTTACTTTACAGCATTTTTGTATTGCATTTTATATATACTATGTGTGTGTTTAATCTACTTTGAAACAACATTTAAGAAGGGATTTATCTGCTGCCAAAAAGCTTTTAAAACAAGAAAAGTTTTTGAAACTCCAATATAGTCATTCACCCCCCTTCCCCTCCCATGACTATATTCACACCCTTCTCCGGGACCAACAATTTGTATCAGAGCAGTGTTCCTAGTATTAGAACCAGTAAAGATCTGATTTCTGGTAACAAGAAGATCACATACTTTCAAAGTAGTTTTCAAATCTGTGTTTATACATATACATCTGTTTTTCTGTGACTATGGATTCTTCAAATTTCATGTCTAAATATGTCAACAATTTTGATGAATAAAAAATAAGAATGTTGTCTCATCTTGATGCAACTCATGAAGAAATGATGGATGTTATTAACGATGGCCCAATCAAGATGACGATTCTGATAACCACAGGTACAAATCAAGGAAAATAAATAGAAAAGCCTAAGAAGGATTGGACAAAAGATGATAGAAGAAGAGCAAATCTTGATTTTGTTGCAAAAGATATGATCTTGAAGACTCTAGACAGTAACCTGTTCATAAGGATTAAAGATTGAAAAACTGCAAAATCTATGTGGGATAAACTGGCCCTTGTCAGTGAAGGATCAGAGTCAATCGAGGAAAATAAACTATATGTTGCAAAACAAAAGTTTGAAATTTTCAAAATGAATACGGGTGAATATGTGGATCAAATGGATAACATGTTCTCAAGCATCATCCGTGAACTGCAACAACATGGTCATAAATATCCTCAAAAAGAAGTCTGCTTGAAAATCTTGAGAGTTCTACCTGAAAGATGGAAGATCATTGCATCAGTGCCTAAAGGCACGTTGGATCTTGCCAACACTGACACATTAACCTTAATCTCACAATTGAAAGCTTAGGAATTCGAGTAAGATGCATGACTACTAACAGATATGGACCCAAACGGTGTTGGGTACCTAAACTTGCTTAATTTGTTTCATAGGATGTCTTGTACATAGACAGTGGATATTTCATACACATGACAGGCAATAAGGGATGGCTGAATGAATACAAAGCCTTTGATGGACCCAAAGTTACCTTTGGAGGCTAGAAAAACCCGGCAATATTAAGGGGGAAGGCGTCATGAAGAAGACAACCTGAAGATTCAGAATATCGCATATGTCAAGGGATGGAATTTCAATCTTTTAAGCATTAGTCAATTATGTGACAAAGGCTAAAATGTGCTTTTCCAAAAAGAAGGATGCAAAGTGATTCACAATCAAACCAGCACAGTTGTACTTGCAGGAAAAAGAGAAGACAACATGTATGTGGTAGATTGAAAGACAACAAAACATGTTTGCTTGTCAAGAACAAACAATCACCAAGCTAGATTTGGCACAGAAGACTGAATCATTTGAATTTCATGACCATCAACATGCTGTCAAAGAGCAAGCTAGTCAAAGGCCTACCTGACATCCCATTCAAGAAGGAAAGTCTCTATGATGCATGCCAGAAAAGGAAACAGATCAAGAGTTCCTTCAAGTCAAAGCCACATCAATCAACAACAATGATCTTACACCTACTACATATGGACCTTTTTGGACTAGTCACACCAGTGACTGTAAGTGTAAAAAAGTATACTCTAGTAGTGGTTGACGACTTTTCAAAGTTCACCTGGACTATTTTTATGAACAAGAAAAGAAAAACACTCAAGAAAATACAAGACTTACTAGGAAGAATTCAGAATGAAAAGGAGTTGAAGATCATAAAAATAAGATCAGACAGGGGCACAAAGTTCCTGAATGAAGTAATCAGAACTTATTGTGAAGAAAATGGTATACTACATCAACTATCAGCACCAGGAACTCCACAACAAAATGGAGTAGCAGAAAGAAGAAATAGAACACTCAAGGAAGCTATCAGAACCATGATAGCAGAAGAAAGTTTACCGGAGAGATTTTGGGCTGAAGCAGCAAACACAACATGTTATACTCAAAACAGATCCATCATCAATAAACATCAGGGAAAACACCCTATGAAATATGGAATGGAAGAAAACCTGACATATCTCTACATACTTTTGATGAAAAAGCTGATAAAGAAATATTCATGGGATATTCAGATACCAGAAAAGCTTTCAGAGTACTAAACAAAAGAACTTTGGTGATTGAAAAATCAATTCATGTAGTGTTTGTTGAACCAAACACTAGTGGTGAAGATCTACACACTTTTGAAGAGCAAGCTGCACAAAGACAAATCTATATGGGTACAACAGTACCAGCTACAATTCTAAATCAGTCATTTGATAATCAAGATGAAATACCAGTTGCTACAACAAAGCCAAAAACACAAACACAGGAAGTTGATGCACAAGCTGGATCAGTTGAAGTACCAGAACAGGCACAACTTCAACCAGACTTAAATTGGCTCAGGGATCATCCAGAGGAACAAGTCATTGGAGATGTTCATACAGGTGTTAGAACCAGAAGATAGCTGGAAAGCATGCTAACTTGTTTTTTGTCACAGGTGGAAACCAAAACAATAGATGATGCAATCCAAGATGCTGACTGGATTACATCCATGCAAGAAGAACTCAATGAATTTGAGAGAAATGATGTCTGGTAACTTGTTGATAAGGTAGACATGGATAACATCATTGGAACAAAATAGGTGTTTAAAAAAATGGATGAAGAAGGAGCAATTATCAGAAACAAAGCAAGAGTAGTTGCAAAAGTATATTCTCACGCAGAAGGCATAGATTATGATGAAACCTTTTCACCAGTATCAAGATTGGAAGCAATCAGACTTTTTCTAGCTTTTGCAGCTCACAAAGACTTCAAAGTCTATCAGATGGATGTAAAGAGTGCATTTCTTAATGGGCTCCTCGAAGAATAAGTGAATGTGGAACAACCACCAGGAATCCAGATCAAGGGAAAACAAGATAAGGTATAAAAGCTCAAAAAGGCACTATATGGACTCAAAAAGGCACTATATGGACTCAAACAGGAACCTAGAGCCCGGTATGAGACACTGTCACGATAGCTGATTAATAATGGATTCAGCAAAGGAACCATTGACAAGACTCTTTTCAACCTAGAAGATGGAACAAGCACCTTGCTTGTTCAGATTTATGTAGATCACTTTTGGATCAGAAGATGAAAATCTATGTGAAAAGTTTGCAAATATGATGAAAAGCAAATTTCAAATGAATATGATGGGAGAACTCAACTACTTCCTTGGATTACAAGTGAAACAAATGAAAGATGGGATCTTCATCAATCAAGCAAAGTATACAAAAGACTTAATCAACATGTATGGTATGGACACAAGTGGAACTTCTGAAACACCTATGTGTGCAACAATTATTTTTGGAAAGGATGAAAATAAGAAGGATGTTGATCAAAAGTTATAGATAGGAATCATTAGATCTCTACTCTAACTAACTGCAAGCACACCTGATATAGCATTTGCAGTAGGAGTATGTGCAAGATTTCAAGCTCAACCAAAGGAATCTAATTTGTTAGCAGCTAAGAGAATCATCAAATATTTGAAGCACACAATCAATTTGGGAATTTGGTATCCAAAACATGGTGGATTCAAATTGATGTCTTATTCAGATTCAGACTATGCTGGATGTAAAATTGACAACAAAAAAAGGACTTCAGGAACTTGTTTGATGCTAGGAAGCAGACTAGTATCATGGTTTAGTAACAAGCAGACTTCCATATCTATCTCAACAGCTGAAGCAGAATATATATAGCAGCAGGTAGCTGTTGTCCACAATTATTGTGGATCAGACAACAGCTAAGAGACTATAGAATAAAAGAGAAGACAACTCCAATCATGTGTGATAATACAAGTGCAATATCAATTACAGAGAAACCGGTGCTTCACTCAAGAACAAAGCACATTGATGACATCATTTTATCAGAGTTCATGTGGAGAAAGAAGATGTAATTTTGAGCTACATATCTATAGAAGATCAATTGGCGGATATTTTCACAAAACCACTCAATCACGAATGATTTTGTAAGTTAATAATGGAGTTGGGAATGATTGAAATCGATTAAGTTACAAAGAGCAGCTAACTGGAGTAATCGGTGGAGTGACTTCACCAGCTGACTGAACCTTTGCCATTTTGGGTGCGCTCA
The DNA here is from genome assembly GCA_026214975.1 of Gentiana macrophylla. Lineage (NCBI taxonomy): Eukaryota > Viridiplantae > Streptophyta > Magnoliopsida > Gentianales > Gentianaceae > Gentiana > Gentiana macrophylla. Next base: position 82,686,064 of record CM047808.1, on the reverse strand, counting down.
CTTGGTAGATAAGGCACTGGTACTAGTGAAGTACACTTCACCGATTGTTAGGAACAGTTTTGATGCAGCAACTCAGTAAGCAGACCACTACACCAGCCTAGTGATCAGCCAAGTCACACATCCGATAAACGCTATGGAGAAAACAATGAAGTAAAGTGTGTAATGAATCAGTTTTTACACATGTAGAAAATCAGAGAGTCATGGAGTTTTATTTTGTGAAGATTACACATGTGAATTTTCAATCAGACACAATGATAAATTTATGGAGGTTATTATTTGACACGAGAGAATGACGGCAACACCTCGATCCCTGGGCACTATCATTACATGCCTCAATCCTCTCTCCCATTATCCTTGTTAACCGCGATTTATATACACCAAATCATGCCATTACTCCACCAAAATCTCTTCATATTCAACCGCGTTCACACTCTCAAATCTCCACTATATAATCAACACTTCAGCTTTTCACAAACTTTACGCCCTCTTTGAATTTCTTAGGACCCTTTTTCTCAAGTAATTTCATAGCTTTTTCTAAAAAATCTCACACATGGCCTCATCCTCCTCAAACATCAAATCAAGCAAATAATTTGAAAAATCGATTGCCACTGGGTCATTCACCAATTTAGGGTTAATGACGTTCTTTAATCCACCGATCAAAGGAATCTGCTTTGAGAATTTGATCTCATTTTCACGCAAGGCAAAGTTTGTTCCTGGAAAGAAAGGCACGCCGGAGTATATTACCACAATGGTGAGTGAAAGAGAGTTAGTCATCACAATGGGATGTTAGGTGTAATGCCCCCCGAAAGACAATTTTGTAATTGTTTTATTTAATAAATGAAATGATATTATTATTCATATTTATTATTCTCATATTCACCGATGTGACAATAGTATTTACACTACAGAAAACCCTAAAGTATATCGTTTATGTAATCACTAAACTCAGTGTATGTGATATACACGGGAGGATTGAGTTAGTGAAGATGTACTTAAAATACAATTAGCCCGTAGTGAAATTAATCGAGAGTATCGGGTCTCTCCTTTAACGTGCTATTAATGCGCCCAGAACACAATAGGTATGATTGTCTTATCCGGACTTTCGGTTAAGAGAACCTAATGGGACATTTATATATGATAGATATATCATATAGGGCTGGACCGATTTGATTAGAATTCACGATATAATTCCGTAATCGAGAAGTCTTATCAAATCAATCGATGATCATATTTATGGATATATCTTAATCCTGAGGTGATCACAGTTAACTACTTGAATCAGTATGAGGTTTGACTTGACGGTTAAGGATTACACTGAGTCTGTGATCTGAATTACCCCATCTTGGCATTGTACTGGATTGAGTGAGTATTATGTGTTATCACAGATACGGAATCCATTCCTTCCATTTATGGAAGTAGATAGACAGTTCCCTTATTTGTTAATCCTAGAAACTAATCGATCGTACGAGTTCATATTACACTGATTAGCTACCAGTGAGTTGTATGAATTAATTGATCACTAAGGGTTAATGGTAAATAAGGATAAGAGGTTCTAAAAAGGGTTAACGGTGACTTCCCGATTTAGAATGAACAGTCTATGGAGGATTAATCCATATGTAATAATTATATCAATGGACGCTTATTATTATTCTCGTGAGGAGATAAATATAATCTCATAATCGGAGGAGTGCTGTCACGGGATTATGGTGGCATATTCCTGTGATTGATTTATCGAATATAATTATTCTGTTCGTAAGATAATTATTTATTTAATTTATCGGAGCCGCTGATTATTAGTCCATGGCCCCCGACGTGCCTCCAATATAGCATAGCTATTCTCGGACGTCGAATCCTAATAATATTAATTTAGTTCTTATTAGAATTTAATTAAAACGATATGTGAATTAATTGTTTAGTGGACTATTAAATTAGTTGGGCTAAATAATTAAATATGTGAAGAAGATATTTTTCATAATCTTGGCCCAATTTGGTGTGTATGGCCGAAAATTATTGTGACTAGGTCACAAGGGATAATTTTCGGCCAAAGGTGTATTATGGAGCAAAAAATTAGTTTTCTTGTGGATTAATAAGAAATGTGCACAAAATATTTATTAGATAAATATTTTATGGTAAGAAATGAAGATAGATTATTCTAGATTTGTTCTAGAATATTTTGGGATTATCTTTTATTAATTGGATTTATTTATTTGCAAAATAAAAATCCTTGGAGGACAAGGATTACTTTCCTATATAAAGAGAGTTCTCCTAAGCCTAAAACACACACAAAATTTCGACTTTCATCTCTTAGAGAGAGAAAGAAAATTTCGGTCAAGGGGTGAGAGAGGGAAAATCTTGGAGGTTTTCCGGGTAGCATATCGGAAGGATTCGAGACGAGGATTTCCTTCCACTGAGTTGCTTGGATCACACGTGCAGAAGATCGTGGTGCTCTTCACACCATCTTTTGTTTGTGGTTCTTCTACTTGGATTTTGAGATCCAAGAGGTATGATCTACAACCCCCTTGTAGAGCAGATCTAGTTATTTTATTACGTGTAATTTATAGATCTATATCCTTAAATCGCTTCTGTTGCGGATGATATTACTAACAGTGGTATCAGTCGCCTGTGATCTATATTTATACGTATAAAATATTAGATCTATGAGTGGAAAACATGTAGTTTTTGTGTCCCAAAATTTTTTATTCATTGGGGCCGATGCATATATATATATATATATATATATATATATATATATATATATATATATATATATATATTTTATGTTGCGATTGTTGTGGTTTGAAGAGATGGATTGGGGTTGGTACTTTTTACTCGTTAGATCTATAGTAAGCTCTCTCAATTTAGATCGTTTGAGCATAGGATTGATGTAAAAGTTGTTGTTGTTTTATTCTCTTTTTTCGGCATTTTTTTTTTAATTCCGGAAAAACGACGAAGAACGATGATGAACACGAGATTAAAACGGAACTCGAAGTATGAATAGGAGTCGGGGCAGAAAAATTTTTTTGTTATTTTTTTTGTACCACACGGCTAGGGTTTGATTTTTTTTTTATCAAACCCTATTTTTTTTTAAAATCGGCAATTTTGAAAAAAAAAATTTATTTTTCTGGAATAAAAATATGTTGTTTTTAATAAAAACATTCGAATTTTTTTTAATTTTATTTTATAAAATAAAGGCCCCTTCTCCTTTCGGGTTCGCGGTTCGTGGTTCAAGGCTCAAGTATCGAAGACACGAAGACAACAAGTTGTAATTTACTGCTTTCCTAGGATAGATTAGATACGGGGGTACCAACGATCCATCTCGGTGTTTAAATTTTTCGCAATTTATTTTTTATGTGTTTGATCATAAAATAGATATAAAATCGGAATTGTCATGACATGCATCATATCATAAATCCACTCCATGCATACATGTAGAATTTTAATTTTGGTAAAATAAGCATGTATACAAACTCGCGTAATTAGTTGAAATTTAATTAATACGTGGTAATTAATTAATTTAGTCACTAATTAAAGATCTGAGGACGGGTTATGAAATCGTTAAGCATTTTCGGTGTGTGTTCTCGGTGAACCACCTTAAAAGCCCAAACGAGATCACGTTTTCGATTCGTAGTGTCTACGAGATTTAATGATGGTAAAAGAACAATAAATCTTGGATAATAACGGTTCGCCTATAGGTTGGGTGGTCAACTGAGCTTCGCTCGACCGACTTAACCCTCCTAGTGTGATGTATGCACGGGGGTCCGGAAAGACTAAGCTACACTGGAGAGCGGAGGGGTGATTCCTTCTTATCTCAATGGGTCTGTCTTGACCCGATTTCGTCCGATCATCACATATGTTCCAACGAATAGGGCGGGTAGGCTTGCCTACGTTACCGACACCATTCGAATCCTTGATTTGATGTGCTTTTATGTTAACGTCAAAAGACGTGGTTAGTTAACCCACCACCACTTCCAAAATATTGAGTGGGGCCGGGGAGGCGACAGCCAACCCCACGGCCTCTACTATAGATACAAGTAAGTGAGAGAAGGGTGACGTCTCACGGCGCTTTGATTTCCTCCCCCTACGGATGGTGTTCACCCCTATCAACATTCATGGCTTGGTCTCCGAAAGGATAGGATTTCCGGTACTCTTCGGTCAACGACCTATCCTACGACAAAGACACTCGGGCGTACACTCAAGAGATCCGATATAGTAGGTCACACTCATCAAGGGTATTCTTGATAATATCTAGGCTAAAAAAGGAAGGTAGTCAATGAATAAAGGGATGTTCGATTCTCGTGGGATGTTCGATTCTCACAAGTTATTCATTGATGAGATTGTCTCGATTTAACCGTCATCTCTTTGACCTACCGTACGGCGGCACTGAGATGCGAGGTTAAAACCTTGGAATGGTAGAGTAGACTTAATTTTATTTTACAATTCCTAAAATAAACTTATATAATAGTGTTAAACTTGAATTAATATATGTCATTTTATTTTCAGCAAAAATGTATGCTCAAATTTCTGCTTTACTGTCTGAAAAATTATCTGGAAACAACTTTAAGAAATGGAAGAGTAATCTAAACGTGGTACTCACATACGAGAATGTGCAATATGTACTCACTTCTGAATGCCCTACGGTGGCGATCCAAAAACCCGGAAAAGCAGAGATCGAGCAGCGTAATCGCTGGATCGAGTCAGAAAATAGGGCTCGTGGGATCATCCTGGTGGCAATGTCGGAGGTTATTAGGACCCAGATTGAAGAGTTTGAGACTGCACGAGAAATCATGCAGAAACTTACTCCGATGTTTGGATCACCTAGCAACCAAGCAAGACCCGATGCCATCAGGATGGCTATTAACACGAAATTGAAGAAAGGTCAAGTAGTGAATGGTCATGTTCTAAATATGATCAGTTACTTCAATGACGCCGGTATTCATGGATCGATGTTCGATGAAGCAACTCAAGTGTCGATGATTTTGGAATCGTTGACTCCTGAGTTTATCCCATTCAAAACTCAGTATCTGATGGGCAAACATGAGTTGACCATGACACAGATGCTTAACGAACTGACTATCTACGAGGGCCTACTATCGAAAGATAAGGTCCAAGTAAGGGATAAGAAAGCTGAAGCCAATGTGGCCGAAGCTAAGCCATCAAACAAGCCTAAGGACAAACCAAAGAAGAAGGGTAGTGTTGCACCTGTGCCCAAGCAAATGAAGAAAAAGAAAGCCAAGAAAGTTGACGAGGCCAAGCCCAAGGGCAAGTGCTTTTACTGTAAGGAGGTAGGACATTGGAAACGCCATTGTCCGGATTATCTTCGTGATGTAAAATATGGCAAAGCCAAGGCTATTACTGGGAAAGATAAGAAAGGTAATTTGGAATTACTACTCTTGGAATCTTTTAATGTAGCTAAAGATGTGTCCACTTGGATACTTGATACTGGAGCTACTAACCATGTATGTTCTTCATTGCAGATTATTAGTTCGTACGAGGAGCTGGAAGAGGGTTATCAAGTGATGCGAGTAGGCACTGGGGCGCTCATTTCGGCTAAAGCAGTGAGAGCTATGGACTTACATTTTAATAATAGAATTTTACATTTAGAGAATGTTTATTTTATTCCGAATTTCAGGAGAAATTCAATTTCTCATTCTGCCTTAGTTGAACAATCATTTTTTGTTTCAAATTTGAATGGTGGATTTGTTATTTTGAAGAATGGCTTTGAATTGTGTTCAACTACGAATGAAAATGGTTTATATTTTGTAAGACCACATAAAGCTCCCCTACTTAATACTGAAATGTTTAAAACTGCTCATCAAAGATCTGCTAAAAGGCAAAAAGTTTCTCAAGTAAAAGATGATATAACATACTTGTGGCATCTGAGGCTCGGCCATATTTCTTTGGAAAGCCTCAAAAGACTAGAAAAGGTTCATGCCTTAGGTGAGTCATATGTTGACACACTGCCTGTCTGCGAGTGTTGCCTGGAGGGAAAAATGACTAAGCGTCCCTTCTCATCAAAGGGTAATAGGGCCACGGGAACTCTAGACTTAGTGCATTCAGACCTTTGTGGTCCGATGAACGTACAAGCTAGAGGCAGATACGAGTACTTTGTGACTTTCATTGATGACTACTTGAGATTCGGTTATGTTTATCTGCTGCATAGAAAGTCCGAGGCTTTTGGTAAGTTCAAGGAGTTCCAAGCAGAAGCCAAAAGGCAACTAGGCAAGTCATTGAAATGCCTTCGCTCGGATCGTGGAGGTGAGTATTTAGATACTGAGTTCATTGACTACTTGGCTGAAAAATGAATTTGTTTCCAACGTTCAGCGCCTAGGACACCTAAGCAAAACAGAGTTGCTGAAAGGAGAAACAGGACATTGATTAACATGGTTAGATCAATGATGAGCTACGCCTCACTACCTATATCCTTTTGGGGTTATGCTTTAGAAGCAGCGGTCTACATTTTGAATACAGTACCGTCAAAGCCTGTCGAAAAGACACCTGTAGAGATGTGGTCCGGACGTCGCGAAAGCATTCGTCACTTCCGCATATGGGGTTGTCCTACACATGTGCTAATGGACAAGACAACCAAGCTACAATCGCGTACGAAAGTATGTTTGTTTGTAGGCTATCCAAAACGTACACGTGGTGGTCTATTTTACGATCCGGAAGATAACAAAGTGCTAGTCTCGACTAACGCTACGTTTTTGGAGGAAAGTTATATGAAAGACCACAGACCTCAAAGTAAAATTGTACTAGAGGAATTACTCTCCGATGACGTCAGGCCTATTGTGGCTGTTGATGTTCCTGTAAACAACACTACTAATACAACAGTCACTTCCGACATTCATGTTCCACCTAGACGTACTGCGAGAGTGGTTCGGCCACCGGCTCGGTACGGCATGGATTTAGAGACGAACGTAGTCGCCTCTGATGGGGTGGAAGATGATCCTACGACCTATAAGAAGGCCTTATTGGATCACGATAAGGATAAATGGATTGACGTAATGAATCAGGAGATGGAGTCTATGTACTCTAACTCAGTCTGGAAATTTGTAGAACTTCCTCAGGGTGAAAGGCCCATTGGATGTAAATGGCTCTACAAGCGAAAGAGAGGAATAGATGGGAAGGTCGAAACCTTTAAAGCACGGCTGGTAGCCAAAGGTTACACACAGCGAGAGGGTATAGACTACGAGGAAACCTTCTCGCCTGTGGCCATGATGAAAACCATCCGCATCCTCCTTTCGATTATTGCATGTCTGGATTATGAAATCTGGCAAATGGATGTTAAGACAGCGTTTCTAAACGGCTTTCTCGACGAGGAAATCTATATGCACCAACCATAAGGATTCATTGAAGAAGGTCGAGAGCATATGGTGTGCAAGTTGCTCAGATCCATTTATGGGTTGAAGCAAGCATCTCATTCCTGGTATCATAGATTCGATCACACGATCAAGTCTTATGATTTCGAACAACACTTTGCTGAATCTTGTGTGTACAAGAAGGTTATCAAAGATACTATTGTATTTCTAGTGTTGTACGTTGATGACATACTCCTAATTGGCAACGATAAGAGGATGATGTCCGACGTGAAAAGTTGGTTGACCACGCAATTCCAAATGAAGGATTTGGGAGAAGCGAATTATGTTCTAGGGATCCAAATTATAAGGGATCGCAAGAACAGAATGTTAGCTCATCCCAAGCAACTTATATAGATAAGGTCTTTGGCACGCTTGAAGATGGAGAACGCCAAGAAGGGTTTTCTACCAACCCGTCAGGGTGTTTACCTCTCTAAGACTCAGGGGCCTCAAACTCCTGAAGAGACTGAATCTATGGGAGGAGTGACATATGCCTTGGCTGTTGGTAGTCTTATATATGCTATGAGGTGTACGAAACTTGATATTTGTTACGGCGTTGGATTAGTCAGCCGTTTTCAGTCAAATCCAGGGCAACCGCACTGGACAGCAGTAAAGAATCTCATCAAATATTTGAAGAGAACCAGAAATTATATGCTCGTCTATTCGAGTGGGAGTTTGGAGTTAGCGGGGTACACCGATTCTGACTTTCATTCAGACAGAGATGATTCTAAATCAACCTCTGGTTCAGTGTTTACACTTGGTGGCGGTGCAATAGAATGGAGAAGCCAAAAGCAATCCAAAGACAAATTATTCAACAATGGAAGCCGAGTTCATAAGCGGCCTCCGAGGCAGCTAAGGAAGCGGTCAAAGGTGTATTATGGAGCAAGAAATTAGTTTTCTTGTGGATTAATAAGACATGTGCATAAAATATTTATTAGATAAATATTTTATGGTAAGAAATAAAGATAAAGATTATTCTAGATTTGTTCTAGAATATTTTGGGATTATCATTTATTAATTGGATTTATTTATTTGCAAAATAAAAATCCTTGGAGGACAAGGATTACTCTCCTATATAAAGAGAGTTCTCCCAAGCCTAAAACACACACAAAATTTCGACTTTCATCTCTTAGAGAGAGAAAGAAAATTTCGGCCAAGGGGTGAGAGAGGGAAAATCTTGGAGGTTTTCCGCGTAGCATATCGGAAGGATTCGAGACGAGGATTTCATTCCACCGGGAGTTGTTTGGATCACACGTGCGGAAGATCGTGGTGCTTTTCACACCATCTTTTGTTTGCGGTTCTTCTACTTGGATTTTGAGATCCAAGAGGTATGATCTACAACCCCCTTGTAGAGCAAATCTAGTTATTTTATTACGTGTAATTTATAGATCTAGATCCTTAAATCGCTTCCGTTGCGGATGATATTACTAACATAGGACTCCTCAGACACTACCCCAAACTTTTTAGCACCAGACCAGTGCAAGCACGTAACATGGAAATTGACACTGGCTCATTTTGGCTGGAAATAGGAAAGGTTACTACATCTGAGAACAAAAGGCACAACTGCAACAGATCGGCACTCAAAAAGCCGTTTGATGAGTTTTCTCACCTTATCATCAAAAATATAGAAGGTAGACTGGGATCGATGCATGGGATGACATAGGTGAGGGCACGACTGATGGCTATCATCCATGAAGGAAAGAATTTTAACTGGGCCACCTTCATATTCAACAGAATCAAAGAGCAGATTCAGGGAAAAATAGATGATGGGAAACTAGCAGCGAAGAAAGGAGGACAAAAGAAATAGGAGTTCTGGGTCAAGAAATCTTTTGGCATTCCACATCAACATCTGCTTGATTGTATGAAAGTGTAACCCATTCACTTGCATAAGTTGGACGATGCAAAAGTGATGTTCACTTATGTTAAGGAATCAAGAAAGTTGCCAACCAAATTGGGGAAAAAAAAGAAAGAAGCCTGAGAGTAGCAATTTTGGGTTCAGAAGGAGTCTCAAACCAAAGAAGCTCAACTCAGGATCCTACCAAACAATGAAGACAGATCTGTTGTGATCAGTGAGGATGAAGAAGATCCAAAGGAAGAAGTTCATCATCAATCTGATGAAGAACAGGAAGAAAATGAAGAAGCTTACTTTCTGACCCATGATGAAGATGAAGAAGAAGAGACAAAGAGTGATCACCACACGGACGATCATGAGGAAAATGTAATTTTTGATGATGATTTGACACTCTAGGCGGTTATTCAAATGAGTAAAGCTCATAGAGAAAAGCATCTGAGTGGACCAGCTGAGAGAGTACAACGAGCAAACACAACAGAGACCCCTAGCACTGAGCAATGGGGAATAACAAAGAAACCAATCATCCGGTGATCTTTGAGAAGAAGATATACAGTGTGCAGACAACCCCCACAAATCTCTATCCAACATGGAGATTGAGGATGAAAGTGAAGAAGTTCCAACTGATGCAACTGTACCAGCATCACCTGCAAGAAGTGAATTCCATATGGATATTGGACCCTTAATTTTTGATCTGGAGAAGAAAGGTCCAAGTCTGGAGAATCTGAAAACAACAATGAGGGATACAAGCACCTCAATGGGTCAGTAAATCGAAGCATTGAGTTACAAGATGCTCTCAATGAAAAATAGGGGGCTTGATCAGTCAATTGAACTCCCTGGTCATTCAGCATGTCCATGTAAAAATGGAATATCTAGCATGAGCAGTTGATGACAAGCTTAACCCCATGGTTGACACTCTGAACACTCACTCTCAACAGATTAAGGGATTGATTGCAGTATAGATCAGGCCTCCAAACATCTTAACACACTCATAACTGTGTCTGAGGCCACCAACAAGATTCTGGAAGAAATGCACGATGCTACCAAAAATGGGGAAGGTAGTGATAAGCCTGAAAGCTCTAAAGGTAAGGGCACTGGAAGCACAAGCAAAGGCATATGATTTCAAGAGAAAAAGTAGACTGTAATAATTTTCTCTATTTTTACCTTTGATTAACTTATGCCCTTCATGGATGAATAAAATTGTTGAGTTTTATTCTTTTTATCATTTGAAAATGTTTACTTATGTTCAGGCTTATGATGGTTTTGACATCATCAAATAGGGGAAAATTGTTAGGAACATTTTATTTATTTTGATGATGGCATACTAGCTGTAATAGGATGCCTGAAATAAGTCTAAAAGAGGCTTTACTTAGAAGTCTGACATGTTATATAAGTTGAGTCAGACAAGCACTGTAATAGACTGGTAGGACGGCTCAGCAAAACCTTGGATCAGCTCGGTAAAGACAACCAAGGAACCAACTCAGTAAAGTGAAGACTTATGGACTGACTTATAACTAGGGAAGTTTGTGATGACCTTGAATAAGTCTAAGACATATTACAAGTGATGAAATATATTCATTTAATATGGTGTACATTGATCTCACACAAATAAAGGATCTTTGAAGTACAAGCATACTTGGAAAATCAAAGGAGAAAAAGAAAACATGAAAACGGCTAAGTAAAAGCTCTACCGGCTAACTATAGACATAATGTGAAGGTGTCACCGGACTAGTCAAGCAACAACTAAGTCAAGAAACATCAAAGTGAAGTATGTTTTCCACATTTCATTCAGAACGTGGAAATTAAGAAGATCAAGCAATTAATGCTAAATCAATCAATGACGGATTTTATGAAGAACGTTTGAAGAAAATCCGGATCACTGAAATCAAGGAGAATAAAATCAAGAAGGAACAAGGAGTATTCTCCACATTAAATAGCCAACGGACGGATTTTCAAATCAAGGAGATCGCGGCTATAAATAGAAGGCATTGACAGAAACACAAAAAAAGAACAGAAAGAACATAGAATATACAAGTGAAAAAGTGCAGAAACTTTGTCAAATTTACACAAGACTTCTAATTGTTCTTACAAGCAATATCTTGAAGATCAACCCAAAATTCAGATCTACAACTCCATATCAAGCACTGAGATTGATCAACCTTTTCTGAATCCAATTCACACCAAAATGAAGCAATTGAATCAGGTCGTCTAAGAAGGAATCGCAACCTCTGTTATAGCTGCTGAAGGATTTTTTTCTCAAGGAGCAGTGTTGAAGACTGAGTCACTGAAGCTTTTGTAGCCAGGGAGTGATAGTCTTGATATTTTGAAGCTTGTGTAGCCAAGGACAATCATACTATTGTATTGGTGAAAGACAACAGTGAATTCCTCCAATCATCACATGAGAAGAGTGTATTAAGGGATTACACCACCCTGAACCACTATAAACCTTTGTGTTTAATCTACTATGAAACAACTTTTAAAAAGGGATTTATCCGCTGCCCAAAATCTTTTAAAACAAGAAAAGTTTTTAAAACTCCAATATAGCCATTCACCCCTCCCCCCCCCCCCCCCCCTCTCCGACTATATTCACACCCTTCTCTGGGACCAACACTCATATCCCCAGAAGGAAGTATGTCTAAAGATCTTAAGAAGCTTACTTGAAAGATGGAAAATCATCAAATATGTACTCAAAGGCATATTGGATCTTGTAAAAACTGACACTCAGACATTGATGTCAATGTTGAAAGCTCATGAATTTGAGCTAAATAGTGAAGATGTTGTACCAGCAGAGTTACATAAGACCAGTGCACTAATTGCACCCCAGCATAGTAAACCAGCTGAATCAACCAGCAAAGAGACACGGGAACTGAAGGAGCAAGTTGTTGTACTAATCAGAAAGTTTGACAGATTCAAGAAGAAGCAATTCAAAGACAACTCATCATCTTCAAAATATAAGTCATCTTCAAATAAAGACACCAAGAAAAGTGATGATGAAGTTAGATGCTTTAATTTCAAGAAGAAATGGCACTAAAAAGTTGAATGCCCTAAAAAGAAGAAAGAACAGGAAGATGAAAAGAGGAGGCACAATATTTAGACAAGAAGAGGCACTCAACTGATAAAAAGAAGAGCAGGAAAGCTCTAAAGGCAGAGAAAAGTAGTGAAGAGGATAGCAACACAACAGAGTCATCTGATTGTGACTTAGCTGCGAGTGAAAACACCTTCAGCTCAGAAAATGACAAAGCCTGTTATGCCTAATGGCCAAGGAAATTGAAGAAATAGAGATACTTTCTAGTCCTGTAGTCCATCTTCTTCTAGTACATCTATGTCTGATATTGTACAATCTTCTATATCCCCTCTTGATTCTGCAACACTAATTCAAAATCTCATGAGCAAATTTGAAGAAATTCAAATGAATCATGAAATTCTAGAACAAAAATGTGAGAATCTAAGAAAGGAAAATAAAAGATTGAAAAAGGAACTGGATAAACAAAAATCTAAATTAGCTAGTAAAGAAAATCACTTAGCTGCTCAACAGACATCATATGACCAGTCATCTGGTGGTAACAGACTAGCTAAGGAAACCTCTTTACCAGCAAAGAAGATTTCTTCACTAGCTAAAGTTGTTAAGGCACCAGCCTACAAACCCCCAAAATGTTTGGATCCAGATCTGGTCTTGGCTAAAATAGTCAAGATGAGAAAAGGCAAAATGATCAAAACAATTTTGAATTAAAAACCAAAAATGGTCCTAAATTCAAAAAAGGACGGACCATTGAGTCAACTACTCATCCTGCACCAGTGAAGTCAAAAACCAATGCAGTAAAACATCAGAGTAAATCATCTAACTAAAAGCTTACTAAAGGCAAAGGTATGGTGAAAGGTAAATGAAGACTCTACCCTTCAGAAGATGATTGGAATGTTCCCCCACCAACATACAAAAGGAAACCAGCTCATAGACAGCTAAATGCATTCAGGAAAAACTGGCAAAAGCCTGGCCCTAGATACGAAAGGAAGTATGAGCAAAGTCCATCTCCGGTATACTGGAATGTGAAACAAGATGCTAAAACTCCAAAATATAGGAAAGTGTATCAGAATACTTTTAGTAAATCAATTAGAAGCTATTATGCCATGCCTTATACGTATGAGTTGATGATTTCAACCGTACAAAAAGAAGATCCTTTGGATTTAGCCTTGGGGTAGGAGGAATGACAGCTAACAGGCATGAACCCAAATAGTGTTGGGTACCTAAAAATGCTTAATTTGTTTTGTAAGATGTTTGGTACATAGATAGTGGATGTTCCCGACATATGGCTGGAAACAAAGATTAGCTGAGTGACTTCAAAGCTTTTGATGGTCCTAAAGTCACATTTGGTGGCAAATAGAAGCATGACAAGATTAAGAGCAATGCACAATGTTGAAGAACAATATGAAGATTCAGAATGTGGCATATGTCAAGGGAATAAGCTTCAATATCTTAAGTATTACTCAATTATGTGACAAAGGCTACAATGTGCATTTCAACAAGGAAGGTTGCAAAGTAATTCACAACCAAGCCAACACAAATTATCTTGGCAAGAAGAAGAGAAGAAAACTTGTATGTGATGGATTGGAAGACTGCAAAAGATGAAACATGTCTGCTAGTAAAGCACAAGCAGTCACCTAGCTGGATCTGGCACAGAAGACTATATCATCTAAATTTCAAGACAATTAACAAACTGTCTAAGAGCAAACTTGTGTAAGGCCTACTTGAAATCACATTCAAGAAAGAAATTCGATGTGATGCTTGCCAGAAAGGAAAACAGATCAAAAGCTCAATCAAGTCAAAGCTAAACCAGTCAACAACAAGAATTTTGCAACTATTACATATAGATTTATTTGGACCAATCACACCAGCAAGTGTAAGTGGCAAGAAGTACACTCTAGTTGTGGTTGATGACTTCTCCAAATATACTTGGACCATATTCTTAAACAAGAAGAAAAAGACACTCAAGAAACGACCTGATGTACTCAGAAGATTGCAAAATGAGAAATGAAGATTATCAAGATTAGATCAGGACATTGGAAACGCCATTGTCCGGATTATCTTCATGATGTAAAATATGGCAAAGCCAAGGCTATTACTGGGAAAGATAAGAAAGGTAATTTGGAATTACTACTCTTGGAATCTTTTAATGTAGCTAAAGATGTGTCCACTTGGATACTTGATACTGGAGCTACTAACCATGTATGTTCTTCATTGCAGATTATTAGTTCGTACGAGGAGCTGGAAGAGGGTTATCAAGTGATGCGAGTAGGCACTGGGGCGCTCATTTCGGCTAAAGCAGTGAGAGCTATGGACTTACATTTTAATAATAGAATTTTACATTTAGAGAATGTTTATTTTATTCCGAATTTCAGGAGAAATTCAATTTCTCATTCTGCCTTAGTTGAACAATCATTTTTTGTTTCAAATTTGAATGGTGGATTTGTTATTTCGAAGAATGCCTTTGAATTGTGTTCAACTACGAATGAAAATGGTTTATATTTTGTAAGACCACATAAAGCTCCCCTACTTAATACTGAAATGTTTAAAACTGCTCATCAAAGATCTCGCTAAAAGGCGAAAAGTTTCTCAAGTAAAAGATGATATAACATACTTGTGGCATCCGAGGCTCGGCCATATTTCTTTGGAAAGCCTCAAAAGACTAGAAAAGGTTCATGCCTTAGGTGAGTCATCTGTTGACACACTGCCTGTCTGCGAGTGTTGCCTGGAGGGAAAAATGACTAAGCGTCCCTTCTCATCAAAGGGTAATAGGGCCACGGAACTCTAGACTTAGTGCATTCGGACCTTTGTGGTCCGATGAACGTACAAGCTAGAGGCGAATCTGAGTACTTTGTGACTTTCATTGATGACTACTTGAGATTCGGTTATGTTTATCTGCTTTGCATAGAAAGTCCGAGGCTTTTGGTAAGTTCAAGGAGTTCCAAGCGAAAGCCAAAGGCAACTAGGCAAGTCATTGAAATGCCTTCGCTCGGATCGTGGAGGTGAGTATTTAGATCATCGAGTTCATTGACTACTTGGCTGAAAAATGAATTTTTTCCAACGTTCGGCGCCTAGGACACCTAAGCAAAACAGAGTTCTTTGAAAGGAGAAACAGGACATTGATTAACATGGTTAGATCAATGATGAGCTACGCCACTACCTATATCCTTTTGGGGTTATGCTTTAGAAGCGTGGCCGGTACATTTTGAATACAATGCCGTCAAAGTCATCGAAAAAGACACTGTAGAGATGTGGTCCGGACGTCGCGAAAGCATTCGTCACTTCCGCATATGGGGTTGTCCTACACATGTGCTGATGGACAAGACAACCAAGCTACAATCGCGTACGAAAGTATGTTTGTTTGTAGGCTATCCAAAACGTACACGTGGTGGTCTATTTTACGATCCGGAAGATAACAAAGTGCTAGTCTCGACTAACGCTACGTTTTTGGAGGAAAGTTATATGAAAGACCACAGACCTCAAAGTAAAATTGTACTAGAGGAATTACTCTCCGATGACGTCCAGGCCTATTGTGGTGGTGTTGATGTTCTGTAAACAACACTACTAATACAACAATCACTTCCGACATTCATGTTCCACCTGAGACGTCTCATGAGAGTGGTTCGCCACCGGCTCGATGCACGGCATGGATTTAGAGAGACGTGAGTAGTCGCCTCGATGGGGTGGAAGATGATCCTACGACCTATAAGAAGGCCTTATTGGATCACGATAAGGATAAATGGATTGACGTAATGAATCAGGAGATGGAGTCTATGTACTCTAACTCAGTCTGGAAATTTGTAGAACTTCCTCAGGGTGAAAGGCCCATTGGATGTAAATGGCTCTACAAGCGAAAGAGAGGAATAGATGGGAAGGTCGAAACCTTTAAAGCACGGCTGGTAGCCAAAGGTTACACACAGCGAGAGGGTATAGACTACGAGGAAACCTTCTCGCCTGTGGCCATGATGAAAACCATCCGCATCCTCCTTTCGATTGTTGCATGTCTGGATTATGAAATCTGGCAAATGGATGTTAAGACAGCGTTTCTAAACGGCTTTCTCGACGAGGAAATCTATATGCACCAACCAGAAGGATTCATTGAAGAAGGTCGAGAGCATATTGTGTGCAAGTTGCTCAGATCCATTTATGGGTTGAAGCAAGCATCTCATTCCTGGTATCATAGATTCGATCACACGATCAAGTCTTATGATTTCGAACAACACTTTGCTGAATCTTGTGTGTACAAGAAGGTTATCAAAGATACTATTGTATTTCTAGTGTTGTACGTTGATGACATACTCCTAATTGGCAACGATAAGAGGATGATGTCCGACGTGAAAAGTTGGTTGACCACGCAATTCCAAATAAAGGATTTGGGAGAAGCGAGTTATGTTCTAGGGATCCAAATTATAAGGGATCGCAAGAACAGAATGTTAGCTCTGTCCCAAGCAACTTATATAGATAAGGTGCTGGCACGCTTCAGTATGGAGAACGCCAAGAAGGGTTTTCTACCAACCCGTCAGGGTGTTTACCTCTCTAAGACTCAGGGGCCTCAAACTCCTGAAGAGACTGAATCTATGGGAGGAGTGACATATGCCTTGGCTGTTGGTAGTCTTATATATGCTATGAGGTGTACGAAACTTGATATTTGTTCTGGGCGTTGGATTAGTCACCGTTTTGATCAAATCGAGGGCAACCGCCTTTGGGCAAAGAAAGAAAAAATCTCATCAAATATTTGAAGAGAACCAGAAATTATATGCTCGTCTATTCGAGTGGGAGTTTGGAGTTAGCGGGGTACACCGATTCTGACTTTCATTCAGACAGAGATGATTCTAAATCAACCTCTGGTTCAGTGTTTACACTTGGTGGCGGTGCAATAGAATGGAGAAGCCAAAAGCAATCCAGCACAGCCGATTCAACAATGGAAGCTGAGTTCATAGCGGCCTCCGAGGCAGCTAAGGAAGCGGTCAAAGGTGTATTATGGAGCAAGAAATTAGTTTTCTTGTGGATTAATAAGACATGTGCATAAAATATTTATTAGATAAATATTTTATGGTAAGAAATAAAGATAAAGATTATTCTAGATTTGTTCTAGAATATTTTGGGATTATCTTTTATTAATTGGATTTATTTATTTGCAAAATAAAAATCCTTGGAGGACAAGGATTACTCTCCTATATAAAGAGAGTTCTCCCAAGCCTAAAACACACACAAAATTTCGACTTTCATCTCTTAGAGAGAGAAAGAAAATTTCGGCCAAGGGGTGAGAGAGGGAAAATATTGGAGGTTTTCCGCGTAGCATATCGGAAGGATTCGAGACGAGGATTTCATTCCACCGGGAGTTGCTTGGATCACACGTGCGGAAGATCGTGGTGCTTTTCACACCATCTTTTGTTTGCGGTTCTTCTACTTGGATTTTGAGATCCAAGAGGTATGATCTACAACCCCCTTATAGAGCAAATCTAGTTATTTTATTACGTGTAATTTATAGATCTAGATCCTTAAATCGCTTCCGTTGCGGATGATATTACTAACATGGGACTCCTCAGACACTACCTCAAACTTTTTAGCACCAGACCAGTGCAAGCACGTAACATGGAAATTGACACTGGCTCATTTTGGCTGGAAATAGGAAAGGTTGCTACATCTGAGAATAAAAGGCACAACTGCAACAGATCGGCACTCAAAAAGCCGTTTGATGAGTTTTCTCACCTTATCATCAAAAATATAGAAGGTAGACTGGGATCGATGCATGGGATGACATAGGTGAGGGCACGACTGATTGCTATCATCCATGAAGGAAAGAATTTTAACTGGGCCACCTTCATATTCAACAGAATCAAAGAGCAGATTCAGGGAAAAATAGATGATGGGAAACTAGCAGCGAAGAAATGAGGACAAAAGAAATAGGAGTTCTGGGTCAAGAAATCTTTTGGCATTCCACATCAACATCTGCTTGATTGTATGAAAGTGTAACCCATTCACTTGCATAAGTTGGACGATGCAAAAGTGATGTTCACTTATGTTAAGGAATCAAGAAAGTTGCCAACCAAATCGGGAAAAAAGAAAAGCCTGAGTAGCGCTTTGGGTTGAAGAGTCTCAAACCAAAGAAGCTCAACTCAGGATCCTACCAAACAATGAAGACAGATCTGTTGTGATCAGTGAGGATGAAGAAGATCCAAAGGAAGAAGTTCATCATCAATCTGATGAAGAACAGGAAGAAAATGAAGAAGCTTACTTTCTGACCCATGATGAAGATGAAGAAGAAGAGACAAAGTGTGATCACCACACGGACGATCATGAGGAAAATGTAATTTCTGATGATGATTTGACACTCTAGGCGGTTATTCAAATGAGTAAAGCTCATAGAGAAAAGCATCTGAGTGGACCAGCTGAGAGAGTACAACGAGCAAACACAACAGAGACCCCTAGCACTGAGCAAAGGGGAATAACAGCAAACCAATCATCTGGTGATGCTGAAGAAGCTGATACCGTAGCAGACAACCCCCACAAATCTCTATCCAACATGGAGATTGAGGATGAAAGTGAAGAAGTTCCAACTGATGCAACTGTACCAGCATCACCTGCAAGAAGTGAATTCCATATGGATATTGGACCCTTAATTTTTGATCTGGAGAAGAAAGGTCCAAGTCTGGAGAATCTGAAAACAACAATGAGGGATACAAGCACCTCAATGGGTCAGTAAATCGAAGCATTGAGTTACAAGATGCTCTCATTGGAAAATAGGGGGTTTGATCAGTCAATTGAACTCCCTGGTCACTCAGCATGTCCATGTAAAAATGGAATATCTAGCATGAGCAGTTGATGACAAGCTTAACCCCATGGTTGACACTCTGAACACTCACTCTCAACAGACAAGGATTGATTGCGGTATAGATCGTGCCTCCAAACATCTTAACACACTCATAATCGTATCGAGGCCACCAACAAGATTCTGGAAGAAATGCACGATGCTACCAAAATGGGGGAAGGTAGTGATAAGCCTGAAAGCTCTAAAGGTAAGGGCACTGGAAGCACAAGCAAAGGCACATGATTTCAAGAGAAAAAGTAGACTGTAATAATTTTCTCTATTTTTACCTTTGATTAACTTATGCCCTTCATGGATGAATAAAATTGTTGAGTTTTATTCTTTTTATCATTTGAAAATGTTTACTTATGTTCAGGCTTATGATGGTTTTGACATCATCAAATAGGGGAAAATTGTTAGGAACATTTTATTTATTTTGATGATGGCATACTAGCTATAATAGCATGCCTGAAATAAGTCTAAAAGAGGCTTTACTTAGAAGTCTGACATGTTATATAAGTTGAGTCAGACAAGCACTGTAATAGACTGGTAGGACGGCTCAGCAAAACCTTGGATCAGCTCGGTAAAGACAACCAAGGAACCAACTCAGTAAAGTGAAGACTTATGGACTGACTTATAACTAGGGAAGTCTGTGATGACCTTGAATAAGTCTAAGATATATTACAAGTGATGAAATATATTCATTTAATATGGTGTACATTGATCTCACACAAATAAAGGATCTTTGAAGTACAAGCATACTTGGAAAATCAAAGGAGAAAAAGAAAACATCAAAACGGCTAAGTAAAAGCTCTACCGGCTAACTATAGACATAACAGTGAAGGTGTCACTGGACTGGTCAAGCAACAACTAAGTCAAGAAACATCAAAGTGAAGTATGTTTTCCACATTTCATTCAGAACGTGGAAATTAAGAAGATCAAGCAATTAATGCTAAATCAATCAATGACGGATTTTATGAAGAACGTTTGAAGAAAATCCGGATCACTGAAATCAAGGAGAATAAAATCAAGAAGGAACAAGGAGTATTCTCCACATTAAATAGCCAACGGACGGATTTTCAAATCAAGGAGATCGCGGCTATAAATAGAAGGCATTGACAGAAACACAAAAAAAGAACAGAAAGAACATAGAATATACAAGTGAAAGAGTGCAGAAACTTTGTCAAATTTACACAAGACTTCTAATTGTTCTTACAAGCAATATCTTGAAGATCAACTCAAAATTCAGATCTACAACTCCATATCAAGCACTGAGATTGATCAACCTTTTGTGAATCCAATTCACACCAAAATGAAGCAATTGAATCAGGTCGTCTAAGAAGGAATCGCAACCTCTGTTATAGCTGCTGAAGGATTTTTTCTCAAGGAGCAGTGTTGAAGACTGAGTCACTGAAGCTTTTGTAGCCAGGGAGTGATAGTCTTGAGATTTTGAAGCTTGTGTAGCCAAGGACAATCATACTATTGTATTGGTGAAAGACAACAGTGAATTCCTCCAATCATCACATGAGAAGAGTGTATTAAGGGATTACACCACCCTGAACCACTATAAACCTTTGTGTTTAATCTACTGTGAAACAACTTTTAAAAAGGGATTTATCCGCTGCCCAAAATCTTTTAAAACAATAAAAGTTTTTAAAACTCCAATATAGCCATTCACCCCTCCCCCCCTCTCCGACTATATTCACACCCTTCTCTGGGACCAACACTCATATCCCCAGAAGGAAGTATGTCTAAAGATCTTAAGAAGCTTACATGAAAGATGGAAAATCATCAAATATGTACTCAAAGGCATATTGGATCTTGTAAAAACTGACACTCAGACATTGATGTCAATGTTGAAAGCTCATGAATTTGAGCTAAATAGTGAAGATGTTTTACCAGCAGAGTTACATAAGACCAGTGCACTAATTGCACCCCAGCATAGTAAACCAGCTGAATCAACCAGCAAAGAGACACGGGAACTGAAGGAGCAAGTTGTTGTACTAATCAGAAAGTTTGACAGATTCAAGAAGAAGCAATTCAAAGACAACTCATCATCTTCAAAATATAAGTCATCTTCAAATAAAGACACCAAGAAAAGTGATGATGAAGTTAGATGCTTTAATTTCAAGAAGAAAGGGCACTAAAAAGTTGAATGCCCTAAAAAGAAGAAAGAACAGGAAGATGAAAAGAGGAGGCACAATATTTAGACAAGAAGAGGCACTCAACTGATAAAAAGAAGAGCAGGAAAGCTCTAAAGGTAGAGAAAAGTAGTGAAGAGGATAGCAACACAACAGAGTCATCTGATTGTGACTTAGCTGCGAGTGAAAACACCTTCAGCTTAGAAAATGACAAAGCCTGTTATGCCTAATGGCCAAGGAAATTGAAGAAACAGAGATACTTTCTAGTCCTGTAGTCCATCTTCTTCTAGTACATCTATGTCTGATACTGTACAATCTTCTATATCCCCTCTTGATTCTGCAACACTAATTCAAAATCTCATGAGCAAATTTGAAGAAATTCAAATGAATCATGAAATTCTAGAACAAGAATGTGAGAATCTAAGAAAGGAAAATAAAAGATTGAAAAAGGAACCGGATAAACAAAAATCTAAATTAGCTAGTAAAGAAAATCACTTAGCTGCTCAATAGACATCATATGACCAGTCATCTGGTGGTAACAGACTAGCTAAGGAAACCTCTTTACCAGCAAAGAAGATTTCTTCACTAGCTAAAGTTGTTAAGGCACCAGCCTGCAAACCCCCAAAATGATTGGATCCAGATCTGGTCTTGGCTAAAATAGTCAAGATGAGAAAAGGCAAAATGATCAAAACAATTTTGAATTAAAAACCAAAACTGGTCCTAAATTCAAAAAAGGACGGACCATTGAGTCAACTACTCATCCTGCACCAGTGAAGTCAAAAACCAATGCAGTAAAACATCAGAGTAAATCATCTTACTAAAATCTTACTAAAGGCAAAGGTATGGTGAAAGGTAAATGAAGACTCTACCCTTTAGAAGATGATTGGAATGTTCCCCCACCAACATACAAAAGGAAACCAGCTCATAGGCAGCTAAATGCATTCAGGAAAAACTGGCAAAATCCTGGCCCTAGATACGAAAGGAAGTATGAGCAAAGTCCATCTCCGGTATATTGGAATGTGAAACAAGATGCTAAAACTCCAAAATATAGGAAAGTGTATCAGAATACTTTTAGTAAATCAATTAGAAGCTATTATGCCATGCCTTATACGTATGAGTTGATGATTTCAACCGTACAAAAAGAAGATCCTTTGGATTTAGCCTTGGGGTAGGAGGAATGACAGCTAACAGGCATGAACCCAAATAGTGTTGGGTACCTAAAAATGCTTAATTTGTTTTGTAAGATGTCTGGTACATAGATAGTGGATGTTCCCGACATA
Source organism: Gentiana macrophylla (assembly GCA_026214975.1). NCBI lineage: Eukaryota > Viridiplantae > Streptophyta > Magnoliopsida > Gentianales > Gentianaceae > Gentiana > Gentiana macrophylla. The sequence continues at coordinate 82,663,615 of CM047808.1, read as the reverse complement.
TGACTGGAAACAAAGATTGGCTGAGTGACTTCAAAGCTTTTGATGGTCCTAAAGTCACATTTAGTGGCAAATAGAAGCATGGCAAGATTAAGAGGAATGCACAATGTTGAAGAACAATATGAAGATTCAGAATGTGGCATATGTCAAGGGAATAAGCTTCAATATCTTAAGTATTACTCAATTATGTGACAAAGGCTACAATGTGCATTTCAACAAGGAAGGTTGCAAAGTAATTCACAACCAAGCCAACACAGTTGTACTTGCAAGAAGAAGAGAAGAAAACTTGTATGTGATGGATTGGAATACTGCAAAAGATGAAACATGTCTGCTAGTAAAGCACAAGCAGTCACCTAGCTGGATCTGGCACAGAAGACTATATCATCTAAATTTCAAGACAATTAACAAACTGTCTAAGAGCAAACTTGTGGAAGGCCTACTTGAAATCACATTCAAGAAAGAAATTCGATGTGATGCTTGCCAGAAAGGAAAACAGATCAAAAGCTCAATCAAGTCAAAGCTAAACCAGTCAACAACAAGAATTTTGCAACTATTACATATAGATTTATTTGGACCAATCACACCAGCAAGTGTAAGTGGCAAGAAGTACACTCTAGTTGTGGTTGATGACTTCTCCAAATATACTTGGACCATATTCTTAAACAAGAAGAAAAAGACACTCAAGAAACTACCTGATGTACTCAGAAGATTGCAAAATGAGAAATGAAGATTATCAAGATTAGATCAGACAGTGGAACAGAGTTCCTGAATGAAGCAATCAAAACCCATTGTGAAGAAAATACAGTGATGCATCAACTTTCTACAGCAGGAACTCCACAGCAAAATGGAGTAGCTGAAAGAAGAAATAGAACTCTGAAAGAAGCAATATTCATGGGATACTCAGACACAAGCAAAGCCGAACCTTGGTGATTGAAGAATCAATTCATGTAGTGTTTGATGAACCCAACACTAGTTATAAAAAATCACCAATTCTAGATGAACTAGAGACAAGAAAACAAGAATCTGGACCAGCTTATATATAAGCAGAGACACTAACTGCACTACTGGATGAACCAGCTGAGGAACAAGAAGATACACCAGCTAATATACCAACAGAGGCAGTAGGACATACACAACTTCAACCAGATGTTAACTGGCTCAGAGATCATCCAGCTGAGCAAGTCATTTGAGATGTCAATACAGGTGTCAGAACCAGAAGGCAATTGGAGAGAATGCTAACTTGTTTCCTGTCACAGGCTGAACCTAAAAGAATAGATGAAGCAATCCAAGATATCGATTGGATAACATCTATGCAAGAAGAACTCAATGAGTTTGAAAGAAATGAAGTATGGGAACTAGTGGATAAACTAGATTTGGCAAACATCATTGGAACCAAATGGGTATTCAGAAACAAGATGGATGACCAAGGAGCAATTGTCAGAAATAAGGCAAGACTGGTAGCAAAAGGATACTCACAAGCAGAAGGCATAGACTATGATGAAACATTTGCCCCAGTAGAAATATTGGAAGCAATCAGGCTGTTGCTAGCATTTACAGCCCACAATGACTTCAAAGTCTACCAAATTGATGTAAAGAGTGCATTCTTAAATGGAATATTAAAGAAAGAAGTATATGTGGAGCAACCCCCTGGATTCCAGATCAAATGAAAAGAAGATAAAGTATACAGACTCAAGAAAGATCTCTATGGACTCAAAGAAACACCTAGAGCTTGGTATGAGACACTGTCACAGTTCTTAATCAGCAAGGATTCAGCAAAGGAACCATTGACAAGACATTTTTCAAACTATAAGATGGATCAAGCACCTTACTTGTCCAAATGTATGTGGATGATATCATATTTGGATCAGAAGATGAGAAAATATGTGAGAAATTTTCAAGTCTAATGAAGAGCAAATTTCAAATGAGTATGATGGGTGAACTCAACTAACTTCTTGGACTAGGAGTAAAACAGATGAAAGATGGCATATTCATAAATCAAGAAAATTACACAAAGCACTTGATAAATAAATATGGTATGGACACAAGTGAAACATCAGAAACACCTATGTGTGCAAGAGTTATCCTTGAAAAAGATGAAAATGGAAAGGATGTTGACCAACAGCTTTATAGAGGTATAATTGGTTCACTACTCTACTTAACTGCCGGCAGACCAGATATAGCATTTGCAGTAGGAGTATGTGCAAGATTCCAGTCTCAACCAAAGAAACCTTATCTATTATAAGCTAAAAGAATCATCAAATATCTGAAGCAGACAATGAATGTGGGGATTTGGTATCCAAGAGACAGAGGATTCAAGTTAATATCCTATTCTGATTCAGTTTATGCTGGTTGCAAAGTTGATAGAAAAAGCACTTATGGAACTTTCCAGATGCTAGGTAGCAGACTAGTATCATGGTTCAGTAAAAAGCAGAACTCAATATCTACTTCAACAGCTGAGACAGAGTATATAGCAGTTGGTAGATTTTATGCACAAGTTCTATGGATAAGACAGCATCTAAGAGATTATGGAATGGAGGAGAAGACGATTACAATCAAGTGTGATAACACAAGTGCAATATAAATCACAGAAAATCCAGTGTTTCACTCAAGAACCAAGCATATTGATGTGAGACATCATTTCATCAGAGATCATGTTGAAAAAAGAGATGTAATATTAAAGTATATATCTACTGAAGATCAACTAGATGATATATTCACAAAACCACTCAGTCATGAAAGGTTTTGCAAATTAAGGACTAAGCTAAGCATGATTGAAATTGACTAAGTTCAGTGGAGAAGCTAACTGGAGTAACCAGCTGAGTGACTTCACCAGTTGAGTTGACCTTTTCCATTTCGGATGAGCTCACTTGGCATGCCAACCAGTGGATCAGCGAAGTTCACTTCACTGGTTGTTAGGAACAGTTATTTTGATGAATCAGCTCAGTGAAAAAAACCAGCTAAGTAAATGTTGATCAACTGGAAGATAATAGCATACTAGGCAAAGGATAACTAAGTGAAACATAGTAGACTAGCCAATCAAGGCACCAGCCGAGTGAATGGAAAGGTCACTCAACTACTCAACATTCTCAGTGCAGGAATCATATATTCGCATGATAAATTATTTTGTACATGTGAAGAATCAGAGAATTATGGAGCAATAATTATTAAAGATTACACACGTAGATAATATTCTAATCAGACACAAGGATTAAAATAAGGACCAACAAAATAGTCATTGCATTTGACTCTTCCGAAGATTAGGGGTCATGATGTGTTGCTAGACGCTATCCATGATTGTTAGGTATGAAGGGCATTTTGATAAATGCACTTTTGGCCTACGGCCAACATATTCGGAAGTCTATCGGGTCACACACATAAGAACATCTAGCCGGATTAAAATATGGTTATAGTGATAACAAAAAAACGGAAACTTTTTATCTCGACTATAAAGTGTTATAGTGATAAATTAATATTGTGGTATTTATTTATTATGAATAAATATAATACAATATATTAATTATTCTGATTAATTTTATATATATGTGTGTGTGGGGGGGGGGGCGAAATTTGGGTATTATGATACACATTGATTTTGCAAATTAATTAATTATAGTATTATATTATTATGTATCAATATTAGATATTAATAGATAGATTTGTATGTGTAATATATATATACATAAATATGATATATACACATGCGCAAATTGATTTATGGTAATATAATAAAGATATATTCAATATTAGATATTGGCAATATATATCATGGAAATATTTAATATATGATATTGAATATTAATGAGATAAATCAATCAAAGATATTTTTCTTATTTTACTAGTAAAATGTTTTCTTTCTCCCTACTCCACTCAAAAGCTTTTCCCGTTGGGGATGGGATGCATATGGGGCGCCACTTACCTGTATATAAGAGGTGGGTATCTAGCTCTTTTGTATAATAATAAGGGCCAATTATTGAAAAGGACGCTTTTTGGACTTAATTAGGCAAAAAGGACACTCAAAACAAACACTTAGTTATAAGGACAAAAAATTAATATATGGACCAATTTAGCCCTAACAAAATAAACACCCACGAGCCACGACCTCTGCTTTTTCAAAAAAAAACTGAAGGAAAACGGAACGACCCACGACCACTGGGAAGAAAAACGAAAACAAAACTGAAGATCATTCATTTGAAACCAAAATCGGATAAAAATCAAGTAGAAACAAACGAAATTAGAAGAAGAAATCTGGCGAGGAGGAAGCAAGTGATTGATTAATACACTGACTGAAAAATGGCGAGGCAGAAGCAAGTAATTTCGGCAGAAAAGAGAAGAGCAACAGCACGAAAATCGAAGAAGAAATCTGGGTAAGTATCTAAACAAACTGAAAATGCAACAAAAAATACGATTTTCTGTACATGAAATCATAGCAAAGACTGTTTTCTTAGGTTTTGTGTGTAAATGAGTGTAAGTAAATTGCAGTAAATTTTAGAGAAGTATAATGTCACTGCATAAGGAATCATCTGTCTTTATTCGAAGCATCTGTCTTTATTCGAAGGAGAAATCTGATGTCATTGCATAACAAAGTTGAAAACATCATAGCATTGAATTAAAAAGAAGTAGAATGTCATGCCAATGAATAATGAGGCCACTTTATACTGCATCATGTAATGTCACTGCATTGTGATACAAATATGATTTGTTTGTAGATGAGTGGAACTAAATTGAAGTAAATACTAGAGAAGTATAATGTCACTACATAAGCAATAAAGGAAGATCTCAGAATTAGAAGCATCTGTCTTTATTCAAAGGAGAAATCGGATATCTCTGCATAACAAGGTTGAAAACATCATGTCATTGAATCTAAAAAGAAGTAGAATTTCATGCCAATAAATAATGAGACCACTTTATACTGCATCATGTAATGTCACTGCAGTGTAGGCATAAGATTGCGAGCATAAAATCGTGGCATTGCGGGCATAAGATTCAAATACCAAATCAATCCATTATCATTCCATGGAAAACACAAAAACTTACATGTCAACTTGCATTGACTAACCCATGTTAATTTGGTTTTTCAATCCATTATCATTCCATGGAAAACACAAAAACTTACATGTCAATGCATTTGACTAACACATGTTAATTTGGTTTTTACAGACTAGAGAACAATACAGATCAACACCGAACAAAGATGGACCGGATATTCAAGGAATAAAAGGAAGTATAACGAAAGAGCATCGGAAAGTAATGAAGAAAACTCCATTCAAACATTTGTTTGATGCATTTGAAAAGAAAAAGATTATCATGCACAAAAAGAAGAATGACATCTTTGGATGAAATGATAATGGCATACAACCAAAAGAAGGGGGTTTCAAGATTGGAAAGGAATATCACATGCCAACAAGAAATGATGTGAAACTCATATTTGCAATAGAAGATGGAAAAAAATGAGGTAGGGGACATGAGCAATAACTCAAAAAAGGACATAACAATTCAAAAAGATTGTTCTCTGGTGTTGACAGAATAAAGATAAGTCTTATTGAAAGAACTAATAAAGGAAAAGGTAAAAGAACCCGATTCAACATCGATTGAGGACACGGTGAAACTACTTTGTCTTCTACTACTTGCAAATGCATCTTCTTCTCAACATCGTAGTGAGAAACATACCATGGTCATTCATATACTATGTCGATGACTTGAGTCATTTAAGCTCATTTGATTGGTCATCTCATATCTTGAAAAGAACGGAGAATGGGCTTAATCGAAAATGGTCGCATCCAAGATATGTAAACGGATGCACTGTGTTCCTATTTGGTATGTGCACTCAATTACCATCCGATTATAATTGTGTTTCTTTACAAAATTTAATTGGAAACCAATGTCACCGCATTATAATCCATATTTATCCACCGGTGTGCTCTGATCGCTCGCTCTGCGAACACACGAGACATCATAGAAGATCTTGTCGAAGAAAAAAGAAAAAAGAGCAAAAGCAGGAAAGAAAAGTTTGGCACACACATGGATTCCAAGGATAAAAAAGTGGAATCTAAGAAAACGCAAGACATTCTAACAAAAGAAAGTTTGCAAAACATGGGAGAACATCGGGTAAATATTAAGAATGTAATTCTATCTAAATTTTGAAGATCACTAAATGGTCACAGCATTGTTATTGCATGTCACTGCATTTTTATTGCATGTCACTGCAATGAAATGCACTACACTGCATTATTGTTATAGTTCTTTATTTAATAACATAGAATACTTGTATGTGAATCCATGATGAAAGAAATAACTAAATACTTTAATAATGCAAAATTGAAACAGTTCAATCTTTGAAGAATTGACTCAACATTGACCGAGTTCCTCCTCATACAAAGCTTGGGAAAAAGCAAGAGGAGAAAGCGATCAAAAGGATCCGGATAATGAAATGACAAACCAAGAGGATGAAAGAAATACTTGAAAGTGATGATAATGAAGAGCATGAAACAAATTAAACCAGATGATCATGAAGAGCATGATCGTGGGCAGAAAGCATGGAAACAAAAGGAAAAGACAATTACATCGAAGAGAATGAAAGAAACTCTGAAGTGATGAACATGAATGTGCAGAGGATACCATGGAAATAGAAGAAGAAGAGGTGCAACCAGAAAGAGAATGAAACAGATTAAAAAGTGATGATATCAAATGGGAGGATGGAATGGAAACAGAACAAAGTGGATCGGCAATATGAAGCCAATGAGGAAGAAATGCAACCACAACAACAAGATGAAGAGGTACAAAAACAACACACTCCTAAACAAGCACACAAACCTACAAATAAATATGGAAGAACTCCATCATTCAGATTTTTGACCCCAACACCATCACCACCAATTGTAAACCTACTTTTTCCATGTTTACCACAAAAGACAATCAATAAAAATTTATGTCACTGCACTTAAACTTCACATTTGCTACAACTGGTGCAGGATGTGCAGGATGAAGTTCAAGAGATAAAACAGAAAAACATCACCTTGTCAAGAGAAGTAGAAGATGCAAACATCAAAATTGCGTAACTAAAGCAAGCCATGGTATTGACAACCACAAACTACTAAAGACCAAAATGCAAAGTGACATTACATAATGTCACCGCACACAATATCACAAAGAATAGAAAACAATGCTTATACTAAAGAAGGAACTTGATTTACTAATTATTGTATTTTAAAATATGTTTGCAGGCAAAAGACAAGAGTGATCAAGCATGTGTTGGCATGATGAAGAAAAGAATTGAAGAGCTACAACATCAGAATCTAAGTCTAGCATCAAAAGTGGAAGACTTGAAGCAGGCAGAAGTGGATATCTCGAAGAAATATGAAGAACTTGAAGCAAAGCTTGCGGACATCAATGAGACATTAGATGTCACTACTGCTGAAAAAACTGAGTTGGAGATTGAAGTTAAAGAATTGAATGAGAAGATTGAGCTTGCAATGTCGACCATTAACAGGCAAAAAGAGAACATAAAGGAAAAGGATTTGTACATCAACAACCTGTTAGAGAGTTACAATGAACAAGGTGCTTCACAGAAAAAGATGGCTGCTATGTTGGAAGAGGAAGAAAAAAACAGAAAACTGGTGCAGGAGCTTACAGAAAAAGTGGGAACACTTGAGCAAACATTATTCACAAGGGAGACCACAATCGGGAATTTGAAAGCTGAACTTGAAGGTGAGAAAGAGAAGAATGAAAGCCTCAAAGAGAAGATACAGAGTGAAGAAACAAAAATTGAAGAACTGGAAAAAAAGAATCAAGAATTACAAGATGAAATTGACAACATTGCAACTCACCAGGTCACACAAAATTTGGAAGAACAGGATGATGCTGATCAACACACTCCTGCTGCACAAAAACTTGAACAACCTGCACGACAGCTACGACCTCGTACTCAACAACGGACCCCAGATTTCACAATTGAAAGGGGGGTGAAGAAAAATGCAAGAAAGAGGACAAAGAAAGAGAATCCTGATTTCCAGTATGCCGAAGAAAAGAAGAAAAAGCCAAAGAAGGATCAGAAAGGGAAAGGGAAAGATTACTACATCCCTAAGCAAAATCCGAGGTTTCAAGTGAAAATCATAATCCACAAAGACAAAGATAAATACAAGTGTGGAAAACACATTCTCCCGGAAGTGTTCAAAAGAATTCAAGAGTTAAACAACAATGAAGGACAAGAGTAAGCAAAAATAACTTAACAACAACATACAAAATAAATCTTCTTGAAAAAATGAATACTAACAATAAATTACTAAATGCAGGGCTGTAGTATGGGCAAAATCATTCGGAGACTGCCCATATGTGAACGTTGACTCGATAATGGAAGTTCTCAATGAGCTACAAATAAAGTAAACGGTAAAATTATCATCACACGCATCGTAGTCTAATTCCATCTTACCACATCGCATCTTAGTCTAATTCAATCTTACTCACACCGCATTACTTGATGAAACTGAATTATTTGATAAAGAAATAAACTAACTTAGCCTAATGAGATTTGCAAATGTGTGGTTCAAGGATTCATTGAGCTCTTAAACGATGCAAATTTAGTTAAGCCGAACTACCACATATTCAATGCAGGAACATGGGTAGCCATACAAACTGATTTAAATAAATAGCTTCCAGTTCAAATTCATAATATCATGAAAATTCAATGTGCAGGCAATATTTGAAGAGATTGAGCGAGACAAGACATACAGAAATGAGAAAACGATCGAGATGCTGGAAATAATACAACAAGGAAATAAAGTTTTTCTCCGTTATCTCAGTATGGGATTAGAGCCAAGGCCATACCACCTCGGGTACTCTAACATACACTTTAGGAGACACAACATGGAAAATGCATCATTCAAAGAAATGTGAAGCCGGACATACCCGATGTATTCATCAAAGACGTGTGAAATTACAAGTAAGTTATCAAAGAAATCATGATAAAACTGCATCTTCTATCACTGAATTTACTGTCACTGCATCTCTTCTTCACAAAAATCATGCAATATAACAAAAACATTGCACATGGACTGGTCTTATTTTGCAGTTAGAGATGCTTTCACAAGCCATTGAACCAAACAGCCAGCAACCGATAATAGCAACGAAAGTGGAAAAGGTTGCAAACCTACCTTTACAAGATAATGCAACGTAAGTCTAAATGCAATTCTTAACATAATGACCAAAAATAAGGATACACAATAATAATGAGAATCATTGAAATGTAATGCGAGGATCGTGCCTTTTTACGTGTCATATTACATCTACAAGCTAGCACAAGATTTAGAAATTCCAAAGACAACTAGCGTGAGAACAAGTGCAAAGCGATTCAAGGCAATGGTAGTAAATTCATTAGTGATTGACAGACTTCACATACGGGACTAAAATAGCCGTAATTTTACTTGTTTTGACTATTCAGCTTGTTTTGCTATGTTGATGGTCAATCATTGGTATGATGTAGTTGAAGAGTAGACTATCATAAGGCGCGATGGGGGTTTCTATTGATGGTTCTTAACTCGATACTTCATTTTGGTTAGATGGTTCATAACTAATGCTTCATTTTGTATAAACAAATCAAATATGTTTGATGGTTCATTTTTTCATAAAATGCTAGTAAAAGTTCTAATTGTTCTGCACAAAATTTTAAGATTCAAGTGAGTGCATGAAACCAACAACAAAGACAAGGAATCAACACTCAAAAGGCATAAAGAGCTGAGATCAAAGACAACGATGTCACATCAAGATCGATCTGATGACAACGATGTCACTGCAATCAAACAAAAAACATTTCGATTCATTCAAAAATCAAATACAAAGATACAAATAAAGCAAACAGATAGGGGAATAAAAAGAAGCACTACTGAATTCAAATTCAGTATAAGAAAAAAATCTCATTGTATATAATCTTATAAAATACAAAAGATTCAATGGTTCATAATTACTAATTCATGTTTGAGGGTTCGTTGTGTTTTAACAAACTGAAATGATTGATGCATCGAGTTCTTGTGCAATGACTTCTAATTCTTTATGGATTGATGTTAAGATTTTACGTGGAAAAGGGAATTAAATGCATTAGAATTTCTATACAAAACTTCTTGAGAAAGATGCAAAGACAATCGATGTCACCGCACTCATCTGAAACAATAATTTGAATGAACTCATTAAAGAAACACAAACATAGAAACATCACAAACAAATTGGGTATAAAAACAAATACAAATGACTTCACAATAACTATATAATAAGATCTTTACAATGAATACAATAGCAACTAAATGAATTACAACTCTTGGCACTCAATGAGCATACAAAATGTAATAACATTAATGTCACTGCATTAGGGAAATCTCACAAATCATGCTTATTAAATCGAAAAGTCAACGCTTACAAAACCAGAAAAATAGATTAACTATTGATTAAGACGAGCAAAACAACCCTTCTTATTATGATGGCCAAACGCATGGCAACGACCACATTGGATAACACGAGTTGATTTCTCACCACGAGATCGAAGACGCTTCGTCCGAGGCCTACCAGGCTGTTTCTTCGGAACAGGTGGAAGCACAATAAGATCTTCAGAATTATTCTTCAAAAATGGACTAGGAATTGGCTGTACTCCAAAATCGTATGAATCAACATAGGACTGTGTCAAAAAACAAGGATCCACGTACTCATTCAAAGGAAAACATGTACTCCTAATCACAGCCAATCCATGAATACACGGATAACCATTCCGCTGCCACTCCTTGCATGAGCAAGCACGGATATCCAAATTAACACTTGCCGGTGGAGATGAAAAAACCTCATACTTATAATAACTACAACTAGCAACACCAAAGCGACTGCCTGAATCCATCAGCTTAGACAAAATAGAATCAACTTTTGGACAGATCAAAGACTTGAATGATGCTGCAGCAGCACGCTTATCTGAGAATCTTGTCATGATCTTGATACGAATGCCATCTACCATATTCAACACAGGAAGGTGCCTCTCCTTAAATATCCAAGCATTAAACGACTCAGCCAAAGTAGAAGCAGTATGACCATACCGACAACCTTCAAAATAAGAATTGGCCCAATTTTTCGGATCTAAATTCAAAAAGAAAGTTTCTGCACGCTCTCCACCTTCAAGTAACATATCAGCCATGCATTTCTCATACTCTTCAACAGTCGGAGAATAAGCACATTGGTAAAACAAATGGACCATTCTCTCACGCAAAGATTTACCTACATATTTACCACTAAAACAAGTCTTCAGATTCAACTTCAAATGGTAAATACAATAAGAATGAAATGCATCAGGAAACACTTCACGTATAGCATCCAATAGTCCAGGATTCCTGTCAGTCATGAACGTCATCCGACGAACTGGGATAAGCAAATTCTTCAAATGCAACAAGAACCATCTCCAATTATCGAAATCCTCAGAATCAACAACACCATAACACAGAGGATATATTCCTGGAACAATATCAAATCGTAACATCACAAAGAAAATAACAAAAAACCAATGTCACTGCAACAAAAATCTCAATACCAAAACAAGAAAGTGCAAAAACACAGTCATAACATAAAAATCAGAACCTAAATGCAGAGACAGTTGATATATGAACTCAAAAAAGAAGATATCAAAGCAATGCCACATGGAAAGTGATAAAAAAAACCAACTCTCAAATAATAAAATAGAGTGTCACTGCATAAACTCAAGTGTCACTGCATAAACTCAAGTGTCACTGCATAAAAAATAAACAGTTACTCAAAATAAGACATACCATTATCACCATCCTTCCCAGTTGCACCCAACAAATGGCCAGACTGATCAAACTTTAAATGAGCCCTATCCAAAAACAGCATTGGTCGACAATGTTTAAACCCACGAATACAAGCATCAAACGCAATAAACATCCGTTGAAAATGACGAGATTCAGGATGCACCTCTAAAATAGCAACAGAACCAGGGTTCGTTTCACGCACACTATTAACATAACCAGGTAAACTTTTGAATGAGGTTTTAACATCACCATATAACAAATCCCTAGCTTTGTTAACAGCAGACCAAGCAACTGCATAAGAAACTGCACGACCATGATCAGTACCGGCCAAAAGTCGCAAATCTGATGCAGAGAACTCGAGTCTTCACGAACCTTACGAAGAACAACCTTCGAATGAAGATCAGAAGTCATACGATGATCTCGCCCAAAAGATCTCGAAGAAGTACCACAAGTATGAACATTGCACAACTTAATTACATAAAAGAATCCACTTGATTTCTGTACCGAAGCACGAACATACCAACTACAATTTGCTTCATTCATCTTAGCACAAACAACATAAATCCTACAACTATCATTCTTCTTGTACACATACTTAAAACCAGTTTGTATAGACAGCTTTTGAAGGCACTCCCTAAAATCATCCGCACCACCAACAAACAATTGACCTTCTTTGATTCCAATTTTGTCCCAACCAAAACTCAACACATTACTATCAGTCGAAGACGAAATCATAGAACCCTCATCATCAACAACATCCTCAGATCCAACACAACTACCATGATTGTACGAAGATGAAGAACCAATAACATCATTCCGTACAACCTCCACTTTAACATGCTTAGCATTGTAAGATTCAGCAAGAGCAATCATTGACTGCACATCATCATCGGAACATAACAGCCACTTGGGATCATCAGGCAACACATAATACAAACTGATAGACATATCCTTCAAATCCGTCCACCGATTTGAAAGTCTATCATGAATATACTTTAACGTACTATCAACTGTCACTGTGACAACACACATCTCTTCCTTATAGGTGCACATAAGAATCAACATTGTGAACACAATATAACCCTGCAGAGAAAAAAAAAAGGACTATGTCACTGCAATGGAGAAGGATGTCACTGCAACGACTACATCATGAATACGCATTCCAAATAACTTCATTCAGTCCAATAATTATTCAATATCATTCTGATAACTAAATACATTGGAACAATATTGAATAAAATCACCTAAAATAACACAGTTCACAAAAAAAAAAAGATGTATGTCAATACATAGCAGGGAATGTCACTGCATAAGAAATGAATGTCACTGCATAACAGATGAATGTCACTGCATACACGAAATCAGGTATATAGACATCAAAAACTGAAATTCAAATACACTGATTACAACATTCATTCAACAACATGGAAATATACCACTGTCTGTCCTCAATACAGAATAAATCCCAAAAAACATTACACAATCTGCAAAGGCTAAAGAACATGACATATCAACATTGTGAAACTCAAATAACTCTATTTACAATGCAATCAAAATTCATATAAAGCATATTCACAAAATTACAAAAAGAAACATCACACTCACATTAAAAGAAAACACATACACTGCATATAATGCAAAAATCATTCAAAAAGAACAAACGTACTCTCAAATAACACTAACTACGACTAAAATTCACTAAATACACACAAAAATAACATAGATTACAAAAATCATTAAAAAGAACAAATGTAACAATGAAGAATAATGACTACTACAAGAAGTCACTGCATCAATCATACTATAAACAAACATAAGACAAGCCAAATCAGAAAAACAAAAATGAACACTCACTGAACAAACACAGAGAAGAAGAAAAACTAATTCAAACAAGAAACAAAATAATTCAAACTTATAGACCACTTAGAATAGTTGCGCATGCAATGCACGAACAAAATCAACAACAAACATGAGTAATAAACAAAAACTCGAAAAGCATCGAGACAAATATGAAAAATCAATAACAGAATGCACGCAAAAATCTAAAAATTACGAAAAATTGAAGAACAAGATGAACAACGGTCGGTTTATTTTTTTTTTCAACTCGATGCACAAATCGACAACAAAATTACAAGAGCGAAATTGCACAATCGAATCCGATTAAAAGAGCGATCGCGCGCGAACAATCCGATTACACGAAAGCGAAATTGCATAAGAATCACAATTGAAAGCATAATGCGAATCGGTATTTGAATAAGCGAATCGAGACCGATTTTGTGATTATGAAGAATCGAATCGTGAGCGAACGAATCAGAATTAATTTTGTGATTATGAAGAGGATTTGAATGTGCTTTAAAGACAGGCTGAATATACATTAACATCGTATATATGAAGGGTAGAAGTGGAAAAATAAAATAAATCCGTCCTTATAACTAATGATCTTTTTTGGATGTCCTAAGTGCCTAATTAAGTACCAAAACACGTCCTTATAAACAAATAACACTAATAATAATTAGAAGAGTTCTGATTTACTAGAAAAAGTGAGAGCTTCCTAGAGAGAGTTTTGAAGAGAGAAAATGTCGGTCTAGCAACTGAGTTTTTCTAGTAGCAATTCAAGGCGGGATTCCAGCAGGTTGTTCGTGTGGACTAGCGGTAGAGGCCGAACGCTTGGGCGGCTCCGTGCACCACTACTCCTTCCACTACAAGAAAAACAGCCATTAGCCACAAAAGTTTAATGAGAGGGCACAAATCTAATCATTAAAAGATAGTTTACAATGAGAGGAAAAAAATCACATAGCTAAAAGGTAATTAATAATGATATATTGTTAATTATCGGAGTAAATCCCATCACTATTCGTATATGATAAATAAAAAAAAATGTGGCCTCTCATTATTTCTCAAATTTATAAAACATAGTATATACATAATCATACAAGACAACTATGACTCCTTATCACTCTCGTCTTCGTCCCTTTCTGTTCCTCTGATTTAGGGTTGTAACCACCTCCGCCGCCGCCACTGCTTCGCCTCTACCGCTGCTTCGTCTCTGCCTCCACCTCTGTTTGAGACTCAGAAAAGAAGTGATTCGTCATCCCTTGTGGAGACCTGTATAGCTCGATTCCCCCTCATTGTTCTTTCATTTGTCTTCTCTTTCGAATTCGGCTGCACTAGTTTTCACGCGCCACTGACGGCCTCTGGGTCTCCTACTACCAGCCGTGTACTACAGGGCCTTGTAAAATACCCTTGTTCTTTTGCTAGAGTTCTCTCATAGAAACCTAGAATCAAGGCGGTTTTGCTCGACTAGGGTGTCAAACTTGTAAATCGGTGACAATACTTGACATAGTGGTGAGTGGCTTGAGAATGCCCGGGAGGTCGCAGGTTCGATTCTCCTTAGTGGCGCCAATGTTTAAAGAGCTCTTGGCCAAGTCCCAACCCTCGAGTAAAGAAATGATCTGCTGAGTACAACAAGGATCGACTCAGATTAGTCGGACCAGCTGGAGTTCGGACCTGAGACCTGCTTTAAGCAAAAAAAAAAAAAAAAAAAAAAAAAAAAAGACTTTTATGTTTTAGAAAAAAAAGAGATTTTTATTGGTCTGGGACCCAAAAATAAAAAAATAAAAAAAAAAACTTCCATTACATAACCTATTGATTTATCACACAAAATATAATTTAGCCCCTCACTTATATCATTTTTTCCGTAGAGAAATTTTTACTTGGTCCTAAAAATAAAAAAAAATTTACTTGGTCCCAAGATTTTTTTTTACACAAGATGCATCGGTCTAGTGATGAGCTAAACTATAATCTAGCATAAAAACCAATATTCGAACCCTGTTATAAGAAAGAAGAAATTTTTTTTTTTTTTTTGTTTTTGTCTAGCCTTCCGTAGAGGATTTTATTTTTACGATAATGTAGAGGAATTTCTAGATAGACCCATTTTTGTAATAGTTAAAGGAGAAAAAATGACAAGAACATGTAGTAACACATGTAGTAATATACGCGTTTTTGTCCTTCTCAACCGTTATCTTTTTTTCTTGTCATTTTTTTTTTCTATTTTGTATCTTATTTTGTTCTTCTAGCCCGCGACCCCTTTTTGCAACGCTTACACACAAGTTATGCATATATATATATATATACATATATATAAAATAAAATAAAATAAAAATATGATTTTACTAACAAAATTAGAGGATGTTACGGAAGAAAATGAAATTTGTTTCAAAGTAGTAAGTTTTTGTACTACTGACATGAGGGCCCCACTGTCCTCTTTGCTCTTGTTGATCATCCACTCTCCCACTGTTCTTCCGTATTCAACCTTCGCTTCCCCAAAACAACCCCACCTCACATCACGCATTTTATTAAATACCAAAATATGCACAGAAAATTCTTCCTCCGTAACGACTCCCCTTCTTTTTCCCCACACACAAATTCACTTACTTTTGCGGCCTCTTTACTTTCTTGTTACTCTTTTTGTCATTCCCTCCTTAATTCTCGCCATCATTCAAGCCCCCATTTCCCCATTTTCTTTGCCTATCAATTTTAATGCGTCTTTATTATACTAGTCATTATCAGAAATTTCTGCCTTATTCTTTCTGTCATTGTTTGATATAATTTTCTTGGAATTTTGATGGGCTGCTGACACTTTGCTGGTAATACTGTAATCTCATTTCATAATCACTTGAATCTTCGCGAGAATCATGTGCTGTTATGGTTATTGTTTTTCAGTTCATGGGCTAGGTTTGATGGTGGATGTGGATTTTCTTGATTTGTCTTCTTCTTTATGCTTTCACTTTACTTTAATTAGCTTTTGTTGGATGGGCTTGATAAAAAAGACCAGTTCTTGGGATTTGGATTTGTAGTTATTCAAAGTAGATGTTTGTTAGAGGAATGTTCCCTTAAGTTTTTGCTTCTACATTATTTTATTCTGCATATTCTCTCTACTGTTGGCACCTATTTTCCAATTTTTTTTCCTTGAAATATGGAATTTGTGTTAAAATTATAAGAACAATTTACGAAGAAATTTCTGACACGTTCTTGTTTTCTTATCTCTATCATTTGGACTTCATATGACTCCGTTTATTGTTATTTATTGTTCTTGCCTGAGGCTGATTTATAAGGTCTGTGGTATTTTTTATTTTATTTGTCTATTTTTTTTATTTTTTATTTTTTTAACTTGGGTTTTTATCTAATAGAATAATCCTTTTGCCAATGTGGTCAGAAAAACATGAGATTTTGTTTACGTAAAAAGCCAGTCCTTTGTCAAGAATGTTATGGCCCATTTGTATTGTTGAATAGATGATGGAAAGTATATGAATAGAATGAAGATATTCTTGATTAGTGTTACTGCCACAATTGTCACTGAAAAATTTGTAGTACTAATTGAAGAGCTTGACTTGCTCTTTGAGATGTATAGAAATTGTTTTACTATAAAACTCCAGGCAGCAATGCAGTCTCAAAATGGATTTTAGGTGTATTTTCAATTAATCAGAGATTCAGAATGTAATAAAACTCCAGGCTCGACTTGTTTCGTTGTTCTTGTCTAAATTTCTAGTCTGATAGCTCTTGTAGTATTGTTTCTAACGTATGAATTTGCATTTCCAATGCAGACCATTAATCTGGTGACGAAGACTTGAACTTATTATTGTCCAGTAAGATATAATGGAGAAGAAACAACTAAACCTCAACGCGCCATTGCTTTCAATGAGAAAAACTGCATCAAATTTCTTGGGTGCTTCAAATAAGCAAAACAAAAAGAAGATTGAGAAATCGGGACCTCTTAGGCAACGTTCTCTTCCTATGAATCATCAACCCGAATGGGAACTTAGTGAGGTGTGCAAACCAGGCACCATTCCATTCTTATGGGAACAAATGCCTGGAAGGCCTAAAGAGAATCTCTCTGGGGAGACTGAAAGCCAAAATCAGTCCGCAAGTACTCCGAGACTTCCTCCTGGATGGGGGGCAGATGGGTCGAGGCGTAATTCTGGTGAAAAGAATATTGGTTACAATACTCACAAGTCGAGTTTCGAGGCGTATCATTTGACTGATCATGCAGCTCTTATTGAAAGCTTGAGGGCAAGTATGTATGACAATGGAAGACACGATTTAGAAGACGAGAATGATGCATATTCTAATGCAGCTGATACGCTTTCTCTTGAAGGATCGATGTCTATCAACTGCAGCGTAAGTGGAGTCAGCAATCTCGATGTTTCGAGCAGAATGCAGAGTAGTAATATAGAGAAACAAACTAAAGATCTGATGATGAGCAGGTTCTTACCTGCAGCAAAGGCAGTTGCTTTAGAAACGCCTCAGTACGTTCCTAAGAACAAATATGCCGTGTCTGAACAACCAAAACAAGTGAAAAAAACCGTTCATGTGGAAAGAAATCCCTTACTCGAGAATAAATCGAGGTCCATCCTCATATTGTCTGATTATCAGTATGCAGAAGATGATGCCACACGTGATGCAGCAGAAGATGACAAAAAACGTGATGAACGTAGCAAACGTTCAAGCAAAGCTTGGGGTTTCCTTCCACGTATAGTTCCACGTTTGTGTGTGAAGAAAACTTTGTCCATGTTAAATCCTGTGCCCGGTTTGAAAACGAAAACCCCGACTCCAAAATCTCCTGCAAATGATATTAGCAGGCTTACAAGAAAGGCTTATAGTGGACCTCTTGACAAGGTAAATACTTTGTCATCTGCTTTCATTTCATAAAAATTTAGTGTTATTGTAATATATCTCAACTGCATATTAATTTCTCTGTTTATGCGCTATGCAGCCTACATTGGATCCTAATAATAGGAAAAAATTCCACTCGGGAGCTCTATCAGGAGAGCTACGTCGTATGGAACGTAAGATGGGAGAAACCAATCAGTTTTCGTATTCAAATGCTGCTTATAAGCCAGGTGGATTGTCTCCATTTATGACTGCAAGAAGTGCAGGAGTTTCTCCGTATCGAAATGCTACTCCATTGTCTCCTTTTGACAAAGGAACTAGGTTTCTCGGTAAGCCGAAGGAAGTTGAAAGCCCTTTATCTGCAACATCGTCCCCTTTCCTACGGAAAAAACAGTTAGTTTCAGCAAATCATATCGTCGAGAAGGTCGTCCCCGTAGATTCTGACTATTTGAAGCCTGTCAAGTCTACTAACTTGGAGAAATTCTCTGAAAGCAGAAAGGAAGAAAATTCACCCCCCACGGATATGGATTGTGTGTCAAAGCTCAGTGATAGAATGGAAGATGAACAGATAGATCAGGGAATCAGCAACGCGAGTTCTGCCATTGTGCGGTCACCTCTTCCACCGCCATTACCTAAATCACCTTCAGAATCTTGGCTATGGAAGACTGTGCCTTCGATTCCTTTCCGGAATCCCTTTTCACATTCGAATAATGCAAACGCATTCCATTCGAACAAGGCAGGTGTGAAGTGGGAAACTATTGTGAAGACTTCTAATTTGCACCATACTCACAACCGCTACTCTGAGGTAAACACACTCTATTTTACGTACCACTTTTTCTCTATATTGTGTATTATACGTACTTGAATCGTTAATTTGATTGTTAACAGGAGCTCATTCCTCATATCTCTCACTAGGAAAACGAAACATGAATCTGCAAGGTTTCAAGAAACTGATCTTCATTGGCTTTTTTCCCACTGGTTATTGGTTTTAAATCAACGGCTATTAGATTTTCACATCTCTTTCACTTGAAGCGGAATATACTGCTCAGGGAGGAGTTTTATATTTTCATACCTATTTATATAGGTAGAGAGCAAAGCTCAGGTATTATTTCTGCTGAAGTTTCTTGAAGGCTGGTTTTTGAAGCCTTTACTGCCCTCTCAAATTCTGTTGGGTCGTCCTGGTTGCTGCAAAGTTCGATTATCTTACACGTGCAAGGTAGAAAGAGATTATGAGACTGAGAGAAAACTAGAAAAATTAGCATATTAGTACTGAAAACTGTGTGCAGCTTGAAGAATTGAAACTTTTGGCTTGACTTGAAATTCTTCTTGATATTTCATTATTGTGTTGCAATTGAGTGGTTATAATACTTCTGCAAAGAATCACTTCACTGGACTTTTAATGCACACACCTTTCTATATATTCATTCCATAAGCTGTAAGGAGTCCTTGCTTGGTTTTTTTTCCCCCCACAGAATCAAAGATTTGAATCTTGTGTTGGGTGGGTCAATATGCTTATTTTGCTCACACCAATTCAACAATGTTGCATCTACTCGGGTACCACACTTAGGAAAAATTTCGGCTTTATAGAGTTGAAATATGATTTCGTCCCCTTCAGAGTCGAGTTTCGTGCATAAATTGACTCGGAAGATGTTGAGTTTCGTTGTGCTCACCCCAAGATAGTTTGATTTGATTGTGATGACATTAATTGTATCCTAAGCAGGGATATAGTTTCGAAATTATGGCCAATTAGGAAAAATGATAGTATTTTTTTTTTAAACATTATTAAACATTTAAAACACTGCTGCTGATGTTCCTCTTTTATTGGCTAAAGATGAAGAAACAGCCAGCCCTATTAAATGGAAAAAAATTCTCTTTGGCTTAAGGATGAAGATTTTGATCTTATTTTTGGTAATACATGGGGACCAGCCTCTCGTTTAAATGCTGAAAGCTTAGACACTCACATTAAAAGAGTTCGGGAGGAACTTTGCTTATGGGCAAGGTAGAAATATGGCAATATCCCTGCCAAATTAAAGCAATTGCATGAAAAGTAGGAAAAAAAACTTATAATTGTGACATTTATAAAAAAAATGGTAAACCCTACCATTAAGGGTCTTCTCACCCCCGATCCCATAGGAAAGTGAGGAGAGAGTTAATCGAATGAACCTAAATGCAATTTCCGATATGCTGCTTTTTGAACCTCTGTACTGAAGGGTGACATTTATAATGTTGAAGATGAGAGGTTAATTCTCAAAGAGATTGAGCATTTGCAATTGTTGAAGGGTGAATACTGGCGCGTTCGGGGTAAGGCAGAATGACTAATATCAATGGATAAAAATACATCTTATTTCCATCATAAAGCCACCAATAGGAAAGAGAGAAATACTATCTCTACTCCTTGTAACGAAGCAGGCCAAATCTTGTCTAAGCTTGATGATATTCATGCACTTGCAGTTTAGTATTTTGAGAATATTTATGCAACTAATGGAAGTAGTAAGGAGCTCCCTCCTGATCTTTATTTTAATAAGCTGACGGATGCTGAAATTGCAACATTGGCGCGACCATTCACACAAATAAATTGAAATAGCCCTCTCACAAATGCCAGGAAATAAGTCTCCTGGACCGGATGGTATGCATATGACCTTTCTAAAGAGATTCTGGCATGTTGTTGGTTCGCAGATAGCTACTGTAATATTGGGATGCTTGAATGATGGTAAGGATATTTCAGCTTTAAATTCGACTTACATCTCTTTGATCCCTAAAATTAAAGATGTGAACAAGACGATTGATTTTCGCCCTATTAGTCTAACCAACTCTGTTTACAAAATTTTATCTCGTACTGTGGTTAATCGTCTGAAGAGTGTTATGAACTCTCTTATATCATTATCACAATCTGCTTTCATTAAGGGGAGACTAATTACTAATAATGTCATTGCTGCTTTCGAGTCCTTTCACTATGGGAAAGAAAGGTTGCAATAAACATATGGCATTAAAGCTTGATATGATGAAAGCTTTCGATAGAGTGGAATGGGGGTTTCTTCGATCAGTTATGGAGGCCATGTGCTTTCCTACCTCTTTTATCGACATAATTATGGCGTGTGTTTCCTCCCCGACATATCAAGTGCTTATCAATGGCAATCCTTCTCCCAATATTCGATCTTCCAGGGGAATACGACTGGGCGATCCTCTCTCGTCTTTCTTATTTAACTTATGTACTGAAGGCTTTTCCTCTATTTTCAGTTGTGCTGCAGCCTCTGAGACTATCACGGGTGTATCCTTTGGTAGGCAAAATCCGTGTACCTTGACGCATCTTTTATTTGCAAATGATAGCCTTGTCTTTGTAGAAGCTACCAAGGAAGCATGTTTGGCAATGGATGATATTTTGAATGAGTATGAGACTTTATCAGCCCAGAAAATTAACCTCCAGAAATCTTCCATTTATTTCAGCAAACAAATTAATTTTAATGCTAAGGAGGAGTTGTCTTCACTTCTTGGTATTCCCGTCAGCGGTGGAGTTGGTAAGTACTTGGGTCTACCGTATGTTATAGGTAGGTCGAAAAAAGAGATTTTCAATTATATAAAAGAACGTGTCCAGAAGAAAATTAGTGGTTGGAAAGGCAAATTTCTTTCTCCTGCTGGAAAAGAGGTTTTGATCAAATATACCATCCAGACTTTTTCCCAATATGTTATACAATCCTTTGAGTTACCTACGTCCCTCATTGTCGATTTAGAAAAATTAATACGGCAGTTCTTTTGGGGATCTTCTGACGGAAAGGGGAAAATTCATTGGAAGTCATGGCACCACTGTTGTAAGAAAAAAGCTGATGGAGGTCTTGGATTTCGGGATCTTGAATGCTTTAATCTCGCCCTTCTAGCAAAGCAGGCTTGGAAAATTTTAACTAAACCTGATTCCATCTCAGCTCGTGTTCTTAAAGCAAAATACTTTGATAATCGAGATTTTAAAGATGCTTCCACCACAAGAAATACCTCAGCTATTTGGAGAAGCATTTTGAGTGAGAAGGTGCTTCTTTTTCGGGGTCTAAGATGGAGTGTAGGAAGCGGACTAAACATTGATATATTTGATGACCCATGGCTACCCAGTTCGGCTTCTTTTCATGCTCGCCCCGATGAAGACAAACTGCCGAATCATAAAGTTAGTTGTCTTATCAACCCATCTACTTGCCAATGGAGAAATGATTTAATCCGAGAGGCCTTCAATCCATTTGAAGTGGAAAAAATTATGTCTATCCCGCTTTCTCTGGAATCTAAGGCGGATAAGTTGATATGGTACCACACAAGTAATGAGATTTATACAGTTATAACTGGATATCAGTTGGCTTATGAGGTCAAATTCCAAGAAGATACATCATTGGCTTCTTCATCATCTATCTGGCGTTCTAAAATTTGGTCTCGCCTTTGGAAACTTAAAATAAAGCCGCGAATCATTCATTTCACTTGGAAGATTCAAAATAATGCATTACCTACGACATCCACCCTTCGTTCTAGAGGCATTGGCAACGGATTATGTCAGGTTTGTTTGCAGGATGAAGAAACTATTTGGCATTGTCTTTTTGAATGTCTTATTCCGCGATCCATTTGGCGCAGTCACCATTTTGGAGAGTTTTTCTCAAACTTGCGAATTCACTCCTTGATTGATTGGTTTGATGAAATGCTAAATTTGGGAGACGAGACCAAATTGATTCAAGTTATCCATCTTTTATGGAATATTTGGAAGGCCAGAAATGCATATATTTTTCAAGAGAAGCGGGTGAATATAAGCTCAATTTCTATTCGGTCGGCCATTGAAGCAGATGAGTACATGGACCCGAACTATGATATTAAATGGAATCCTCCACCCCCAAGCTTTCTCAAGTTTAATGTTGATGCAGCTTTTAATGATTCTTCAACGGCGATTGGTGGGATTCTTCGTAATAGCCACGGGCGAATAATTCGAAGCTTCTCTAAGAAATTGCGAGGAAAATATGATGTTCTTGTTGGGGAGGCTTTAGCTATCCTTCAAGCTTTGTCTTTCGAACTCACATGATGCTTCTTTAATGTTATCATTGAAAGCGACTCTCTCGCACTACATCAGCGACTTCAAAATCACGAAGAAGACATGTCTTTAGCTAGAAGTATTTTGGATGATTGTAGAACACTTATGCCAGCTTTCATTTCCCTATCTTTCTCCTTTGTTAAAAGGTAAGGCAATATACCTGCCCATCTTCTTGCTAGGGAAGACCTCAATCTTGTTGGATGTCTAGAATGAGGTTTTTCTCCACCCGCTCATGTTATTCATGCCTGTATGTCAGACTATGATTGATTTTGAATAAAACACCTTTTACCCCTAAAAAAAAACACTACTGCTAATTTTTTCTATAAAATACAATAAAAACCACTGCTATTTTATGGGGCAAAAAATAAACTCAAACTGTTTGGCTTAGCTGAGTTTTGGAAGGATGGTATCTCACAGAAAGTGAGAGAAAAATATATAAGATTTTAAGTACTAATTAATTTATTATGCAATTTTCCACTAAAGCGACATCCCTTCGGGGATGCTTTCTAACTGAATATTTTCCAGCCTTTAAAAATGAACTAAAAGAAAAGAAAATCAATGCAAGAAAAATGGTAAATAGATTACATTGTAAGAGCCATGAATTTAACTTCAAACATAGCAACTTCAGCAATGGTGGTTTGATTGTCTTTACTTGTACGTACTTGATGTGTCCTAGCTAGCTACTACTAGTGCTGCAAGCTTCTTGTTCATCTTCTTTGCAAGTCCATACAATGTCCTTAAGAGAAGGCCTCAATTCTTGATCACAGAATTTCTTATACTCCAATGTGTCACCAGCCCTTTTCTTCACATCTATTATATGACAAGAAGGCGCGACTTCGAAGAATTCTGCATCTATAACAAGCTGCCCTTTTCTGCCACCTTTGATGCATTGCATTTTCACAATCCCATCTTTCTTTCTCACCTTAAAACTCTCATGATGTGCAAGTTCTTCCAATTTCGAAATAACCATGTCCGGTGGCTTTTGAGTGGTGAATCGCGTATCCGTGTCATGATTGTTATCTTTCTCGAATAGCCCTGATAAATTGAATCCTTTTGACAGAGAGATGATGTCGAATGCATTCATACAAGTTGGTTTCATAGGTGTAATTGTCTTTGCAACATGATGATTTTCAGGTTTCGGTCGAGAACTAGGCTCGGAATCTGATTCCGAAACGTCGTGAATATCGACGATGTCTTGCTTGCAATCATCCTCATCAGAATCAATATCCGGGATCTCGATATGTTTGAATCCCTTTTTGAACCAAGGATTTTCCATGATTTTAGCGACCGTTGTTCGTGTGTAAGGATTCGGATCAAGAATTCTTGACAATAGTTTCTTGACCTCAGGGGGGAACCATTGTGGGCACTTGAAATCACTTTTACTGATTTTTCTATACATTTCCATGAGATTAGTATCTTGAAATGGAAGATAACCTGCAAGAAGGACAAACAAAATGACCCCACATGACCAAATATCCGCCTTCTCGCCATCGTAACCTCTCTTGTTGATAACTTCTGGTGCAACATAGGCTGGTGTCCCACATGTTGTGTGGAGGAGACCATCTTGCCTTTTCGATTCAAGCAATGCACTCAACCCAAAATCAGACACTTTTAGATTCCCGAATTCATCAAGAAGAAGGTTTTCAGGCTTTAGATCACGATGATAGACGCCTCGGCTATGGCAAAAATCAACAGCTGCAATCAGTTGTTGGAAATACTTTCTTGCAGCATCTTCTTTAAGCCTTCCTTTAGCCACCTTACTGAATAGTTCCCCGCCTTTAACGAATTCCATTGCGAAATAAATCTTTGTTTTGCTAGCCATTACCTCATAGAGTTGGACAACATTAGGGTGCCTAACCAACCTCATAACAGATATTTCTCTCTTGATTTGATCTGTCAAACCATTCTTCATAATCTTCTCTTTGTCTATAATCTTGACCGCAGCGCTTTCCCCTGTTTTCATATTTCTTGCATGATAAACTTTTGCAAAGGTCCCTTGACCCAGCAATCTACCAACCTCGTATTTTCGCATCAAAATTGTCCCTTTTTTCTCCATTAATCTTTTCCCCTCCTTTACACTCATGTTTGAAAGATTCGGGCTTAGATCAAAATCGAAACCAATAATAATACGTTTGAAAACCAGTTTGGGTAGAACATTTTTATCAAAGCATGAAGAGGAAAAAAGGGCAGGGAGGGGGGTGGTTGGAAGTTAAAATCTAGCACCTAAGGCGTGAAAACAGATCCCCCCTGAAAAGATTTTTTGTTGCACGAGTGGCATCCTGTAAAGGTTTCATTGCCAACCATTTTCCGAGGAAATGAATCGCTCCAACTCATCATGTTATTATATAAAGATGTCCACATATTTTTTTTGAGATCGATTATGCGTGTGAATTAACCTCGCATTAAGAGATATGTTAGTTTGGTACGTGTTACATTATGATTTTAGTAAGAAGAATATAGACCGGTCCTTTGAACCGACCCTTATCCACGCCTTGTGTTTTGCAGATTGATTTACAACTACATATTGTTCAACGTTTGAAATGATATTTATGACATGTGAGATCGGTCACCTGATACGTGATACTCATTCAAACTCACAACTCGAGAAAGATGGCTACATCGGCAAGATGCCATCTCAATCATGGCACATGTCGTCCTTATATCAGTCAATCGACATGGCGCATGTCGTCCTCTGTCCCATATAAGTGACATGACTCAGATCGTCATCTGTCTCTTATAGACTTATAGTCGGCATGATGCAGGTCGTCCACGGCCCTTTACGGCCGACGTTGTGTAGGTGGCATTTGGTCTATGACAACACTTACACCCCCATTAAATAAGCACTACGGACATTATGCGAACATTACACGATGACTGTAACTGCTCCAAGACACTCGCTCCATGACTTTAATGTGCGGTAATGTCTCTGTCCACTACTTGTTCAGTACTGCATCATCCCACGATTGAATTCTATATAAAAGAGTCACCCTTCTCATTTACATGGTATGATCAACATACGCCGCCAAAATTATGCACACTTTATATTTCCGAACTCACGGTCTATAAAAATCTCTCTATTACCAAACTGATTTGAGCGTCAGAGTGGTCCCGGAGGCAAGCTCCGGGCCATCTTTCGCCTTGTTTATTTTACAAGAATTCATAAAAGCTTACTGCAGAGGCGGCTCAATGTATAAGGATATGGGTCATCCGACCCGTTAAAAAAAATATTACAGTGGAAATTTTTTTTACGTACACATTTTATATGTGTATCGACCCCTTTATTTTTATATATTGATCCATATTGACCCGTATTGAACTATAATATGTAACATTACGCTTAGTAATTGTAAAATATGACAAATTTCTGATCCGTATCACTAAATTTCTGGAGCCGTCCCTGGCTTACTGGATCAACATCTGAAGGCCCAATTACCCGATTATCAACCCAAATTATATACATACGATTTACAGCGTTGTCATTTGGCGCTAGAACGAAGGCCTAACTCTCTCGTGTTTATCAAACTCATAAACATGCCTCCCAAAATCAACAAAACCAGCAAAAACAATGAATGAACCGGCCAAACATTTATACATAGTAATGAAAATATACTTGAGTATGCCATTATATTCGTGTTCTATTATTGTATCATTTTATTTAACAATATTCATTTTATCCTTGTCATTGTAGCTTTTGTTTGACCAATTCCTAGTTTCTAAATTCTTATAAACAAAAAAAAAAATTCAAGGAGTCCCGTCCAAAAAAAAAAAAAAGAAAAAAAAGGAGACTAAATAAACAGATATATCTCATGGAAAATTCTTTGGTAGGGAGTCTCTATTAGATTCGACCGTCAGATATGTGTCGTGTGTGTATAAAAATAAAAATGTTTTTATTTTATTGTCCACGTGGCTCAAATCTGACAGTCGAGTGGAATAGAGACTCCCTACGACAGAATTACCCATATCTCATAGGCTAACCACTGCCACCTGCTTGAATATGTAAAATTTTCATCAGACTGAGTCGAGAATGCAATTTCTTTTTTTCTTTTTTTTTTTTTTGATTCTTAACGGGGTTCGAACATTACCACTACACGCTGTTTATAGTCTACCACCACCACTGTATCCGATACACTGGCAATGCAGAATGCAATTTCTTTGAGTAAACATATAACATTTTTTTTAGGCATTAGCCCAATGGTAATAACTAAGATTGTTTATTCGGAGTTTCCAGATTCGAGTCTCAGTAGGACAAAAGTGTGTGCGTGTGTTTATTTTGTATCCGTCAAAAACAAAAACATACAACATTTTTAAAAAAGCACCAAGCAAGGGAATCGACTAAGAAGAACAGCATGAGTTTGAAATTAAAGTCATAGAATACATGATTTTTTCTTTTCAATGAGAAACGATTTTTTTAAACTGGGTCTCTCAATGCGTCTCTTGCGGCTGGAGTTTATGCAATCGATTTTATTCTCTTTATTTGCACCAAGACGCAGAAGATAAGATAAGGGGTGAAGCTGAGAGGTGGGGAGGACTTGTCGCGTTAAAGAAATGAAATGTAGGTTAAGGGATGATCAATCAGAGGGTAATCTGAGGCGGTTGTCAAAATTACGCGTATTAAGAATGTGAGTAAATGCATTAACTTTTACAATGAAATGACTAGAATGTCATTGGATATAATTAATGTGACATTCTTTTTTATATCTCCTATTGGAATAAATAAGGATAAATTAAGCAAAAACACAATGAATGTTGCATTAAAATTTATACTGTCTTACATAAAATGGAATAAAATATTTTGACAACTGCATCTGTTTTTTTTATAAAGGAGGAGGGAGTACAAAATAAAGCATCACAATTCGAATTATGATGCATTTTCATTATATGTATAAAGATTCTGTAAGTGACAAAAAAAAAGAAAAGAAGAAGCAGTGTATCTGTGTATGAGTCTTTTAAAGGACCACTACTGAAAGTGCTTTTAATAGCTATAACCCCCCAAAAGTCGGGTAATTCTTACATTGGTATTCTATTTGCATCGAAGACACGTATGGATGAATCTGGGTAATCTGATTTGAATTTGATTTGAAGCAGTGTGGTTGATTAATCCACGCGTTGTGTTGCGATCTGAAATATAATGCAGAGAAGAATTTCCTAAAAGTCGATTATCTTGTCAACAGGCTGTAGGAGTGACCTCCATTTCAGCACATAATTTGAATTTGATTTGAAACTGTGTGGTCCAGATTTATCTACGTGTGCTACGGTGCAAATGAAGTAATCAGGGAAGAATTTCCCCCAAAGTCGATTATCTTGTCAACAGGCTGTAGGAGTGACCTCCATTTCAGCACAATAATGCAGCAGTTAATAGCCTACTAGAATACCCAGCAATATGATCATGGCTTGCTAAAGCCACAATGGGCTTTCGGGCAAAAACGAAGAGAACCGCCAAAATGTTGTAGGCATTTCATCCTCTCTTTCTATAAGAAATCTCTAAGTTGAAACTTAAATATTCAAGACAATTCTTATATTGATCAATCCAAAAGTCTCGCACAGTGCATTTCCCCGTTCATGAACCACATAAAATTGAATCAAGGGATATAAATTCATATTCTGTCATACACAATTACTGTAAATATTTCTGGACTGTGCATTCAATTTAGTGCTTGAAACAGAAGCGGCGAGCATAGGGGACATCCTCATGGGCCATGGCATATGTAACGCCTGGATCCCGGCTGGTAGAAATTTATATAAATCATAAATGGTCCGGGTCAATGCTTAGATCGCCGGCCTTGCTTGGTCTAAAAAATTAAACCTTAAATGAGGCACTTTATGTCTCATATTTATATGATGGTGATGTGCTCCCCCACTTTCAGTGTGGGATATCACAACCTGCCAATACAAGTGGGGGGAGAATTCCTGGTCATGACACAGAATAAATTTAACATGGATTTAGATCCGTTAGGCTTTTCATTCTATACTTGATCTCTAAACTGAGATATAAACTGGTGGAACTAATCTGTGAAACTGAGCTGAGAATGATGGTCAGCTTACTAAGTATATTTAGTTCTGTGAAAGTCAGTTGTAGTGAAGTGCAAACTGAGTTTCTTATGAAAAATGTAAAACATGTGATTGGAATAAATATACAGTTATTGGTAACTCAAATATCTTACAAGAGAAATTCATGGCGGCTCAATACACTAAAACCCAAAGATGCAACTATAGATAATTGAAACAAATATCAGGTGGAAGAACATCATACATACCCTTTTGAAATATTTCCAAAATCCTATTCAGAATCAGAAGGCAATGCATCAGGGACGCCTTCAAGCGATAGATTCCGCAGCCCCGGTCTTAATTCGGTATTACAGAAATTCTCATACTCGAGTCGATCTCCTCCTTTTTTCTTCACCTCCACAACTCTCAGAGATGGTGTTAATTCGAATATTTCAGCATCAACTGTCAATGGACCTTTTGCACCCTCCCTTGATCCTTCAAGCCTTACTTTGAAATCCTTTTTCCTCACCGCGAATTTCACAACTTTCGCGATTTCTTCCAACTTGGATATAATTGCTGCCACCGGTGCACCAGACACGAATCTTTCTCCATCGCCTTCTTCTTCAAATAATCCTGATAAATCGAAGCCACGTGAAAATGAAATGATATCAAATGCATTCAAACTAGCTGGTCTAGGCAAACTAGCACATCTCCTCTTCCTGCTCTCGATTTCAGTTTCAGACTCGGACAAAGATCGATCAGACTCGATTCCATGATCGCCCTCGTTTACATCATCATTTACACTGCACAATCTGTCGTCTTCTATATAAAACTTAATGTGCTTAAAACCCTTCTTGAACCACTTATTCTCCATTATTTCCGGAAGGGTAATCCGAGTTTCAGGATTCGTATCAAGAATGCGACGAACAAACCGAACCAACTCCGGTGAAAACCATCTGGGACACCTAAACTCACCTTTGTATATCTTTTTATACATAACCATAACATTCCTATCATGAAATGGCACATACCCTGCCATCAATACAAACAAAATTACCCCACAAGACCAAATATCCACCTTTGCAGCATCATATCCTTTACTTGCTAAAATCTCCGGAGCAACGTAAGCTGGAGTCCCAACAAAAGTATGAAACAAACCATCCTGATTTATCTGCTCAGATATAGCACTGAGCCCGAAATCAGACACCTTAAGATTCCCATCTTCATCCAGAAGTATGTTTTCGGGTTTAAGATCCCTATGATATACACCCCTGGCATGACAAAAAGCAATCGCAGAAATCAATTGCTGAAAATATTTTCTTGCAACCTCTTCTTTAAGCCTCCCTTTAGCAACCTTATTGAATAACTCCCCGCCCTTCACATATTCCGTTACAAAATAAATCTTAGACTTTGTAGCCATAACCTCAAACAATTGAACAATGTTGGGATGTCTTACTCTTCTTAGGATTGAAATCTCTCGCTTGATATGAGCTGTCAACCCAATTTTCAGAATTTGTTCTTTGTCAATGATCTTGATTGCAACACACTCGTTTGTCTTGATGTTTTTTGCAAGATAAACCTTGGCAAATGTACCGTGGCCTAACAATTTTCCCATTTCGTATCGTCCCAGTAGGAGTCCCTGAGCTTCCTTCTTGCTGCTGCTGCTTTTGCTAGAATTTGATGTAGCCATAAAATTATTCCACAATTTGCTTCTGGGAACTTGCAGAATGATTGATGATTCGAATTTAAATGGATGAATCGATCATCTAAGGACCGGATTCCATTGAGGGGAGGCGGCTTTTGGTTCTTTTCTTCTTTTGCAGGAGTTTCAGGCTTTCTAGTAGTGTCCACACAAAGGGCACGGGCCAAAATGACAAAATGACGAAATGACAAAATGAAAAGATATTATTAGAGGATATTATTAGAGGTTCTAAAGACACAACGGTTGTGTTTGCTTTGGAATGAGGTTTTTTTTTTTTTTTTTTTTTTATTTTTTTATTTTATTTTATATCGCATCATCATCAATTTTTCTGATTCACTTATCAATCAAATCTTGATTACAAATAAAAAAAGATTAAATTATCTCTCATTATTTCACTTTATCAACTTTATTACCTTCTTACCATTATTCTATTCATTATTCTACTTTATTTCACCAATCATTTCATAATCTACACAAATTTCAAAAAAAACATCTTAATTTTCTAATCATTACTTCAATCACTTTATCTAAAAACCTCAAAAAGAACGCCAAAAAAGACTCCAACCAAAAACAAACACAACCAATGGTTTTTAATTCCGGTATACTTTTCTTGATTTTTTTAGTTATACCCATATTCCATACACCAAATAAATATCATAATAATAAAACAAATATATATTAGTACCTAAACAATTACATTTTAGTCCTTAATTAATACAAAAACAAATTTCTCGTTTCTTCTCCAAACCAAAAAATCTATTCATCTTCACCCTACTCCCCCGACCTTCCAGCCGCTGCCTCGTTCTTCCTCCTCCCTCAGCCGCCCCCCTTATTCCTCCTCTCTAAGCCACCGCCTCTTCCTCCTCCCTCAGCCACCCTAGCTTCTATATGGTAAATTAAGCCCTCAAATCGCAGCTCGCTGGTGCTTTGAACCCACGTTTGTTTGCTGAACCTTCTTAATTCGAAAATGGGGGCATGGAGAAGGATGGTGGTGGTGGTGGTGGGAGGAAGATGGTGAATCACACCTCCTCTCACCTATAAATCGCGCCTCTTCCATCCCCCACCTGTAAATCGCCGATTCTCCTTGCATATGGACCTGTAAATCGTGAAATGACGATCGAAAGAAGATGATGGTGGCGGACTGATGGTTGATGATGGTGGAGGGTGGCTGGCTGATGATGGTGGCGGGTTGATGGTGATTGGTGGTGGGAAGAAGATGATAATGGCTGGTTGAAGAGAGTTTGAGAAAGTAAATTATACTTGAGTAAACTTCAACTTGTTTATTCATGTTGAAAGAATGTGTATAAATAGATACAAGAGAGGATCCTAGCTAGTAAAGTAAAAATAACTAAAGCCGGCTAGAATAAATGCTAGAGTCGGCTATGTATAAGCTATTACATAATAGGACAAAAGATAGTTACTTTATGACTTTTAGGACATATTAATTGTTTATTTAATACAATTAATATGTCTCTTTGATACATAAGTAACATGTTACAATGTAACGTGTTCAATGTAATATTATGTAATATTAACCATAATATTTCCACACCCCCCTCAAACTGGGTTGTATATGTTAATACAGCCAAGTTTGCTACTCAGTCTGCTGAACATAAGCGGTGGAATTGCCTTTGTGAGAATATCAGCATTTTGGTCTGCTTGAGGAACATCTCAAGTTGAATGATCTTGGCATCGATCATCTCTTTAAGGAAATGTCTGTCAATATCAACATGTTTGGTTTTATCATGATGAACTGGATCCTCTGCCATGCATAAGGCTGAATTATTACCACAAGAGTGTGATAGGTTCTTTGAAGAGGTCATTGAAGTTCGATCCAGACCTTTTTTTATCCATAGAGCTTCACAGATACCCAAAAATAGTGCCCTGAGTTCGACAAAGATCGCTTCAGAGACAACGGTTGTTTCTTGCTCCTCCAGTGACAAGATTTCCCATACATAAGAATAGTAGCTTGTAGTAGATCTTACATGCAGTGTGACACCAAATCAATCGATCATCGGTGTAAATCTTGATAGATCTCTCAAAGCAAATTTGGTGAAATGTAAGCCTTGGCCGAGTGGACTTGGTACCTCGAGATCCTCCGCTCACAACATCCCAATGTTGCTCAAGAGGGCAATGCATGAACTCAAGCTAACTGTGATGACTCCATATGCAATATCGAGTCTTGTTTGGGACGAGATAAATGAGTTTCCCACAAGTCTTTGATATTGATCCTTTCGACAAAGAATGTCACCATGCAAAGAGGTATTACTTGGGTCTACTCTGGGGATACAAACCAGGTTCGCATCCCAAAGATACCAGCTTTCCTTCAAAGAGTCCAAAGACATATTTCCTTTGAGAGAAAGAGATACCTGTTTGTTTCTTGCAATTTCCATACCAAGGAAGTATTTAAGATAGCCCAAATCCTTGACTTGAAAAACCTTTGCAAGTAGAGTCTTCAAATTCGGATCTCGGTAGAGTCATCACCAAATGAGGATGATATCATCCACATATACAATAAGAATAGATCTTTTACGGCTAGTGGTCTTGATAAACATGGTGTGATCTCGAGTTGCATTGATGATATCCAGCAGCTTTAACCACAGTAGTGAGTTTCCCAAACCAGGCTCTTGGGGATTGCTTTAGGCCATATAGAGATTTCCTCAATTTACAAACCTTTCCTTGAGTGTGAGGATTGGTAAAACCAGGAGGTACATTCATATAGACTTCCTCGATAAGGTCACCATTTAGGAAAGCATTCTTGATATCCAATTGGTGGAGAGGCGACTGAGTTGGACAACAAGTGAGATCAAGACTTACCACAGAGGTGTTTAACTTTGCCACAGTGCAAAGGTCTCTTTGTAGTCAAGTCCATATGTTTGAGTGAATCCCCTTGCAACCAGTCTAGCTTTGTATTTGTCAATAGTACCATCAGCATTGTACTTGATAGTGAACAACCACTTACAGCTGACGGTCTTCTTTCCATGTGGGAGAGTGGTGAGGTCCCAGGTATGGTTGTCGAGGAGAGCAGCCATTTCAGTTTTGACAGCTGCCTTCCACTTATCATGTTGGAGAGCTTCCTGTATATTCTTAAGAATAGAGTGAGTATCCAAATCCTGTGTAAACATGGCAAAAGCAGGTGATAACTGATTATAAGATAAATAATTATGAATAGAATGATTAGTAGTGCAAGATCTCTTTCCCTTCCTAATAGCAATAGGTCTATCATCAATGTCACAGAGGCCGAGAGTCGATGGAGAGGTTGAGAGTATCGATGAGCTCTCGGGGTCGATGAGCTCTGGTTCGATGAGTTCTTTGAGGATCGATGAGGCCGCCGAGAGTCGAGGATAAGTCTTTGAGTTCATCTCTTGAGAATCGATGGGTTCTTTGAGGGTTAAGAGTTTGCTGAGGGAACAGATTTAGGTCAATTTCAATCAGGTTTCCATCGATTGATCGCCTCAATGGACTTGTTTGTA
Source organism: Gentiana macrophylla (assembly GCA_026214975.1). Taxonomy (NCBI): domain Eukaryota; kingdom Viridiplantae; phylum Streptophyta; class Magnoliopsida; order Gentianales; family Gentianaceae; genus Gentiana; species Gentiana macrophylla. The sequence goes on along the minus strand of CM047808.1, from coordinate 82,628,953 downwards.
GTAGGGAGTTCTTTCAAAGAATTTTACATCCATAGAATTGTAAAATCTCTTTTCGGAAGAGAATAACACCAGTAACCTTTCCCCGCCTTTACATATCCTAGGAAAATGCACTTGTGAGCTTTGGGATCAAGTTTGCTTCATGTTGGGCATGGATATAAACAAATACAAGTGCAACCAAAGATTTTTGGAGGTAATTGGGAAATAAGATGAGGGCAGGAGTGTGTGGTCATGAGGGTTTGGATAGGAGTTTTGAAGCCTAACACTCTGCTGGGAAGTCTGTTGATTAAGTAAGTGGCGATTAATATAGCTTCACCCCACATATACTTTGGAACATGTGTGGTGAACATGATTGATCTAGCCATCTCCAAGAGTGCTGTTCTTTCTCTCAAGAACCCCATTTTGTTGAGGTGTTTCCACACAACTACGATATGGACAATCCCTTATTCATCAAGAAATTACGAGGTTAGACTCATAGTACTCAAGTGCATTATCGCCTTTAAGATCTTGATCTTAGTGTCAAATTGAGTAGATATCATGTTGTAAAATTCACGAAAAATTGTTCCAACATCGATTTATCCTTCATTAAAAACATCCATGTGTTCTAGTATGATCATCAATGAAAGTGACAAACCACCTTTTTCCTGTTATACTTTTTACTCTTGAAGGTCCCCATACATCACTATGAATTAAAGTGAAAGGTGTGGATGGCACATAAGGCGATTTGGTATATCTGATTTGATAAGTTTGGCAAATTGGCAAATATCACATTGAAGATCATTGACATTACATCCTTTAAATAATTCAGGAATTACAGACTTCAAATAACCAAAACTTGGATGTCCTAGTCTATAATGCCATAACATGATATTGTCTAAGGTTGAAGTGCAGTGCATTGAGGCGATTCGATCTTGATCTTACATCTTCACAGGTTGACCACATACAATCCTGAGTAGGGTTTAGCCCTCCCAATCACTTCCTGTGAAGAAGGGTCCTGGAAAGTGCACTGATTCTTATTAAAAACAACTGTCCAATTCAAATCTTTTGCTAGTCTACTGACAGATATGAGATTGCAGTCTAAGTTTGGAACAAATAGGACATCCTTTAGGCATATCTTATTAGTGAGTTTAACAGTTCCAAAACCTTTTGCACACGAGATAGATCCATTAGCAGTCTTAACTTTGTGAATTTGATGGCATGGCATAAGTTGAGTTATGAGGTTTTTATTGCCACCATATGGGAGAGGCCCCGAATCAACAATCCATGTTTCATTACTAATAGAAGAGTAGAATTTACCCGCATTAGCTTTGAGTAGCTATGTCGGTAGAGGACTACCTTCTTTTTGTTGGGTGAGAAAGCTTTGAATGCAACAAGCGAGCATTCGACTTGTTATCATTCTCCTCTTCGTTGACATGCCTCGCCTGACTTTACCTGGTAGTCCTGGAGGAGTTAGGCTTGCCATGTAGCTTCCAAAGAAGTGTCCTTGGTGTGATTTGTGCGTTTGCGGTGCTCATAGAACAACTTTCCCGTTCTATCAAGTAGAAGCTTCTGGATGTCTCAAGACTCTCTCAAGAGCTTCCCGGCGATCGGCCAGTAGCACTTTCAAAGGGGTTGTTGTCGCAGGGGAGTTCAACAAAGATCACTTTCCTCTTGCTTTCCTCATGTTTGACCTCAAAGAAACATGGATTTGAGATCGGGGAGAGGTTTTGTGGCAAGGATTCATCCTCTAACATCATCAAGAGTAGGATTCAGTCCAGTAAGAAATTTGAATACTCTCTTTTTCTCAATAATGTCCTTATAAAGAGCAGCATCCTTAACATCATTCCAGGGGTGAGTTTCCAACATTTCTAGGTGTTGCCATACCCTAGATAGTTGGTTGAAGTATTGAGTTACAGACATATCCCCTTGCCTAAAATTTTGGATTTGAGCTTCAAGATCATATACCTCAGATGTATTGTCCTTTTTTGAGTAAAGGTCTCATGCATTGTCCCAGATTTCCTTTGCAGTATCATACATCATGAAGTTCTCACTGATCTCTTTTGTCATTGACCTCGTGAGGATGGTCATGACTTGGTTATTTTCTGTATCCCATGCTTCAAACTTGGGGTCGGTTCAAGAGTGGGGGTGTTTGGAACTGCACAAATATCCCATCTTGCTCTGGCCTGAGATATACATTTTCATAGATCTTGACCACAACAGGTAGTTGTTGCCATCAAGTCTGTGATTTGTAAAAGAGTGGTTTTCAAAGACCAGGTCTGCTGAGGCACTGACTCAACTGAGGTGATGAAGCTTGGATAATGAAGACATTCTTGATTCAAAGAGGTCTTGAGAAATTGCAATGATTCAGGAGTTTAAGTCTCTGATACCATGAAGAGAGTTTGAGAAAGTAAATTATACTTGAGTAAACTTCAACTTGTTTATTCATGTTGAAAGAATGAGTATAAATAGATACAAGAGAGGATCCTAGCTAGTAAAGTAAAAGTAACTAGAGCCGCTTTAGAATAAATGCTAGAGTCATTATGTATAAGCTATTACATAATAGGACAAAAGATAGTTACTTTATGACTTTTAGGACATATTAATTGTTTATTTAATACAATTAATATGTCTCTTTGATACATAAGTAACATGTTACAATGTAACGTGTTCAATGTAATATTATGTAATATTAACCATAATATTTCCACACTGGTTGTTGGAGAGTTTGTGGGAAGAAGGTGGTGGCCAGAAGAAGGTGGTGGTGGCGGCTGGAAATGGGGCTGAGAACATTAGGGTTTTTATTAGAAAAATTAGGTTTGGGATATGTGTAGTTATTTATTGTTTTTTAAAGTATTGGACTAAAAGAGTGTTTTAGAAAATGGTGGTGTAAAAAGTAATTATTTCATTTTTTGTAGAAGTATTTGAGCTTGGGTTGGGTTGGGTTGATTTGGGTTGGGTTTTACATAGTATAAGTCGGGTTGGTTCACGAAAAAACAAAACCAAACCAAACCAAATGACTATAAAACCCAATGGGTTGGTTCGGGTTGGTTTCGGGTTGGTCTGGGTTGGGTTTCGGGTTTTCAACCATAAACAAGCATCTATAATAAAACATTTATGCTATAAAATCAACACACGTGTATCTATCAAAATTCGAGCTTCATACCATATGTTTATAACGATAATCGTTAAATTAAAGAAACACTTTTTAGGTAAGTGTCCAACAACATATAACAAAAACAAACAACGTATATAAATAATAATTAAAATCCAATAGTTATACATAAAAACAACATACACTGATTTTTTTTTCCAAAAATGTCAAAAATCGTAGAAAAAAATCTGAAAATGAAGTTATAAATAAGTAATATGATAATGTATTTTTTACTTTGGATGGAATACATACATATATATATATATATATATATATATATATATATATATATATATATATATATATATATATATTGGAGAATCGAGGTTGGGTTGGGTCAACCCGAATAAAAATTTAAAAAAAACCAAACCAAACCAAAATGTTTTGGTTTGGGTGGCTCAACCCAAAAAAATTGGGTTTCAATTGGTTTTGGGTTTTAGGTTGGTTTCGGTTTGGTTTTAGGTTGGATTGGGTTCATTGGGTTTCTAAATTTTAATTTTTTGTGTTGTTTGACATATAAAGATAATAAAAATATTGTTGTGGTCTTTGGAAGAAAAGTCTTAAAAGTAGAAAGTGTGTTCTTAATTAGAATCCTTTGCTTATTAAGTTTTGACACGACACATAACCAACATGTGTTCGATGCCTATAGGTTGATAAAATAACATTATTAAATTTTTTAATATCTGAGATGTCCACATTTCTGTTTTTCTTTTCTTTTTTGAAATGAGATGTCCACATTTCGGAAGGTTGTTTTTGGATGAGTGTTTGTTGGTTTGTTTCATTCTATTTAAGTAGAAATTGACCCAATAAGATTTATAAGGTGAAGGACAATTTCTACAAGATTATAGCTTAAAGGACACACGCTAAAACATCATCGACGCTTTATTCTTTTCTTTCCTCCCTCATTTTTAAACACTCGCAGCGCAAGAGCCATGAGCTCCATTGAGTTTCTCCAAAAACAAGCCAGAATGCTTCCAAACCGAGGCATCAAAGGGACAATGAACTAATAAATGACCAACAGACTCTTCATCTTTGTTGCAAAGAACACAAATACCGGTGTGATATTGAATTTCCTATTTAAAATTGAAGGTACAAGCAAGCAGTTTTTAAGACATTTTTGTTGGTAACGAGAGAGACCACAATCGTTTCAGGAAATTTTTGAAGGTTACGGATGAGCCGGAAGCGTCATGGTTGGCAGTAATAGAAGAGGAAATGATAAAATTGCAGGCTTCCTTGGTGGAAAAGTTCCCGTTGTCTGTGAAACTACAATGAAACTTGTCTTTCACTCCGCAAGAGCTAAGAGCATCCACAATGATCAATTGGAAGTTATTGTATGATGAGGGATTTTGAGGTGAAGTGACGGGTGAAACAATCAGATCCACACAGTTTAAATACAGAATAAAAGTGTGTGGTGTGTGGGCTACCACACGGTGTCTCCGCACCGTGTGAAGACACCACACAATAACCTCCCATTACCAATGTATTTTTTCCCACTTTACTGACTACTTTTTCCCACTTTTCCACCAACATTATTGTTTCATTTTATCTGTGGTCTGCTATAGCTTACATTTACACCTCATTTTGTTTAATATTTTTTTGTTTTTTAGTAATATTTTTACATCTTGTAAAGAATAAAAATAGGGGGTTCTATTTGGACCTTTCTATTTACTACTTGCACCACATTAATGATTATATTTCTTTTACTTTTGCACCCATGTAATTACTACCTACACCACATTAAAATAACAAAATCTTAAAAACTACACTTTAGTCCCTAAAATAATACAAAACACTAAAATAAGTACTAATTAAATAAATTACTACATACATACACCTTTTCTTCTCCCACCACTTTAATTCAAAAACTCATTAACCGTCTTCCCCAAAAACCTCCCCATCAGCGGTTTACAGAAGAAAAAAAAAACTGAAAATTGAAAGAGAAGATAAGAGAAGAGGAAGAAGAAGGGAGAGTGGATTTTGAATTGTAGAAGAAAAGAAGAAAGAGAGAAGAATAATCAATTCAATTTATTCAAGGTATGTGAATTTTTTAAAATGTGTTTGAATGTTTGTGGATTTGTGTTTAAATGGAAGTGAATTTGTGTTTGATGTAATAGGTTTATATTGTATGTAATGGGTTAGTATTTGGATGTAATGAGTTATGTTTTTTGGGTTGTATTTTGGTTTTTCCGGCCATTTTTCTGGTTGGAAGGCCGGAGAAGATGATGAAACAGGGGACGTCGGTGTGACCGACGCCCGTGGTAGGTTTCAACGTCATCCACACTGACGTCCCAGCCTGTGTGTGGGAAAATAAGTTTAGCCCTGGAACGCTGGTATAAATGATGTTGTAGTTGTTCCTACAACGTCAGTTGGCGTGACGTTTTAGAACATTGGCCTGGCAGTTTGTTAGCTCTTAAACGTCAGTGGTGTGGACGTTGTATGGACCTATGAAACGCTGGTGCTAGTGACGTTCCAGATCGTTGCCATGCGTTCTTGCACCATAAACGTCACTGGTGGTGATGTTGTAAAGGGGTTTTCAACGTCAGTGCTGGTGACGTTTGAGGACGGATTAGGGTTTTGTGTTACTTTAGAGGTTACATTGGTTAATTGATTACCATAATTTCATTAATAGGTTGTTTTATATAGGATATTTTGTGCCTCTATATGTTGTTGTTTTATGCCTTTTTTTATAACTTGTTTATGGTTAGTCTCTTTTATGAATTTGTTTATCAAATTATTGTTAATGTTACATTGTATGAGGTTTATGTCTTATCCTTGAGCTTTGTTTATAAATGTCTACTTTCTTTGTTAGTTGATTTCTTCATTTGACTGACAATTTATTTCTTGTATCATGTGTAGGAAATTATGACTAAGACGAGGTCTGGTAAGACTATACGCTGTGCAGATAGCGATGAAGGTACCACAGTGGATCAAGGTGGTGCGGAAGCACCTCTCGAAGCTCAAGTTCAGCCTAGTATTATTTTTGAACATACAAATGTGCCATATAAGAGAAGGAGTAAACGACTAAAGACTTTGCAAGCAGAGATAGGACAAGCGAATGAGCCAACTGAGGTTGGTTTAAGAGAGACAGATGAGGTAGTTGAGACCACTGAGTCAGTTGAAACACAGTTGGGAGTGGAGGCTCCTTCACTTACAGTTGAGACCGTTGCAGATGATAGTGTCAGGGCCAACATTGAGTCTGTTGAGACACGATTAAGTGCAGAGCTCCTTCACTTCTGATTGATTCCAAAGTGTCGGGGCCACCACTGAGTCAATGGAGATGGAGACACAATCGGGAGTGCGGCCTCCTTCTTAACAAACAATCATACCTCAAAATTAAACCAATAATCACACATCACACATTTTGGAAATACAACATTGGAATTTACAATAAAATATCTCACATAGGAATTTACAATATAGATCATTGTGCATCATGCCAAAATACATTAAACTAGTTCAACATATTGCATATGAATTTACAAAATCGTGTTCCATCCTACACCCGCTTCGATCGAGATAGATTGTCCAAATCAATATGATCCCCCATCCAATGATCCTTGACCACATCATGCCATAAATCGATCCTATGTTGATATTTCTCATACCATTCATTTGCTTCCAACATCCGAGCCTTATGCCAATTTACGCTCACTCTAGAAAGTGGACAAGTATCTTTCATAAACAAACGAACAAAATGGATACCCTTGGACAACCCCATCCATATATGGTGAGTGGGCCAAACCGAAGGTTTTTTCTTACTAGGAAAGAAAGTTTGGTTTCCATGCGAGACAGACAATATGCTTGCGGACACACCATATGCATTGCACACAACCCAACCAAGGTGACTGTCAAAATACTTTTCCACTCCGCATGATCCTTTTTCATGACAAACACAATCCATGCATTTTTCGTAGATCCATTCTTGTCCGCCAAATAATGCAATATAATGATCCCTGTCCGTCATCAATTCATAATGCAGTGTTTTTCTCACCAATGGCCAGTCGTTTTCGGTAAGACCTATTGCATGTGCTATTACTCTAAACCCGCAATTTCCATCACCTTCTACATCAATCATAGACGTAATGTGCTCATGAACATTTGGTGGAAACTCTTTAAGATACCCGTTTCCGACGGTAGAAGATACTTTACACTCAAACTTTGGAACCTTTGGCATTACACCTTTGGATGCCGCTCGAGTCATTGGGGTTTTTTTCTTTTTGACATTAGAATCACCTTGAGATGCAGGTGGAGTTAGGGCGGAAGAAACACCTTCAGACGCTATCACGGCATTCACACTCGATAATTCTTTCTCAACGTGTTCAAACTTGCTCATCTCTCTCTTAGTTGAGGAGTCCTCAACTAATTTCCTCTTGTTTCCGGAACCCTTAGGGCGGCCACGACCCGTGGTTTTTGTTTTTGGCTCTTGAAAAACCGTATTATCCGGTTGACAAATGTCACGTATCTTCACGATCAACCGTTGTCTCTCCCAAACATCTGCCATCTTCAACTTTTCTTCTAAGGCATTCAGAACTGGCACATAGTCTAACTCGGATTCATTTGGAGGTGGCCCTTTGATATCTAGGGTCTTTCAATGAATATCAATCGCTGAAAAAGGGATGCATCCTGGCTTCTTCTTAAATCTAGCCATCTCATGTCTACACGGAAATCCATGTTTTTTTTCGAATAGTACATCGACACACCATATTCAACGCATCGCTATCATTGGTTTTTTCCAACTCAGCATACAACAAGCCCAATGCATATATAGATACATGATGTTTAAGCTCTTTAAACAACACAACATCTTTAAATTTTTTTGGCTCCATGAAAAGAGACGTCTCGAATGACTTTTTGATGTTTTGATCTCTTGATCAATCAAGCAAAACCCGGCTTCCCACTCTGCAACCAAGTCCCCAAGCCCGAGTTTTAGCCGCTTTTAAATCTGAATGCATTCCTCGACTCGAGGTTGATGTGTTTCCCGGATGAAAAACAGAGTTGGTCCATGCGAGACGAATGCCTCCTTATGTGCGTTCAACCATGTACAAGAGGCATAACTCATGGCGTCTTCACTAAAAATCTTCTTACACTCTTCCAATCTCTCATTGACCTCATCTTCTGATTCTGATTTAACAACCTCTCATTCCAGCGGTCATCAAATCTTGCCAAACTTCACTCGTAGTCTTCGTCTTCAGATTCGCCACAAGACCTTTCTCTATATGCCACCTGCATATCGAGTTCTTTGCTTTTGGATAAACCACCCGTAAAGCGTTCATTAATTCTTCTTCTCTATCTGTCACGATACAACATGTTTGATCACTTTTCTCACCAATTGCTTTCTGAAGCATAGTCAAAGCCCACGTGTAGTTCTCTTCCTCTCCAAACAAAGTAGAGCAAATCCTATCGAAAATGTCATATCCGTACACGTAACGCCAACAATTTGCAAAAGGGGCATCTTGTACTTGTTCGTCTTGTATGTACAATACATAAGCATCACGGTAGGAAATCACCTTGCAAGGGACAAGCTTTCATTAAAGGCCCAAAAAACATCCTTCACTACATTTCCTTCGTCATGCCTACATTTCACGAATGATGTGTTCTTATCTGCCAATTTGAAAACCTCTTGCATCACTGTACGGCCCTCTCGTGCCTTTTTCTTTATCTTAGCACGAACATTGTAGATCGCCTTTGATGACGTCTGATTCTTCTTATCATCCTTTCTCAACATACGTAGTATATGTTTAGGCAAAATACCGTTCATGAGTCATTGTTGCAACAAAATCAACTTGTTCTCTATCAATCCGGCCGAGGTATGCATGACCCTCCTCATACTTGAATAACTTGTGATTATGTACACCATTCAATACTCTAACGGTCCACACCTCCCTAAAGTTATCCTTCAAGGTTTTCAATAGAAACGGACAACCGCATTTCTTTGTAGACGATTCTCTTGGCTTATTTTTTCCTGTACCGCCAACCTTTTTCTCGTATTCTCTTGTCAATCCACCCCTCTCACATTGGTATAAAATGAAATGTGTCCGCTTTCCGGTCATGTTGGATCTCTTTTTCACAATGACAATGCCTTTCTCTCTTGCCAATGCTTTGAGGTGTTTTGTGACGGCTTCATGTGAATCAAATACCTATGAATAATATATGAATGTAATGAATACCAAGTAAAGTTTAAAAATCACATACATTTAGATAGTATAAGTTTTAGAGACTTACTTGATCAGTTGTAAAAATTGAAGTCAATCGACTGATAACTCTTCATGTGGGTCATCCATCATTGCGAGTGTGGTATCTCGAACTTTCTGAAGATTTTCTTGATCTTCTTCAATCATTTCATCAGCCAAAAACTACAAGGAAACGTATAATTGCCTTAGTGAATTGGACGAGAATAAGAAAATAACATATCTATTTAATAGTGTCTCACCTTCAAATACTCCTCGTCGTCTAGTACTGACCCCTCATCATTGCTTTTGTCATGATTTGCGTGATTACATTGTTTCTATGGATTCAATAGTAATAAAACCAAGTAAAACACATGTTGGGAAAATGAGAAATTACAGATCCAGAACGTCAGTGCTTATGACATTGGGTTGGCAAATCCAACGTCGTCATAATTGACGTTGTAAATGAAGCCTTTTGCAGTTAAGAGTCAAGCAAAATGTTGTCTGTAGTGAATAAACGTCAGTGAGGCTGACATTAACAAGAAATATGTTTAAAGTTGATTGACAACACAAGCGTCAGCCACACTGACGTTGTAGTGGACAAAGGATCGTCATCAAGGCTAACGTTTTGGACATGCATATACATCTTTTTTGCTTTTGTAAACGTCACCCATGGTGTCGTTACTACTGCCTGACAGGCGACAATATGGCTGACGTCCCAGAAGCTTGCCATTGACGCTGCGAAACGTAAAAGAACGACGGGGGAAGCCCTAGGGGTGATCGGAAATGGCGAAATAACACTATTTTTATGACCTCTAAACATGATAATATGTATGTAGGAAGATTACCCATTAACTTAAATCACACATTGAACATAAAGAACGAAATTTTCAAACAAGAAATTACCATATTTGAGGAATCCATCTTCTTCTCAACTTGGCTTGAAAATGGTATATCTTCAAGTGAGATTGCTACATCTTCTATATCACAATGCATTTGTTGTTCATTGTTATGAATTGATTCAAAATGTTGACTTTCAAAATTTGAATTGGGAGATGATGAAGGTTCAATGGATGTAGAGGGGAGGAAGATGATGAAGTGAAGAAGTGAAGAAGTGATGAAGTGATGAAGATGATGAAATGTTTTATGTTTAAGGTGTTAATTGAATAGAAGGATAAAATTGTTTATTTAGGTTTTAGGAGGACATGTTTATAATTTCAAAAATATGTGGTGTAGGTAGTAATTTTTTTATTAATTGTGTAGTGTGAGAAGTATAAAAATAATCAAAATAATCTTGTGGTGCCAAAAGTAAAATTTTGTGGTACAAGTAGGAAGTGGGTGCAAGTAGTAAATAGGGGGTCCAAATAGAACCCCCTAAAAATAAAACAAATTTTCAGATTCTTCTTCCTTCTTGCCTTCCCCTCCGGCTACCCACCCCCGCCCCCTCCCTGTTAGGTGTAATGTCCGAAAGACAATTTTGTAATTTTTTTATTTAATAAATGAAATGATATTACTATTCATATTTATTATTCTCATATTCACCGATGTGACAATAGTATTTACACTACAGAAACCCTAAAGTATATTGTTTATGTAATCACTTAACTCAGTGTATGGGATATACACGGGAGGATTGAGTTAGTGAAGATGTACTTAAAATACAATTAGCCCGTAGTGAAGTTAATCGAGAGTATCGGGTCTCTCCTTTAACGTGCTATTAATGCGCCCAGAACATAATAGGTGTGATTGTCTTATCCGGATTTTTGGTTAAGAGAACCTAGTGGGGCATTTATATATGATAGATATATCATATAGGGCTGGACCGATTTGATTGGAGTTCACGATATAATTCCGTAATCGATAAGTCTTATCGAATCAGTCGATGATCATATTTATGGATATATCTTAATCCTGAGGTGATCACAGTCAACTGCTTGAATCAGTATGAGGTTTGACTTAACGATTAAGGATTACACTAAGTCCGTGATCTGAATTACCCCATCTTGGTATTGTCTTGGATTGAGTGAGTAGTCGTGTTATCACAGATCACGGAATCCATTCCTTCCATTTATGGAAGTAGATAAACAGATTCCACTTATTTGTTAATCCTAAAGCGATCGATCGTACAAGTTCATATTACAATCGATTAGCTACCAAAGTGAGTTGTATGAATTAATTGATCACTAGGGGTTAATGGTAAATAAGGATAAGAGGTTCTAAAAGGGTTAACGGTAACTTCCCGATTTAGAATGAGCGATCTATGGAGGATTAATCCATATGTAATGATTATATCAATGGACGCTTATTATTATTCTCGTGAGAGATAAATATAATCTTATAATCGGAGGAGTGCGATCACGGGATTATGGTGGCATATTCTGTGATTGATTTATCGAATATAATTATTACGTTCGTAAGATAATTATTTATTTGATTTATCGGAGTCACGATTATTAGTTCATGGTCCCGACATGCCTCCAAATATAGCATAGCTATTCTCGGACGTCGAATCCTAATAATATTAATTTAGTTCTTATTAGAATTTAATTAAAACGATACGTGACTTAATTGCTTAGTAAACTATTAAATTAGTTGGGATGAATAATTAAATATGTGAAAAAGATATTTTTCATAATCTTGGCCAATATTAGTGTTATGGCCGAAATTCATAATTGACTAGGTCAATAAGAGGATTTTCGGCCTACACATGTTTTAGGAAACAAGAAATTAGTTTTCTTGTAAATTAATAAGACATGTGCACAATATATTTATTGGATAAATATTTATGGTAAGAAATAAAGATAAATATTATTCTTGATTTGTTCTAGAATATTATGAGATTATTTTTATTTATTGGATTTATTTATTTGCAAAATAAAATCTTTGGAGGTCAATGATTACACTCCTATATAAAGAGAGTTCTCTCAAGCCACACAGCATAATTTCGACTTCACCTCTTAGAGAGGAGAAGAAATATTTTTTCGGCCAAGGGGAGAATAGGGGAAAATCTTGGAGATTTTTCCGGGTAGCATATCGGGAGGATTCGAGACGAGAATTTCCTTCCACCGGGAGTTGCTTGGATCACACATACGGAAGATCGTGGTGCTCTTCACACCTTCGTTCATTCTTTCTATTGCGGTTCTTTAACTTGGATTTTGAGATCCAAGAGGTATGTTCTGCAACCCCCTTGTAGATGTAGATCTAGTTATTTTATCACGTGTAATTTATAGATCTAGATCTTTAAATCGATTCCGTTGCGGATGGTATTACTAACAGTGGTATCGGAGCCAATGTGATCTATATTTATACGTATAAAATATTAGATCTAGGAGTGGTAAACATGTAGATCTTTTGTCCCAATTTTTTTTAAAAAAAAGGGCCGATGCATATATGTAATTTTTTTTATGTTATGAATGTCTTGGTTGAAGAGATGGATTGGGGTTGGTACTGTTTACTCGTTAGATCTATTTTTTGTAGCTCCTTTGTTTAGTAACAATTGAACATAGGAATTGTAATTCTTTTTATGTCAATTTTTGAAAATTCATTGTAAAAGTAGCATCTTTTATTGTAATTTTGTAAATCCGGGCTCGAAAAGATGAAGATCTTGCTGAAAAATTGAAGATCAAGGCGAAACCCAAGGTATGAACGAGGAGAAACGGATAAATTTTTTTAAAAACTGCTTACAGGACTTTCTGCGACGCTGAAAAGCGTCGCTATAAGTCCTGTTTATAAAAATTGCATGCGGCTAGGTTTTTTTAATGCATGCGGCTGCATTAACTTTTTTAACCTAATTTTTTTTTATAAAACTGCCGATTGGCAGAAAGAAAGAAAAAAAAAATTATATTGGGAAATAAATTTTTTTTTTTTGTAACAGCAGCATAATAATAATAAAAAAAATAATTTAATTATAATAAATTAGATTTATTTAATTAAAAAATGCCTTTCTCCTCTCGGGTGTTCGTGGTTCGTGATCCGGTGTTTCAAGGTTCGAAGATCGAAGACTTGAAGACAACAAGATTGTAATTTACCTTTTTTCCTAGGATAGATTAGATACGGGGGTACCAACAATCCATCTCGGTGTTTAAATTTTTCGCAATTTATTTTTATTTATTGGATTTATTTATTTGCAAAATAAAATCATTGGAGGTCAATGATTAATCTCCTATATAAAGAGAGTTCGCCTAAAACACAGCATAATTTCGACTTCACCTCTTAGAGAGGAGAAGAAATATTTTTTCGGCCAAGGGGAGAATAGGGGAAAATCTTGGAGATTTTTCCGGGTAGCATATCGGGAGGATTCGAGACGAGAATTTCCTTCCACCGGGAGTTGCTTGGATCACACGTACGGAAGATCGTGGTGCTCTTCACACCTTCGTTCGTTCTTTCTATTGCGGTTCTTCAACTTGGATTTTGAGATCCAAGAGGTATGTTCTGCAACGCCCTTGTAGATGTAGATCTAGTTATTTTATTACTTGTAATTTATAGATCTAGATCCTTAAATCGCTTCCGTTGCGGATGGTATTACTAACACTCCCCTCCTGCTACCAAACTGTAAAAGAAATTTATGTTTTTTTTAACCATACATCCAAATCAAATTACACTTTTACATTTTCTGCTAATCATTACTTCCATCTCTAGCTTTAAAATAAGACTCAAAATCAAAAGGAAAAGAAAACAAGTACTTGAAATCAAAATTCAAGTAAACAAAATTTGACCAATGGAAAGATTGGTTATATATGGAAGGTGTTGGAGATGGGTCTATGATAAACACCGGTCAAAAACTCATGCTTGTAGCATTCCTAGTGAAACCTTGTGACGATGACAGATTGCGTCACCTAATTTATCCGGGCCTGTGTGGATCTAGTGATGAACACCCTAATGCCTAAAGAACGGGATGGTGGGTTTGGTGATTTGCGGCTGAGTCTAAGAGTTGATCTTAGATTGCCTATGTATCTTGTCAATGTCCAGGAATCAAGTCTTACGTAGTTCCAGGAGTGTGTTATTTATAATGACAACACATGCCTTAACCCTAATATTAAGTCGGTTTGAGCTATTGTCATATTTACCCTTAATGGGCCTTAACCCTTGCCCAAGTTATCACATTGTTAATGGGCCTTGACAGCTGGTGCGGACTCTGCCCTCAATGTCGACATAACCGACCTGCGGTACTCGACTCTGGGACCCCTTGTCCTACACTGCTCGATTGTCGATTATCGTAAGCTCCCATCTCGGAACTCGATATGTATAACTTAGTACTCATTCGCATTCTGGGGACCAACTGCAAGATGACACGTGGAGGGGTGAAACCCGGTATTGTCATAAGCCCCCCAGGCTTGAGAGAGGCGACCGTCGTCGTCCGAGGTCAATTCTGTTGTTTGAATCATCTTCGAGTTGGGTCATTATTTGGGCGGGAAAAAACATGCCACCCTAACTGCTTGTAGCTACGTGGCATGACGACATGGCACACTAACGCTTCGTATTCCGTCAATCATAACGTCACTGCCTTGATTCTCATGATTTACAAAGGGTTATAAGTCCCCATCACTCACGTATTTTCAAACCCGTTTCATTATTCTACAAGCATAAAAGAAGGAAGAAAAGACTTCAGAGAAAACTTCTGGCCAAATCGTGTGCATTCACCTTCAAAGTTCAAGTAAGCGTATTTTTTGTGTTCTTCCTCTTTTTCGTACATTCATCCATGTCAAGTAGTGCTACTGAGTCTGATAGGGGTAGTGGATCACATTCCCATAGTCAAACTCCAGTAGCCATTCCTTCCGGTCATCCTCTCCGACCAGTCTCCGACGAACCTGCAGATTCTTCTCCTTCTGCCCATAACCAACCTAAAAGATTAGTCACCAGGATGGACGGCAAAGGTCCTAAAGGCTGCCTTAGTGCCCTCTCCCTTGAGGATATTGACAGAATCCGCAAAAAGTTCAACATTTCTAGCCCTCAATTTGAAATCCAACTCCCCTCCGGTCTTCATCAGTATGCCGACGAGCCTCCAGAAGGGTTCTGTTCCGTATACGAAGCTCAGCTTTCCAGTGGGTTGGTATTCTCTTTGTGCCCGGCTGTCCTAGCAATCCTGAACCACTAATGAGATTGATCGCTTGTCGAGTGACCGGTGTTTGCTTCTAAGTTCCACTTTTCCGATACTACTACAAAATCGCAAGTATGCCAGACAAGATGTGGTATACTTTCCAACGAAGAATGAATCGACACAAGTTTGTGTCCAAGGTACCTTCATCTCTCAGTGAGTGGAAACCGAGGTTCTTCTTTCTTCGCCATGGTATGGATAATCCATACATAGGACAGTGGAGATCGAGAAATAAGAAACATGACAAACTAGGCAGTGGCCCCATCCTTCGAGATGCCCGCATAATGGATAACTCCGATCTGAAGGTGGTCACCCAAGACCTGCGTCTTCTGTATGGCCTAGCCAACTTGGCAGAGGTAGGACCGATGCCCTACGCCCAAATCCATGTTAAGGATCGAGAGAACTGTAGGACTTTCTTCTGTTTGTTTTTCTTTTTCCGAGATTCATGACTTGATATTGTAGAATGTCAATACTAACTCTGTCTTTTCTTTTTGCAGTAGGGAAGTTCTCAGTCATCACCGATCCAACTCAAATTCTGAAGTCGGCGGAGGCGCCAGCCCCTCCACTCGAGGGTCGGGTGGCATCTACCCCTACTGTTGCCGAGAGTGGGACCGCGTCCACTGCTGGAAGGGAGGGTTCCTCCCATTTCTACTTGACAACCGCACAACAATCTCTGTCTGCCGATCCTCCACTCACCGTTCGCTATGGTTCTCTGTGTGATGAGGAAGATGAATCCCTGATCGATCCCACAGCCAATGTCAGTGCCCGTGCCGAGGATGTTGCGGCCCCAACCAAGAAGAGGTTGACCCTTCCCGAATTGGTGAAGGAGCAACAAAGGCAGGCCAAGAGGGCCAGAGTTGGTGAAGCTTATTCCGAGACATAATTCGACATGAACTGGGTTGTGGATGATTGTGCGACCTTGGAAGACAAGGCTCTATCTCACGCACTTCGGAAGTCGTTCCGCCTCGTAAGTCAACTGCTTTCCTTATCCTTAAGCGATAATTTCTCTCGAGGCGTATGCCTTGTCTTTATTATTTGACGACTCTTTTCTTTCGACAGAGTAACCTTCTTAGCAGAGAGGCTGCCCGCCGATTGGCTAAGCCAGTCGATTCAGAAGAGGATCTGTAGAGGGAAATCCGCAAGCTGATTGAGGAAAACGTTACAAAGGTCGCAGCCATTACCGGTATAGATTCTCAATTCGAGACGCTTAAACGCGAGGCAAATGTCGAGGTCAAGAAACTGCAGGATGCACTGACAGCTACTACTAACGATTTGACGAAGTCCCAGCTCGATCGGCAGGCCCAGGATCAGAGGCTGGTCGAGCTGGTGGCAGACTTCGAGAAGGTGCAGCAAGCACACAAGGCTTCTCTGACCGACACTGCACTGGCTCAACAAGAGAGGGATGCCTTGAAGGTCAAGCTGGAAAGAGAGAGAAAGGCTCTGAGAGTCGAGCGGGAACAAGCCCTTGTAAGGATCGAGGCGGCTAAGGCAGAAGTGATATTAGGATATCACAAGTCAGATGAACTTGACGCCGACCTGACCGTGTTGATGCGCACGGCTATGATGGGCGGTTTTACCCTGGCAGTGGATCAGGCTATGAAGTCTTATCCAGGATTCGATGCACTGAGGCTCGAGACCCCCCAGTTCTACAACTCCGAGTCGGAGAAGATGTATGATCAATATTTCGACGATTTCCAAAAAAGAGAGTCTCTGGCCTCGAAATATGCTTCCTCGACTTCTGCCCATGCTGCTGAGCCGACTGTCCCAATCTCAGAGTCGAACCTCGATGAAGGCCTTTGACTGCTACTCTTTGTAATCTTCTTTTGTTGCATTTCTGATTCGACCCTCTGAACTTGGATTTTTTTTGTATAACTTGCATTGAAATTGAAATTTATATTTCGTGATTTTGTTGTGCTTGTTCCTTTTTTCTTTTGTTTTCTTTTTCACATTGATGTGTTTCAGCTTTTCGCCTGTCGAGCCTTGGCTATATCTTGCTTTTGCTTTTGCTTTCGTATATCGATAGTGTTGCCCCCCAAGTGTATTATGAACCTTTGGTTCCTATTGCACTTGTGAGTTTAGCTGAGATCGGCCCGTTTGCCTTGGCATTTTTTGTCCTTTGGACTATTATTGCTACGGGTGGGTCGATGTGCAGGGTATTTTGTCCCGACTTTACGAATCGCGCCTTTGTATTGGCCTTTTTGCCTCATAAGCTTGTTTGGCCTCTGGCTGAGTGTTTTAGTCCGACTATGCGAACTGTCCCTTTGCTTTGGCCTTTTTCGCCCCTTGGACTCATTTGGCTCGTGACTGGGACGTTTGGCCCGACTATACAAACCGTCCTTTGCCTTGGCCTCTTTCGCCTCTTAGGCTCGTTTGGCTTTTGGCTGGGACATTTAGTCCGACTATGTGAACCGTCCTTTGCTTTGGCCTTTTTCTCCTCTTGGGCTCGCTTGGCTTTTGGCTGGGACAATTGGTCCGACCATGCGAACCGTGTTTTTGCCTTTGCATTTTTTGCGTACTAGGCTTATTTTCTTTATGGCTGTACTGAGGGGTCCGACATGTGGATTTCCCTACTCGTTGTCGATTACATCGTCTTTAACACATTGTATCACATTAGACTTGTAATGTTACGGCTATAAATCCTAACAAACATAAGAGCATCTCGAGGAAAGACATGTTTATTAGAATATTTATGAAATTGTAACATGGACTTATTACAAGATTTAAAAACGAAAAAACAGAAATTGATCGAGATAAGGCTTAACTTAAACATAATACTTCCTCAAGTTGTTGGCGTGCCATTGTCGAGGAACCGTGGTTCCATCTGCTCGTCCGAGTTGATAGGATCCTTTGGGATGAACCTTCAGAATCTGGTACGGGCCTTCCCAATTTGGGGTCAATTTTTCCATTGCTTCTTGTCGACTTGCTTCGTTCTTTATAAGAACCAGATCCCCGACTTTGAAGTAATTGTACTTAACCCTTGAGTTATAGTACTGCGAGATCTTTTGTTTGTATCTTGCCATTCTGGCTGAAGTGATCTCTCTTCCCTCCTGGGCGTTGTCTTTTTCATGTCGAAGGTCGGGAGCATTTGTTTCAACATTATAGGTTAGAACTCGAGGAGAAGGAACACCAATCTCGGCGGGTATCACCGCTTCACACCCATATACTAGAGAGAAAGGTGTTTCTCCTGTTGAGGAATCAGGAGCTGTCCTGTATGACCATAGGATGCTCGGAAGTTGTACTGCCCAGTCTCGACCTTCTGCCTCTTGCCTCTTTTTCAACCGTAGCTTGATCTGTCGATTTGTCTGCTCGAATTGATTGTTTGCCTGTGGGTGAGCTACCGAGGTGAAGTGCTGACTGATATGATATTCATTGCACCATTCTCTAACTCTTCGATCTTTGAACTGGGTGCCATTATCTAAGATCAGAGCCTTTGGGATGCCGTACTTGCATAAAATATCGACCCACAAGAATTTTTTGATGGCTGCAGCTCTGATGCCGGGCAAAGCCTTGGCTTCGACCCATTTGGTGAAGTAATCCACAGCGACAGCCACATATCGATTATTCCCGGGCTCGAGGTAGAGGTCCAACTATGTCGACTCTCATTGATCAAAAGGCCGGCCGACGAGATGACATTCATTTCTTGGGCTGTTGATGGGAGATATTGTCATGGATTTGACAAGGTTTACACCTCTCGAACAAGGTTATTCGCATCTCGTTGCATCAATGGCCAAAAGTATCCAGCTAACTTACACTTTCGGGCCAACATCCTGGCCCCACAATGATTTCCACAAGCTCCTCTATGGATTTCTTCCAGGAGATACTCACCTTCTGCCTTGGATACACACCTCAACCATGGGCTCATGAAAGACTTTCGGTAAAGGACATCGTCAAAGAATGCGTACCGTAGTGATTAGAGTCGGACCTTCCTTGATTGTACCTTATCAGAAGGGAGATTTCCGTCTTTAAGGTATAGGGCGATCGAGTCCATCCACGTGGCCTGCTGAGTGATCGGCTGGGCCTCCGATTCTCTGTAACTCCTGTCGGTCAATAGTTCGACTAGAACTTTCTTATTCGAGATGAAGTTTGATGCGAGCTTAGACAGTGCATCGGCCCTCTTATTTTGACTTCGGGGGACCTGCTCGATTTGAACTATCTTGAACTTAGGTATGAAGCCTTGCATCACTGTTAGATAGTTCCTCATGGTTTCCTCCTTAACTTCATACTCTCTTTTGACGTGATTTACCACTAACAGTGAGTCACTATAAACCAGTAAATTCTCGACACCTAACTTCAAAGCAAGTTTTAGACCTGTGATCATAGCTTCATATTCAGCCTTGTTGTTCGTTGATTTGAAGTCAAATCGAAGGGCGTAGGGGAATTTTTCACCTTTTGGACTAACTAGAAGGAGACTAGCCCCTGCCCCCTCCTTACTCGACGCTCCATCTACTTGGAGGGTCCACTATTCCTCCGGACTTTGCTTCTCTTGATCGAGTTGGATGGAAATCCCTTCAGCTAAGAAATCTGCCAGGGCCTGAGCTTTCATCGTAGTTCGAGGAACAAACTCGATATCGTATTAGCGCCATCTCTACTACTACCCATTTCGTTAGTCGACACGAAGTGTTGGGCTTCATAAGATCTGCGCTTCAATGGTTGGTCGGTGACTACCATAATAGGATGGGCTTGGAAATAGGGCCTCGGCTTTCTCGGCGCATGTACCGGACATAGTGCTAGCTTTTCTGCTGGTGAGTATCGGATCTCGGGGCCATGTAACTCTTTACTGACAAAATTGATAGGCACCTGGCCATGTACCCCTTCGCGAACTAGAACCGCACTCACTGCTTCTTCGCATACTGCCAAGTAGACTAACAACTTCTCCCTTTCTCGAGGTGAAGTGAGGGTGGGTAACTCTGATAAGTAAGCTTTCAACCCTTCGAAGGCTGTCTGACATTCTTCATCCTAATGGAAAGGACTGGCTTTGTGGAGAATCTTGAAAAACGGTAGTGCGCGCTGCGCGGATCTCGATAAGATCTTGTTGATGGCGGTCATTTGAGCGGTAAGCCTCTGTACTTCCGTTTGTATTTCGAGGGGCAGGCATATTTTTCAAAGTGTCGATTTTGTCCGGGTTCTCTCGAATCCCGTCCTTCAAGATCATATATCCCAAAAATTTACCTGACCTGACCCAAAAGGTGCACTTATTTGGATTTAACCTATCTGTGTATCCCTCAATAATTCAAATACTTCTCGAGCATCTACCAAATATTGCTTCATAGACCGGCTTTTGATGAGCAAGTCGTCTACATACACTTCCATGCATCTACCAATCTGTTTGGCGAAGATCTTGTTAACTTCTCTCTGATATGTAGCCCCGGCATTTTTCAATCCGAATGGCATGGTTACATAGAAAAAAGTTCCAAATGCCGTGATAAAAGCTATTTTTTCAGCGTCTCGGGGATCCATTAAAATCTAGTGGTATCCCTTGTACGCGTCCAAGAAACCAAACACTTCGAAATCGATGGTGGAGTCCACTAACCTGCTACCTTGGCAATGGATACGAGTCCTTTGGACATGCTTTGTTTAGATAGGTGAAGTCCACGCACATACGCCAGCTGCCATTGGGTTTCTTGACCAACACCGGGTTGGCTAGCCACTCTGGGTAGAATACTTCTCTTACTATCTGGGCTGATAGTAGCTTACCGACTTCCATTTCTATGGCTTCTAGTCGATCTGATGTGAAGCTTCTTTTCTTCTACCTAACTGGATTCTTAGCTTGATCTATCTCAGGTTTATGGACCACGATATCTGTAGATAATCCCGGCATGTCGTCAGCCTTCCAAGCAAAGATATCTCTGAACTCGATCAACAACTCGATTAGCGACAATTTTTATTTGGCCGGTATCCAAATCCCGAACTGTACGCACTGATCATCTTCTCCTCCCAGAGACGAACATTCTCGACTGCGTCACTGGAGACCCAGCTCTTCTCCACTTCTTCCTCCAGAATTAGTTCCTCGACCAGGACTTGTTGTACTGCCATTTTCCCATTCATGACAATGGAATTACAACTCCGCGAGGCCTCAACATCTCCCTTTAACTCGTGGGAACCATTCCTGGTAGGAAATTTCATGCTGTTGTGGAAAGTAGAGATGATAGCACGCAGGTCGAAGAGCGCAGGTCATCCTAAAATAACATTGTAGGCCGAGGGAGCTTTGACTACCACATAGTTTAACTCAAGGGTCCTTCCTTTCTTGCCATCTCCGACCGTTGTGAGTAACTTTATCGATCCCATAGGATGAACCGCTTGCCCTGTGAACCCCCAACAAAGGAGACCTATAGGAGCTAGGTCCTTCTCTTTTAGCTTCATCGCCTGAAAATCCGAGTAATACAAGATGTTTACCGCGCTACCGTTATCGATGCAGACTCTCGACACACGGGCTCGACTAATCACCGCTTCAATAACCAATCCTTCACTATGACTCCGAGACTTAAGGATATCATCCTGGGGTCCGTACCCGACTTCTGTTGTAAATCTCAGTTGCTTACATTCTCTCGAGCTGTCAGCTGGCTCTCGACTGGCTCGGTCTTTATCATTCTCCCCTGGCCCAAAGATTGAGTTAACATAACTGTTTGTTCGATTATCGTCGTACTTATCTCGACCATAGTTATCTCTGTTATTTCTATCACTGGAGATCGATCCCGTTGAGGTGACTGATCTCTCCGTCTTTGATCATCTCGGCCTCGACCCCTATCAAGATCGGGGTTCTTCCTTTTGTACTCTCTTCACCCATTGGGCTCATCGCACCGAGATCTATCGACCACTTCATCTAGCTTCCCTTCTTGAATGCAGATGTCGATGTCTCTTTTCAGGTCGTTACAATCCTCCGTTGTGTGACCTATATCCTCATGAAATTCATAATATTTTCTTGAATTCCTCTTTTCTCGAGGTTTCTTCAATGGTGGCGGTCTTTTCTCTATGTTTTTCGAGAGCATGATGGACAGCACCTCTGCTCAAGACCGATTAAGTGGGATGGAATCCTTATCGCATGTGGCTCCTTTCTTTCCCAAACGGTCTGAGACGGGAGTCGTTATACGGTCCCAGACTGTGGGTTTACTCTCGATATCCTATCTCTTGGATTGATTCTTGTTCGGACCTCGATTGTCCTTCTTCGAATCCATCCAGTCGGATTGGGTGTGTGATCGGAGTCGATCAGGTTATAATAAAATACTCGACCACCATAAACCAATACTAGCAAGAGGACTAGGCCCATCGTAGTATAGCTATAGTGAATCAAGGTCGATCCCACAGGGAACCAATTGTGGATCATCTTATATACAAACAATTAATTAAACATGTCAAGGACATAGAGGTGGTCTACGACCAACATAAGACAAGAAAAGATAAATTGACACGACACGACACAACGTAATTAACCTCCCCAATTATAGTCTTTATCGTTTGGACCTAGATAATTTATATAATAAACTGAACTTATTAACCGTCAATCCATTTGTATCTATCTTAGATTGGCTACGGAGTCATCCTCTTTAACTTGATGTAGCACCGGTAGGTCACTGATCACCGTGATATTGTTACGTGACTTCGCTTTTAGTGCCTCCATCTCATATAACTCACACGCTTACGACTCTGGGGATGCCGATATTAACCGTACACCTCGTCCAGGCAACATTCCTATGGTTAGGCGTATTTCCTAAACGATTACTCAAGCTCTCGTCCAACTAGCAATTACCAAGTTATAGTCTCATGCTAATCTACGACGTCACGTATAATCAGTGCTAGCAATCCCCAAATATAAACCTACCTAGATAACGCCGAACGTCCGTGAAGAGCAATTCATAAGCCTACCTAAGAGTTTTATATTGGTATTTCCTTTTACACATTTTAATTAAACTAAGCGAGTAACGTAGCCATAGCCATACCTACTGAGATAATAAATTCTATTAAGTTAACCTAACCATAAAGACGTGGCTATTTAACGGATGAAAACAGGGCTCGGTCGACCGAATAGGTGGGCTCGGTCGACCGAGTGAACTCATTCGGTCACCCGAATCAATTTCTTCCCCAGATTACATCCCTGAACGTATCTCTCAGCGTTTCATCATACACAACGGATTAAACAGTAATTCGTAAAGCATTCATATAAACTAACTTAGATACACATTAATTAAACAATACAAATTCATGAATAAATACTAAGTCTATGACGTAGGTTATGGGATCCTCATAGACAAGGTGTCGCCACATCCCTAACGTCATAGCCTAGATCTACATCATCTAGCTATGAATTAACTAACTCAAACAATAAAGCATAATTGGGGGGAATTAATTACTTAAAAGAAAAGAAACAGAAAATAAAGGCTTATGATGCAGCCCTTAAATTCTTTGGAAACACCCTCAATAAACTACATTGAATCAAGATATGAATAGAGTGATTTTATTGAATGATATTCTAAGGTATGTATTACAATTCTCGTAGTCGCTGCTTATATAGAGGTTTTTGCCGACTTAGGGTGGTTCTAGAAGGTAAACACGACAAAAGCCCTAAACCGCCCGAAGTGACACTCGGTCAACCGAAGATGACACTCGGTCGATCGAGCCTAATGGTTCGGTCGACCGAACCTATATTTTCCATGTTCTACACGCTTTTCTTCGTTTGCCTTGCTCCCCACTCGCACGCGTTTGCATGTCGATCCGATTACTCTCTCATTTAATGCTCCGATTTCCTTCCTTCCTTATCTTGAGATAATTGATTGAATGACACTAATCTTCTCGATTTGTAATGATCTCAGAAAATCAACATTAATCGCACAAGAAATCGGATTTTAATAATGAAAACGGCTAAATACCAAATATCATATTAATAATCACTTAACATTAAATAATAAATATAAACGAGTGATTTAATATGAAATATATTAATCTCGATTTAAGGTCAACGTTGATGACTTTTACGGGTATAATTTGACCGTCATCAGTGTGCCTATGCACTGCCTCTTGCCCTTGACAGAATCTGTGCACCACGTTAACGCACTCGTCCATGGTATGAGGGACATCTCTGCTCAACTTCATATATAACTTCGTATTATGCAGCCCCCCTACAAACGATGTGATCAGGGGTCGATCATCTGCATCCTTGACTTGCATGGCCTCGATATTAAGTCTCTTCAGGTAAACTAGTATTGTTTCATCCTTTTGCTGTTTCATGTTCATGAGGTGCGTGGCGTTTTGGTCCCTTGGAAAGACTAACACAAGTTTAGAGGGGGGGGGGGGTGAATAAACTTGTCCCTAAAACTGGATTTAAACCAAATTAAGGTTCAGTTAAACTTGTGTGGAGTTAAGCTGACTAAGCTGAGTTTAAGTCAAACTGACTTAAGCTTGGGCCGAGTCAACCGGCAATGGATAAAGTTCTAGCCTTTTTCTTGATCTTGTTATTCTCTGTGAAAAATGAGTGTAGTAAACTGAATTCTGATGAATGTCAGTTTTGTGAACTGTGAGGTGCATAACAATCAATTATCAAAATGTTGTAAGTAAATGCTGAATAAATAAGTAAGTGCGTTAAATAAATAAGACAAGTGTTATAGAGGTTCCAGGTGGTGTAATCCTATCAGTCCTCTCTTCCCCTGTGGCGCGGAGGAAAATTCCACTAGAACTTCTTGAAGTGAACTGTTACAAAAAGTCCTAAACAATAGTCCTTGGCTAATCCCTAGCTTCACTATCTAAACAGTTGTAGAACAGGTAGAATTGCTGTTCTTCAATTGCTTGAACACTGATCCTTGAAGGGTTGAATTGCCTCTTCACCAGCTACCACCACAAACACAGTCTACCCGACTGTTTGTCACAACTGTCCTTGGCGAAACCTTCCTGGTTTGCTTCACAGTCTAAAACCTTTGATGTAGAATCTAAGTTGGGCTGAAAATAAATAAATTGATTCTTGTTTGTGGTTCTTCAAAGTGTATGATTCTTGATAAAATCTGTGTAGTTTGAACACTTGAAGAATTTCTAGATATGATCTTGTTACAGCACTGAGATGATAGTAATTCGAATAAGATGACTAATGCACAAACTTGCTTGATAATGCTTGTTAATTCGTTTTTTTATCTTGGGTGCAAAGTCTCCTATTTATAGTGTGAGGTCCAACGTTCATCTGACTTCAATTCGAATTGTTTCAACGTCTCTTTTGTAATGGTTATATCTTCTCGACCGTTACATTGTGTCGAGAACTCATCCAATGAATTTGCTTCCTTTATAACGTTCGATTGTATTATCGCTTTGTTGGATGGTTGACTTGTAAAAGCGAGTTTCCTTATCTGTTTTATACTGAGTTTATTGTTTGTCGGTTTCATGCGGCTTGGAGCGTTAATCGAGATTTTACTCTTTTTCAAATGTCGATTACTCGGCTTTCATCGATTATAATTGACTTAATCAGAGTACACCATGACTCATTATCATCTAAGAATTCATTGTCCTTATGATTCTTAGGTCTTCATACAAGATCCATAAAGTCAGTTCAGGTCACCACAATCTTGCCTGACGTCTAACTTTACAGTCTCGACTTGGTCTTCATAACTGTGTTTGAACCCTCAGTTCTTTAATCTTCAATAACTGAGTCCGTGACCCTCAGTTCTTCAGTCTTCTTAGATAAGCCAACCGAGTCTATAACTCTCAGTGAACTTACCTTCTTCAGTTTCATGCTGGTGTATTCTGAGTCAGTTTCTGTCTTAGTGATTTCCAGTTTTCTAGATGACTCCCAGTTTTTCAGTTTTACGACACACTAATTATTACAGTGCTTGTCTGATGTAACTTATACAAATCTCAGACTCTAGTAAAACTTATACATTCAGTTCTAGACATCTTTAAG
Organism: Gentiana macrophylla; assembly: GCA_026214975.1. NCBI lineage: Eukaryota > Viridiplantae > Streptophyta > Magnoliopsida > Gentianales > Gentianaceae > Gentiana > Gentiana macrophylla. Next base: position 82,602,692 of record CM047808.1, on the reverse strand, counting down.
CTTTTCACTATAACAGCTGGCTTCAGCCCTTCATCAGTGGGGTTAAGACAATACTTTAAACAAATAAGATGAATTATCATCAAAACATAAATTTTATTTCCAACAATTTCCCCTTTTTGATGATGCCAAAACTCTCCCTAAAAGAAAAGTTTAAAGATCAAAACAATGTAAAACTGGAAACTGGATTTCATTAGAATGAGCTAAAAGAAACTGGAGTAGTTACATTTTGTTCAAAATAGTGTAACTAGATACTAAGTTCTCTTTTGTGCTTTTTCCAAGACTGAATCAAATTTTCTTGCTTTGTCATACATACGAAAATCTTCTTCTAGCTTGGAGTCTTCCTTTGAGAAAGTCTTGTTGTAGTCAACTTGACTGCCTTCTTTCCATCTTCTCCATTGAAATAGCTTTGGAAGGTTTGATTCTTTTAAGTAGTAGTTTTCAAATTCTACTATATCGCCTTTCATCTGCTTCGATCTTGTCTTTAATCTTGATTTATCATCAATCCTCGATTCTTTTATATTGTGCCATTTTCTGCTTTGAGAATATATCAGATAAAAAGTAGTTCAAGGATTCTTCAAATGTCCTGTCCTTGTACTTGCCTTTGATAGGATTGTGTTCTTTTATAAACTGCATCCACAGATCCTTTGTTAGAGCAACTCTTCTGTCTCCAGGTTGACTGTACTTTCAATGTGCTGTTCGTCAGTTAGTTCTTTCCTTAAGAACTTAGGATCTGATTTGTATCTTTGCAATTCATCTTTAAGTCGCTTCATTTCTTCAAGTAACTTCAGCTTTTCTTCTTCAGCTTCCCCCTTTTTGGCATCATATAACTGATCTACCAGGGCAAGGGTTGCTTTTTGATCTTCTGCAATCTGTCGCTGAGAAACAAGTACCTCTTTAAGCTTAGTTTCTAACCCATAGATATGCTGATTCATATGCCAGTGAGCTTGGGCATGTGTTTCCCTATCTACTGCGGTTGAGTCTTCAAGTTTTTGTTTGAGTAACAAAATTTCTGAAGCAGAACTTGAACTTGATTTGTGAATCATTTCTAGTCTTGCATGAACTGAAACATCTGTTCTGGTTCTATAATCGAGATATCCAGAAATATGTGACAAAAGATCATTTTGTGTATCCTTGCTTCTGAGCACAATCTTCAAATTTTCATGTACTTTTGCCAATTCATCCTTTGTAAGGATATCAGAAGGATCATAAGAATCTTCTATTGGATCCTTAAACTGAGTATTATCTTTAATAATCATCACTTGTTGATTAGCGCTTCATCACCGCTTCGATTGGCGCTATCCGATCTCCAATCGTAATTCTTCTTGCTTTGAGATACGCTTTGCATTGCTAGAGGTTGAGGTTGAGTTTCTGTTTGCAAAACTCTAGTCTCATCAGCTTCTTTTCTTGATTCATCATCTTTATCATCATCTTGCTTCTTTGAAGTGTCTTTTGAGATAGATGATGTGCCTGATTCTCTTCTTTTTGCTAGTTCAGTGAATCTTTTAAAACAATTGTCAAGAAATTCCGAGATAGGAAACAGAGCATACAGATCTCTAACTTCCAATTCCTCCAAGAGTAGTTTTTCTTCATTCTGAAGACTGATATCTCGAGAATGTTCTAGTTTAAGTTTCATATTTATCAGCTTGATGATCTTATCAGCTTCAAAAATTTGTGCTTTGATTCTTTGAACCGATTCATGTCAGAATCGAGAGGTATGGTCATGAGAGTGACCTTTTCTTGTGTAACTTCGGTTTTGGTTGTTGTTGTTCTTTGTTCCCCTCGCTTGGTGCTTTCTCTCTTGATATTTCGGGTACAAGCATCTTACAACCGATCTTGCTTCTGGATTCAACCTTTCGCTTAGTCCTTTGTGTACAAACTTCCGGTGAGACACATTTTTCTGACTTGCTTCAGGTTGGGAAGTTGTTCCTGCGATTTCCTTTGTAGGAGTAGATTGCCTTGCTTGCTTCCCTTCCTTGATTCTTTCTAAGTAAAACTGAATGATTCCACTGAGTGTCTTCTTCAGTCGGAATCTGTCAACAGTTTCTTGTCCTTCAGCTTGAGCTCGTCTTGCACTGTCTAATTCAGCCAAATGTTGTCTCTTAAACTGATTGACAACATAGCCTACCCAATTGAATTCTATTCCATCCCAGATTATATTCATGAGAGCAATATTTTCTTCTGACAGTATGCTAACTCCTTTGGATTTCCCAGTGACGTGTTTGCTGAGCCATCTGCTGAGATGTCCAAATTCTGGCTTGATTTTGTCTACATGAATACCAACTTTGATTGGTTCTGTAGAAAAAGTAAGTATCTCAAGAAAATCTTCTCTTTTCAATGGTAAAGTAGTCCAATCTGTTGTTGTCACAGTTGAATTTGGAAAGCCAAAGAGTGTCCGTATGACGCTTTCATTTAGAACAATGCGATCTCCACGAACTTTGGTCATCAAAGAGTCTCGTACCAAATGCATATTTTGCCAAAATTGCAAAATTCCTTCTGTATCATGTTCTTCTTTGAACTTAACTTCCAGTAAGTTTCTCAAGCCTGGTTGTTTCACGATTTGATTACATACCCAGCTTGCTAACAGAGTGTTTTGACACAGAGCTTCATACATTTCGAATGTTAGCTCATCTAACTCTGTTATTAATCTATCTTGTTTTGATTTTTCTGAAGTGGTCATCTTTGAGTGTGAATGCAAAATTGATTTTTTGAGAAGAGAGATTTTGAATTTTGATTGAAAATAATGTGAACGGAGATTGAATAAATAAGTAGGAAATTCTGGCGGTTGAGTAGTACAACTTTTCAAATTCCATGATGATTTTGGGTAACCGATGCATGTACTGTTCTGACAATCGTGGGGTGTACACGCGAAATTCTGACAAAAAGAACTGCGGCATTTAATGTGACATAACCGCTGTTGATTTTATCATGTCAACCTTTGACTGAATTTGACTGGAATAGAAACTGATGCTGAGGTCAGTTTTAGAAATAATGTCCAGTTCCATAGAAGTTTCGGTTTAAGTTAATCAGTTTGAGATTTTTGATGTCAATGACTGATCTATTAAGTGAGCGTACCCAACATAACAAAGATTAATCCCCTTGACGAATCTCTGGCTTAACTGATTTAACTGACTTTCATTATTCCCAACTCAGTTCTTAATTTTGCAAATCATTCTTTGTCCAATGGCTTTGTAAAGATGTCTGCCAATTGATCTTCAGTAGGTACATAAAGAACTTTTATATCCTTTTTCTCTGCATGATCTCTTATAAAGTGATGACGCACATCAATGTGTTTTGTTCTTGAGTGTAATACTGGATTATCAGTGATTGCAATTGCACTTGTGTTGTCACACATTATGGGAATTGTTCTTTCTTCTATCCCATAATCTCTTAATTGCTGTCTGATCCATAAAACTTGAGCACAACAACTTCCAGCTGCTATATACTCTGCTTCAGCTGTTGAAGTTGAAATTGAGTTTTGCTTCTTGCTAAACCATGACACAAGTCTGTTTCCTAGTAACTGACATGTGCCTGATGTGCTTTTTCTGTCCACTTTGCATCCAGCATAATCTGAGTCTGAATAAGAGATCAGCTTGAATTCTCCTTCTTTTGAATACCATGTTCCAACTCCATCCGTGTCTTTCAAATATTTCAATGTTCTTTTCACAACTGTGAGATGACTTTCCTTTGGTTTGGATTGAAATCTTGCACATACACCGAAAGTAAAAGATATGTCTGGCCTGCTTGCTGTAAGATAGAGTAAGCTTCCAATCATCCTTCTGTAGAGTGTTTGATCAACATCTTTGCCTTCTTTGTCTTCATCTAGTCTGATGTTGGTCCCCATTGGTGTAGAAATTCCAGTAGATTTTTCCATACCAAACTTTTTCATAAGCTCTCTTGTATACTTCGTTTGGTGAATGAAAGTTCCATCATCTAACTGTTTAACTTGTAAAACAAGGAAGTAATTTAATTCTCCCATCATACTCATCTAAAATTTGCTTTTCATCAAACTTGCAAACTTATCACAGAGCTGTTCATTTTCTGATCCAAAAATGATATCATCAACATAAATTTGAACAAGTAGAGTATCTTCTCCATTCTTCATTCTGAATAAGGTTTTGTCGATTGTTCCCTTGATAAATCCATTATCCCCCAAAAACTGAGATAGAGTTTCGTACCAAGCTCTTGGTGCTTGTTTAAGTCCGTAAAGAGCTTTCCTTAGCTTGAAAACTTTATCTGCTTGATCTTTGATTTCAAATCCAGGTGGTTGTTGAACGTATACTTCTTCTTCAAGAATTCCATTCAGAAATGCGCTTTTAACATCCATCTGATAAACTTTGAATTTCTTATGAGCTGCAAAGGCAAGAAATAATCTGATTGCCTCTAATCTTGCAACTGGTGCATATGTTTCATCAAAGTCTATGCCTTCAGCTTGTGAGTATCCTTTAGCTACAAGTCTAGCTTTGTTTTTGATGATATTCCCATCTTCATCAAGTTTATTTATGAACACCCATTTGGTTCCAATAATATTGACATGAACTGGTCTATCTACCAATTCCTATACTTGATTTCTCTCGAATTCATTGAGTTCTTCTTGCATGGATAATATCCAGTCTGGATCTTTCAAGGCTTCTTCAATTTCTTTAGGTTCTGATTGAGATAGAAAACACGCAATCATCGCATCTAATTGATGTCTTGTTTGAACGCCAGTTTGAGTATCACCAATTACTTGTTCTTCAGGGTGATCTCTCATCCATTGATATGTGGTTGTTTGTATCAAGGGATTTATATCTTGTTCGACTGGTTCTTCAAGAATCGGTTCTTGAATTTCTTCGCTTGGATCGAGAACATGTTCGTGTGATTTGATGGGTAGTTGGAAACTGAGACTGATCTTGATCTGAACATTCAGAAATTTGTAGTCTTCCAATGTCAATCAAATCGGTTCGCATGATTGGTAATCGAGGCCGAGAAACTGATTCTTGTCGGTCTTCAGTTGCCTCACCAGGGAAGTTTGGTTCATCAAATAACATGTATTGATTCTTCATGCTTGAGTGTTCTTTTATTTAGTACCCTAAAGGCTTTGCTGACACTTGAATATCCTAGAAAAATTCCTTCATCAGCCTTGGGCTGAAAAACATGAAGTTGATCTTTTCCATTATTGTGTATGAAACATTTGCTTCCAAAAGCATGAAAGTATGAAACATTTGGTTTTCTTCCATTCCAAATTTCATAAGGAGTCTTCTCATGTCTTTTGTTCATGAGAGCTCTGTTCTGTGTGTAACAAGCTGTGTAGACTGCTTCTGCCCAATATCTTTCAGGTAGTTTAGCTTCACAAATCATTGTCCTCCCAGCTTCTTTGAGCGTTCTATTTCTTCTTTCAGCTACACCATTTTGTTGAGGTGTTCCTGTGGCAGCAAGTTGGTGTAAGACACCATTTTCTTCACAATATTCAATAATCACACTGTTGAGGAATTCAGTTCCTTTATCTGATCTTATCTTCACAACTGAAACTCCTTTCTGATTCTGAAGTTTCTTGAGTAGTTCTGTGAGTCTTTGCTTGGTTTCACTTTTCTTGGTTAGAAAGATTACCCAAGTGCATCTTGAAAAATCATCTACTACCACCAATGTATACTTCTTTCCACTGATACTTATTGGTGTAATAGGTCCAAATAAATCCATGTGTAGCAATTCTAGATGTCTGGTTGTTGAATGCTAAGATTTGGTCTTGAAACTTGCTTTAGTTTGCTTTCCTTGTTGACACGCATCACATAAGCTGTCCTTCTTATATGATATTTCTGGTAGTCCAATGACAAATTGTTTCTTAACGAGTGTGTTAATGTCATCAAAATTAAGATGACTCAGTTTCTTGTGCCATAGCCAACTGATTTCTGATTTTGTGTGCACAAGCAAACAGGTTTCAGCAACGGCAGTTGTCCAATCTACAACATACATATTTTCTTTTCTTCTTCTGGCTTGGAGCCTAGGACAACTTGATAAGATGATTCGCTGACGACAACACAGAATTCTTTGTCGAAAGTAACTTTGTATCCCATATCACAAAATTGATTTGGTCTTTGAGTAGATTGTAGTGTAGTCCTTCTACATATGATACATTCTTGATTGTAAGTCCATTCCTGATTAAGGTGCCATAACCTCTGGTGTATCCAGGTTTGTATTTGCTTCCAAAATTAACCTTTGGTCCATCCTTTGCAATAAAATTACTGAGACAGTCTTTACTCTTTGTCATGTGTCTGAGCAACCACCACAAAGTACCATATATCCTGGAATAAAAATTAGAAGTTTTTAGGTACCCAATTCATTTTGGGTCCATGGGGTCGATTGTCGAGACAACTCGGGAATGTATCCTTTTAGGATTCTTCGGATATTGTTGCACTTGTTTTCATATATGTAAGCCACACTCCCATAGTATCTATGTTTGGACTGTGTCTTATTTATATGATTTCTCAAGTCTTTTGACTGAAACTTATTTCCATGTTGCTTTCCATTATTAAAGCTAGAATCATAACCGTCATTCCTTCTGTACTGAGGTCTGAACTGACCTTGGTACTGGAACTTTTGCTGAGAACTGAAATTAGCCCTCTGCTGAGTCTTGGATTGAAACCTTTGATAGGTTTTCCGTCTGGAATGATTGATATTATCAGTTTTAGCAATAGATGCAAAGAAAATTCCAATCATCATCGCGGGATATAGTCTCCTTTCCCCGAATGTGTGAATCCTTGAATGATTGACATTCTTGGATTTACTTTGACTGTAATTTTTCTGGTTCTTGACTTGATTGGTTTTTGTGGACCTGGTAGTTGATTTGCCAGTTCGGTTTTCTTGAGATACAGCTGATTTACCATTTGGTTTCCCTTTGTTGGTAAATTTGGTTGTTTTCTTGAAAAAGCGATTTGTCCTATGTGATACTGAGCTTTCTTGGTTCAACAATTTTCTCGGTTTGTGGAAGTTTCTCACCACAAACATAATACCAGTTTTGGTACTAGGTTTGACAGCTTTGTTGATTCCATCCTTTGAAGATTGCTGTGTATCAAATCCTAAACCAGTTTTGTCTCCATATGGTTTTCCAGATTTGAATCCGGTAATCAAACTTGATTGAGCGAATGATTCAGTTGCTGCTATTGATATAGTAGGATGATGCTGAATCTTTTCTTTATCAGTTCTAGTCAGTTTCAACATTTTTAATTGAGACTTCAATCTTTCGACTTCAAGAATTAGACTTTCCTTCTCAGCTTTAATTGATTCATAACCAGCTTGAATAGTTACTAGCTGATTCATCAATTCATCAAGTGTTTCTTCTAATTCTTGGATTTTTGGATTGGAGTCAGCGGTTGAAGAACATGCATTTTGCATGGAAATCTGAGCTGAGGAATATTTAGAGTTAGATTCGCATACCTCGTTTGCATCTTCCATATGTGCCATCAAAGCTGTGTCATCTGACAGTCTTTTAGTACCAGCTTCATAATCTGATTCATCTCCGGCAAGGAGTGCTCTTCTTCCAACTCTTCTTGGTGGCGTCTTCTTGGTTAGTTCTGGACATTCAACTTTATAATGTCCAGGTTTCTTGCAGTTGAAACAGAGATATTCATCGTCTTTTCTTTTCTCAGTAGTCCTTTTGATAAACTTCTGAGTGACTGGATGTCCACTCTTCATTCTTCGAATTCTGTTCATCATTAGAGCCATTTGCTCTTCCATTTCATCCAATTCATGAAGATTGCTAGATGAGTTTTCTTGAATGTCATTCGATGCTGCTGAAAGTGCTGTGGTTTTTGGTTCTTCCAGAGCTTTGATTATTGCAAATTGTATTTGTAAAATCTTCACTCAATTCATAAGCTTTCGAGATCGAGAAGATTTTCAATGAGTCCTCTATGTCAAGTCTTCTAGATTCTTCCATAGCAGTGACCTTCATCTTCCAGTACATTGGTAATGCCTTCAAGATTCTTGTGTTGATAATTTTCTTAGAGTATTCAATCTTGAGTAGATCTAGTTCATCCATGATAGCACTGAATCTTGTTTCCATCTGGTCAATAGTTTCTCCAGATTTCATCTTGAAATTTTCAAACTTTTGTTTTGCAACAGAGATCTTATTTTCCTTGATTGAATCTGTTCCTTCACAAACAAGCTGCAGTTTGTCCCACATTTCCTTGGCAGTTGTGCATTCTTTCACCTTTAAGTACATGTTGCTATCAATAGTTCTAAGAATAAAGTCCATAGCAACATTGTTGAGATTGTTTCGCTTGCGATCATCCCTGGTCCACTCGGATTTAGGCTTTGGAACTCGAATTTGTTTCTCACCTTCAGTTTGCATGTGAGTAATCTGAATTGGTCCATCAGTGAGTACATCCATCATTTCATCATGAGTGGCTGCTAGAAAGGCCTGCATACGACGTTTATATTCGTCAAATCTGTCCATGTTGCACATAAGCATCTGTCTTGCATATTGATTGTTATCCATAGCGAGTGAGTGAAAATTGATTGTTTATCAATTGGAAACTGAGCTTTCAAATGAGAACAACTAGAGGAGATATAGAGCAGTTGATATCTTATCAAAGAAACACCGCTCCGATAACAATTGTTGGTCCCTTGGAAAGGCTAACACAAGTTTAGAGGGGGGATGAATAAACTTGTCCCTAAAACTGGATTTAAACCAAATTAAGGTTTAGTTAAACTTGTGTGGAGTTAAGATGACTAAGCTGAGTTTAAGTCAAACTGACTTAAGCTTAGAACTGAGTCAACCGGCAGCGAATGAAGTTCTAGCCTTTCTCTTGATCTTGTTATTCTCTGTGAAAACTGAGTGTAGTAAACTGAATTCTGATGAATGTCAGTTTTGTGAACTGTGAGGTGTATAAATCAATTATCAAAATGTTGTAAGTAAATGCTGAATAAATAAGTAAGTGCGTTAAATAAATAAGTCAAGTGTTATAGAGGTTCCAGGTGGTGTAATCCTGTCAGTCCTCTCTTCCCCTGTGGTGCGGAGGAAAATTCCACTAGAACTTCTTGAAGTGAACTGTTACAAAAAGTCCAAAACAATAGTCCTTGGCAAATCCCTAGCTTCACTATCTAAACAGTTGTAGAACAGGTAGAATTGCTGTTCTTCAATTGCTTGAACACTGATCCTTGGAGGGTTGAATTGCCTCTTCACCAGCTACCACCACAAACACAGTCTACCCGATCGCTTGTCACAATCGTCCTTGGCAAAACCTTCCTGGTTTGCTTCATACCTAAAACCTTTGATGTAGAATCAAAGTTGGGCTGAGAATCAATAAATTGATTCTTGTTTGTGGTTCTTCAGTGTATGATTCTTAATAAAATTTGTGTAGCTTGAACACTTGAAGAATTTCTAGATATGATCTTGTTATAGCATTGAGATGATAGTAATTCGAATAAGATGACTAATGCACAAACTTGCTTGATAATGCTTGTTAATTCGTTTTTTTATCTTGGGTGCAAAGTCTCCTATTTATAGTGTGAGGTCCAACGTTCATCTGACTTCAATTCAAATTGTATCAACGTCTCTTTTGTAACGGTTATATCTTCTGACCGTTCTGCTTTGTCAGTAACTCATCCAATGAATTTTCTTCCTTTATAACGTTCGACTGTACTATCAGTTTGTTGGATGGTTGACTTGTAAAACTGAGTTTCCTTATCAGTTTTATATTGAGTTTATTGTTTGTCAGTATCCTTACTGACTTGGAGCGTCTTCGAGATTTTACTCTTTTTCAAATGTCGATTACTCGGTTTTCATCGATTATAATTGACTTAATCAGTACACCATGACTCATTATCATCTAAGAATTCATTGTCCTTATGATTCTTAGGTCTTCATACAAGATCCATAAAGCCAGTTCAGGTCACCACAATCTTGCATGACGTCTAACTTTATAGTCTCGACTTGGTCTTCATAACTGAGTTTGAACCCTCAGTTCTTCAATCTTCAATAACTGAGTCTGTGAGCCTTAGTTCTTCAGTCTTCTTAGATAAGCCAACCGAGTATGTAACTCTCAGCGAACTTACCTTCTTCAGTTTGATGTTGATGTATTCTGAGTCAGTTTCTGTCTTAGTGATTTCCAGTTTTCTAGATGACTCCCAGTTTTTCAGTTTTACGACACACTAATTATTACAGTGCTTGTCTGATGTAACTTATACAAATATCAGACTCTAGTAAAACTTATACATTCAGTTCTAGACATCTTTTAGCTTTTCACTATAAAAGCTTGCTTCAGCACTTCATTAGTGGGGTTAAGATAATACTTTAAACAAATAAGATGAATTATCATCAAAACATAAATTTTATTTCCAACATGGCGCTTAAATGAAACTTTTTGTTGACGATGAACGCATCTCGAAACTTACGGGCTAGAATGGCAAAACTGGAGATTGACCCGGGTCGTAGCTTGGTAAACCATTCCCTAGCTCGACCTACGAGCAGCGTCTCAAATGCCCGACATCGTATCGCATCAGGCGCGCCATCTAACCTCATCTGGGATAGATACCTATGAAGATGGTCTTCCAGATCGGTGGTACCATCGTAAGGCTCTATCTTTGGTATCTTAAACCCCTTAGGTTTAGGGAAACTCTCGATCTCCTTCGTGAAGGGTGACTCCAGCCACAGCGAGACCTGACTTTTTCCCAGAATCACATCCAACTCCTCCCTAACGCTGTCCTCATCCATCTTCTGATGTTTCTATTGGATCTCACGTCTCTTTCTTTCCACAGAGCTGGAGGACGCACTGACTTTGTCCCCGGAAGTTCGCTTGGGATTTTCCACAGCATCTTTCGGACCGCCATCTACTTGCTTTTGCACCATAACCGCCTCTGCTATAATCCTGGACATTAACTCAAGATCCGCCTCTGCCAATTGTCCATAATAGCTTGATGTTCCGGGGCAAGACCCTGCTTTTCTTTTTGGGGATATTCATGGACAGGGTTCAAGACTGGATCTTTTGCTCCTTGCATATCTAGATCTACCTACTCGTTAAAATGTGAGCCCTGCTGATATGTGGCCTTGGAGGCGGTCCTCCTGGCATTCTTATCCTTGGGAGGCATTGTGATCTTGGTGTAATCAACAGTAGAAGACCCTCCTTCTAGCGCCAATGACGATGACAGATTGCATCACCTAATTTATCCGGGCCTGTGTGGATCTAGTGATGAACATCCAAAACCCTAATGCCTAAAGAACGGGATGGTGGGTTTGGTGATTTGCGGCTGAGTCTAAGAGTTGATCTTAGATTGCCTACGTATCCTGTCTGACGATACCGGGTTTCACCCCCTCCATGTGTCGTCTTGCAATTGGTCCCCAAAATGTGAATGACTACTAAGTTATACATATCGAGTTCCGAGTTGGGGGCTTACGATAATCGACAATCGAGCAGTGTAGGACAAGGGGTCCTATAGTCGAGTACCGTAGGTCGGTTATGCCGACATTGAGGGCAGAGTCCGCACCAGCTATCAAGGCCCATTAACAATGTGATAACTTGGGCAAGGGTTAAGGCCCATTAAGGGTAAATATGACAATAGCTCAAACCGACTTAATATTAGGGTTAAGGCATGTGTTGTCATTATAAATAACACACTCCAGGAACTATGTCAGGCTTTATTCCTGAACATTGACAGGATACGTAGGCAATCTAAGATCAACTCTTAGACTCAGGCGCAAATCACCAAACCCACCATCCCGTTTTTTAGGCATTAGGGTTTTGGGTGTTCATCACTAGATCCACACATGCCCGGATAAATTAGGTGACACAATCTGTCATCGTCATTGGCACTAGAAGGAGGGCCTTCTATTGTTGAATACACCAAGGTCACGATGCCTCGCAAGGATAAGAACGCCAGGAGGACCGCCTCCAAGGCCACAGATCAGCAGGGCTCGCAGATTAAGGAGCATGTATATCTAGATGGGCAAGGAGCAAAAGATCCAGTCTTGAACTCTGTCCATGAAGATCCCCAGATAGAAAAACAGGGTCTTGCCCCAGAACATCAAGCTATTGTGGATCAATTGGCAGGGGCGGATCTTGAGTTAATGTCCAGGATTGTAGCAGAGGCGGTTGTGGTGCAAAATCAAGCAGATGGCGGTCCGAAAGTTGATGTGGAAAAGCCCAAGCGAACTCCCGGGGATGAAGTCAGTGCGTCCTCCAGCTCTATAGAAAGAAAGAGACGTGAGATCCAATAGAAACATCAGAAGATGGATGAGGACAGCGTTAGGGAGGAGCTGGATGTGATTCTGGGAAAACGTCAGGTCTCGCTGTGGCTGGAGTCACCCTTCACGAAGGAGATCGAGAGTTTCCCGAAACTTAAGGGGTTTAAGATACCAAAGATAGAGCCTTACGATGGTACCACCGATCCGGAAGACCATCTACATAGGTATCAGTCCCATATGAGGTTGGATGGCGCGTCTGATGCGATGCGATGTTGGGCATTTGAGACGCTGCTCATAGGTCGAGCCAGGGAATGGTTTACCAAGCTACGACCCGGGTCAATCTCCAGTTTTTCCATGCTAGCCTGTAAGTTTCGAGATGCGTTCATCGTCAACAAAAAGTTTCATTTAAGCGCCACGCACCTCATGAACATGAAACATCAAAAGGACGAAACAATACTAGATTACCTGAAGAGATTTAATCTCGAGGCCATGCAAGTCAAGGATGCAGATGATCGACTCCTAATCACATCGTTTGTAGGGGGACTGCGTAATACGAAGTTATATATGAAGTTGAGCATAGATGTCCCTCGTACCATGGACGAGTGCGTTAACGTGGTGCATAGATTCTGTCAAGGGGAAGAGGCAGTGCGTAGGCACACCCAATCCGACTGGATGGACTCGAAGAAGGACAATCGAGGTCCGAACAAGAATCAATCCAAGAGACAGGATATCGAGAGTAAACCCACAGTCTGGGACCGGATAACGACGCCCATCTCAGACCGCTTGGGAAAGAAGGGAGCCACACGCGACAAGGATTTCATCCCACTTAATCGGTCTCGAGCAGAGGTGCTGTCCATCATGCTCTCGAAAAACATAGAGAAAAGACCGCCACCATTGAAGAAACCTCGAGAAAGGAGGAATTCAAGCAAATATTGTGAATTTCACGAGGATATAGATCATACAACAGAGGATTGTAACGACCTGAAAAGAGACATTGACATCTGCATTCAAGAAGGGAAGCTAGATGAAGTGGTCGACAGATCTCGGTCCGATGTGCCCAAAGTGCGTAGAGAGTACAAAAGGAAGAACCCTGATCAAGATAGGGGTGGAGGCCGAGATGCTCAAAGACGGAGAGATCCATCACCTGACGGGATCGATCTCCAGATCGTGATAGAAGTAACAGAGATAACTAAGGTCGAGATAAGTACAACGATAATCGAACAAACAATTATGTTAATACGATCTTTGGGCCAGGGGAGAATGATAAAGACCGAGCCAGTCGAGAGTCAGCTGACAGCACGAGAGAACATAAGCAACTGAGATTTACCACAGAAGTCGGGTACGGACCCCAAGATGATATCCCAAAGTCTCCGAGTCATAGTGAAGGGTTGGTTATTGAAGCGGTGATTAGTCGAGCCTGTGTGTCGAGAGTCTGCATCGATAACGGTAGCGCGGTAAACATCTTATATTACTATGCTTTTCAGGCGATGAAGCTAAAAGAGAAGGACCTAGCTCCTATAGCGTCTCCTTTGTTTGGGTTCATAGGGCAAGCGGTTCATCCTATGGGATCGATAAAGTTACTCACAATGGTCGGAGATGGCGAGAAAGGAAGGACCCTTGAGTTAAACTATGTGGTAGTCAAAGCTCCCTCGGCCTATAATGTTATTTTAGGACGATCTGTGCTCTTCGACCTGCGCACTATCATCTTTACTTTTCACAACAGCCTGAAGTTTACTACCAGGAACGGTTCCCTCGAGGTAAAGGGATATGTTGAGGCCGTACGGAGTTGTAACTCCATTGTCATGAACGGGAAAATGGCAGTACAACAAGTCCTGGTCGAGGAACTAATTCTGGAGGAAGATGAGGAGAAAAGCTCGGTCTTCAGTGACGCAGTCGAGAATGTTCGTCTCTGGGAAGGAGAAGATGATCAGTGTGTATAGGTCGGATTTGGATCCCGGCCAAAGAAAAACAGTCGATAATTGAGTTGTTGATCGAGTTCAGAGATGTCTTTGCTTGGAAGGCTGACGACATGCCGGGATTATCTACAGATTTTGAGGTCCATAGACTCGAGATAGATCAAGCTAAGAAGCCAGTTAGGCAGAAGAAGAGAAGCTTCGCATTAGATCGACTAGAAGCCATAGAAATGGAAGTCAGTAAGCTACTATCAGCCCAGATAGTAAGAGAAGTACTCTGCCCAAAGTGGCTGGCCAACCCGGTGTTGGTCAAGAAACCCGATGGCAGCTGGCGTATGTGTGTGGACTTCACCGACCTGAACAAAGTATGTCCAAAGGACTCGTATCCATTGCCAAAGATAAATAGGTTAGTGGACTCCACCATCGATTTCGAAGTGTTTGGTTTCTTGGACGCTTACAAGGAATGCCACCAGATTTTAATGGATCCCCGGGACGCTGAAAAAACAGCTTTTATCACGGAATTTGGCCCTTTTTTCTATGTAACCATGCCATTTGAATTGAAAAATGCCGGGGCTACATATCAGAGAGCAGTCAACAAGATCTTCACCAAACAGATTGGTAGATGCATGGAAGTGTGTGTAGACGACTTGCTCACCAAAAGCCGGTCTATGAAGCAATATTTGGTAGATGCTCGAGAAGTATTTGAAGTATTGATGGATACACAGATGAGGTTGAATCCAAAGAAGTGCACCTTTGGGGTCAGGTCGGGAAATTTTTTGGGATATATGATCTCGAAGGACGGGATTCGAGCGCACCCGGACAAAATCGACACTTTGAAAAATATGCCTGCCCCTTGAAATACAAAGGAAGTACAGAGGCTTACCGGTCGAATGGCCGCCCTCAACAGGTTCATATCGAGATCCGCGCAGCGCGCACTACCGTTTTTCAAGATCCTCCGCAAGGCCAGTCCTTTCGATTTGGACGAAGAATGTTAGACGGCCTTCGAGGAGTTGAAAGCATACTTATCAGAGTTACCCACCCTCACTTCACCTCAAGAAGGGGAGAAGTTTTTTGTCTACTTGGCCGTATGCGAAGAAGCAGTGAGTGCGGTTTAGTTCGAGAAGGGGTACATGGCCAGGTGCCTATCTATTTTGTCAATAAAGAGTTACATGGCCCCGAGATCCGATACTCTCCAGCAGAAAAGCTAGCATTATGTCTAGTACATGCGTCGAGAAAGCTGAGGCCCTATTTCCAAGCCCATCCTATTATGGTAGTCACTGACCAACCATTGAAGCAGATCTTAGCGAAGCCCAACACTTCAGGTCGACTAGCGAAATGGGTAGTAGAGATGGCGCAATACGATATCGAGTTTGTTCCTCGAACTGCGATGAAAGCTCAGGCCCTGGCAGATTTCTTAGCTGAAGGGATTTCCATCCAACTCGATCAAGAGAAGCAAAGTCCGGAGGAATAGTGGACCCTCCAAGTAGATGGAGCGTCGAGTAAGGAGGGGGCAGGGGCTAGTCTCCTTCTAGTTAGTCCAAAAGGCAAAAAATTCCCCTACGCCCTTCGATTTGACTTCAAATCAACGAACTACGAGGCTGAATATGAAGCTATGATCACAGGTGTAAAACTTGCTTTGAAGTTAGGTGTCGAGAATTTACTAGTTTATAGTGACTCACAGTTAGTGGTAAATCACGTCAAAGGAGAGTATGAAGTTAAGGAGGAAACCATGAGGAACTATCTAATAGTGATGCAAGGCTTCATACCTAAGTTCAAGATAGTTCAAATCGAGCAGGTCCCCCGAAGTCAAAATAAGAGGGCCGATGCATTGTCTAAGCTCGCATCGTACTTCGTCTCGAATAA
Organism: Gentiana macrophylla; assembly: GCA_026214975.1. Classification (NCBI taxonomy): domain Eukaryota; kingdom Viridiplantae; phylum Streptophyta; class Magnoliopsida; order Gentianales; family Gentianaceae; genus Gentiana; species Gentiana macrophylla. The sequence goes on along the minus strand of CM047808.1, from coordinate 82,586,762 downwards.
GAAAGTTCTAGTCGAACTATTGACCGATAGGAGTTACAGAGAATCGGAGGCCCAGCCGATCACTCAGCAGGCCACGTGGATGGACTCGATCGCCCTGTACCTTAAAGACGGAAATCTCCCTTATGATAAGGTACAATCAAGGAAGGTCCGACTCTAATCACTACGGTACGCATTCTTTGACAATGTCCTTTACCGAAAGTCTTTCATGAGCCCATGGTTGAGGTGTGTATCCGAGGCAGAAGGTGAGTATCTCCTGGAAGAAATCCACAGAGGAGCTTGTGGAAATCATTATGGGGCCAGGATGTTGGCCCGAAAGTGTAAGTTAGCTGGATACTTTTGGCCGTCGATGCAACGAGATGCGAATAACCTTGTTCAGAGGTGTAAACCTTGTCAAATCCATGACAATATCTCCCATCAACAGGCCCAAGAAATGAATGTCATTTCGTCAGCCGGGCCTTTTGATCAATGAGGAGTCGACATAGTTGGACCTTTACCTCGAGCTCCGGGGAATAATCGATATGTGGTTGTCGCTGTGGATTACTTCACCAAATGGGTCGAAGCCAAGGCTTTGCCCGGCATCAGAGCTGCAACCATCAAAAAATTCTTGTGGGTCGATATTTTATGCAAGTACGGCATCCCAAAGGCTCTGATCTTAGATAATGGCACCTAGGTTCAAGATCGAAGAGTTAGAGAATGGTGCAATGAATATCATATCGATCAAGACTTCACCTCGTAGCTCACCCACAGCAAACGGTCAATTCGAAAGCGGACAAATCGATGATCGAGCTAGGGTTGAAAAAGAGGCTAGAGGCGTATGTCGAGATCAGGCAAGATAAACTTCCGAGCATCCTATGGTCGTGCAGACAACTCCTAATTCCTCAACAGGAGAAACACCTTTCTCTCTATTATATGGGTGTGAAGCGGTGATACCCGCTGAGATTGGTGTTCCTTCTCCTCGAGTTCTAACCTATAATGTTGAAACAAATGCTCCCGACCTTCGACATGAAAAAGACAACGCCGAGGAGCGAAGAGAGATCGCTTCAGCCAGAATGGCAAGATACAAACAAAAGATCTCGCAGTACTATAACTCAAGGGTTAAGTACAGATACTTCAAAGTCGGGGATCTGGTTCTTATAAAGAACGAAGCAAGTCGACAAGAAGCAGTGGGAAAATTGACCCCAAATTGGGAAGGCCCGTACCAGATTCTGAAGGTTCACCCCAAAGGATCCTATCAACTCGGACGAGCAGATGGAACCACGGTTGCTCGACAATGGCACGCCAACAACTTGAGGAAGTATTATGTTTAAGTTAAGCCTTATCTCGATCAATTTTTGTTTTTTCGTTTTTAAATCTTGTAATAAGTCAATGTGACAATTTCATAAATATTCTAATAAACATGTCTTTCCTCGAGATGTTCTTATGTTTGTTAGGATTTATAGCCGTAACAATACAAGTCTAATGTGATACAAAGTGTTAAAGGCGATGCAATCGACAACAAGTAGGGAAATCCGCATGTCGGACCCCTCAGTACAACCAAAAGCAAAATAAGCCTAGTAGGTAAAAAATGCCAAGGCAAAAACACGGTTCGTATGGTCGGACCAAATGTCCCATCCAAAAGGCAAACGAGCCCAAGAGGCGAAAAAGGCCAAAGCAAAGGACGGTTCGCATAGTCGGGCCAAATGTCCCAGCCAAAGCCTAAGAGGCGAAAGAGGTCAAGGCAAAGGACGGTTCGCATAGTCGGGCCAAACGTCCCAGTCACGAGCCAAACGAGTCCAAGGGGTGAAAAAGGCCAAAGCAAAGGGACAGTTCGCATAGTCGGACTAAAACACTCAGCCAGAGGCCAAACGAGCTTATGAGGCAAAAAGGCCAAGGGAAAGACGCGATTCGTAAAGTTGGGCCAAAATACCCTACGCATCGACCCACCCGTAGCAATAATAGTCCAAAGGGCAAAAAATGCCAAGGCAAACGGGTCAATCTCAGCTAAACTCACAAGTGCAATAGGAACCAAAGGTTCATAATACACTTGGGGGGAAACACTATCGATATACGAATGCAAAAGCGAAAGCAAAAGCAAAAGCAAGTTAGAGCCAAGGCTCGACAGAAGAAAAGCTGAAACACATCGATGTGAAAAAGAAAACAAAAGAAAAAGGAAACAAGCACAACGAAATCACGAAATATAAATTTCAATTTCAATGCAAGTTATACAAAAAAAATCCAAGTTCAGAGGGTCGAATTAAAAATGCAACAAAAGAAGATTACAAAGAGTAGCAGTCAAAGGCCTTCATCGAGGTTCGACTATGAGATTGGAACAGTCGGCTCAGCAGCAGGGGCAGAAGTCGAGGATGCATATTTCGAGGCCAGAGACTCTCCTTTTTGGAACTCATCGAAGTATTGATCATACATCTTCTTTGACTCGGAGTTGTAGAACTGGGGGGTCTCGAGCCTCAGTGCATCGAATCTTGGATATGACTTCATAGCCTGATCCACTGCCAGGGTAAAACCGCCCATCATAGCCGTGCGCATCAACACGGTCAGGTCGGCGTCAAGTTCATCTGACTTGCGATATCCTAATATCGCTTTTGCCTTAGCCGCCTCAATCCTTGCAAGGGCTTATTCCTGCTCGACTCTCAGAACCTCTCTCTCTCTTTCCAGCTCGACCTTCAAGGCATCCCTCTCTTGTTGAGCCAATGCTGTGTCGGTCAGAGAAGCCTTGTGTGCTTGCTGTACCTTTTCGAAGTCTGCCGCCAGCTCAACCAGCCTCTGATCCTGGGCCTGCTGATTGTGCTAGGACTTCATCAAATCGTTAGCAGTAGCTATCAGTGCATCCTTCAGTTTTTTGACCTCGACATTTGCCTCACGTTTAAGCGTCTCGAATTGAGACTCTATACCTGTAATGGCTGCGCCCTTTGTAACGTTTTCCTCAATCAGCTTGCGGATTTCCCTCCGCAGATCCCCTTCTAAATCGACTAGCTCAGCCAATCGGTGGGCAGCCTCTCTACTAAGAAGGCTACTCTATCGAAAGAAAAGAGGCGTCAAATAATAAAGACAAGGCATATGCCTCGAGAGAAATTATCGCTTAAGGATAAGGAAAGCAGTTGACTTACGAGGCGGGACGACTTCAGAAGTGAGTGAGATAGAGCCTTGTCTTCCAAGGTTGCACAATCATCCACGACCCAGTTCATGTCGACTTCTGTCTTGGAAGAAGCTTCACCAAATCTTGCCCTCTTGGCCTGCCTTTGTTGCTTTTTCACCAATTCGGGAAGGGTCGACCTCTTTTTGGTTGGGGCCGCAACATCCTCGGCACGGGCACTGACATTGGCTGTGGGATTGATCAGGGATTCATCTTCCTTATGATGCAGAGAACCATAGCGAACGGTGAGTGGAGGATCGGCAGACTGAGATTGTTGTGCAGTTTTCAAGTCGACATGGGAGGAAACCTCCTCTCCAGCAGTGGACGCGGTCCCCCTCTCGGAAACAGTAGGGGTAGAGGCCACCCGACCCTCGAGTGGAGGGGCTGGCGCCTCCACCGGCTTCGGAATTTGAGTTGGATCGGTGATGAGTGAGAACTTCCCCACTGCAAAAAGAAAAGACAGAGTTAGTATTGACATTCTACGATATCAAGTCATGAATCTCAGCAAAAGAAAAACAAACAGAAGAAAGTCCTACAGTTCTCTCGATCCTTAACATGTATTTGGGCATAGGGCTTCGGTCCTGCCTCTGCCAAGTTGGCTAGGCCATACAGAAGACGTAGGTCTCGGGTGACCACCTCGATATTGGAGTTATCCATTATACGGGCATCTCGAGGGATGGGGCCACTGCCCAGTTTGTCATGTTTCTTGTTTCTCGACCTCCACTGTCCTATGTACGGATTATCCATACCATGGCAAAGAAAGAAGAACCTCGGTTTCCACTCACTGTGAGAAGAAGGTCCCTTGGACACAAACTCGTGTCGATTCGTTCTTCGTTGGAAAGTATACCACATCTTGTCTGGCATACTTGTGATTTTGTAGTAGTAGCGGAAAAGTGGAACTAAAAAGCAGACACTGGTCACTCGACAAGCGATCACGAATCCCATTAATGTCCTAATAGCATTGGGACCTAGTTGAGAGACCCCAATCTTATAGTGGTTCAGGATTGCTAGGACAGCCGGGCACAAAGGGAATACCAACCCACTGGAAAGCTAAGCTTCGTACACGGAAAAAACCCTTCTGGAGGCTCGTCGGCATACTGATGAAGACCGGATGGGAGTTGGATTTCAAATTGGGGGCTAGAAATTTTGAACTTTATGCAAATTCTGTCAATATCCCCTAGGGAGAGGGCACTAAGGCAGCCTTTAGGACCTTTTCCGTCCATCTTAGTGTCTAATCTTTTAGGTTGGTTATGGGCAGAAGGAGAAGAATCTGCAGGTTCGTCGGAGAGGATGACCGGAAGGAATGGATACTGGAGTTTGACTATGGGATGGTGATCCACTACCCCTATCAGACTCAGTAGCACTACTTGGCATGGATGAATGTACGAAAAAGAGGACGAACACAAAAAATACGCTTACTTGAACTTTGAAGATGAATGCACACGATTTGGCCCGAAGTTTTCTCTGAAGTCTTTTCTTCCCTCTTTTATGCTTGCAGAATAATGAAACGGGTTTGAAAAGACGTGAGTGATGGGGAGTTATAACCCCCTGTAAATCGTGAGAATCAAGGCAGTGACGTTATGATTGATGGAATACGAAGCGTTAGTGTGCCATGACGTCATGCCACATAGCTACAAGCAGTTCGGGTTGGAGGTGGCGGGCTTTTTCCCACCCAAATAATGACCAAACTCGAAGACGATTCAAACAGCAGAATTGACCTCGGACGACGACGGTCGCCTCTCTCAAGTCTGGGGGCTTATGACGATACTGGGTTTCACCCCTCCACGTGTCGTCTTGCAGTTGGTCCCCAGAATGCGAATGAGTACTAAGTTATACATATCGAGTTCCGAGCTGGGGGTTTACGATAATCGACAATCGAGCAGTGCAGGACAAGGGGTCCCAGAGTCGAGTACCGCAGGTCGGTTATGTCGACATCGAGGGCAGAGTCTGCACCAGCTGTCAAGGCCCATTAACAATGTGATAACTTGGGCACGGTTTAAGGCCCATTAAGGGTAAATATGACAATAGCTCAAACCGACTTAATATTAGGGTTAAGGCATGTGTTGTCATTATAAATAACACACTCCAGGAACCACGTAAGGCTTGATTCCTGAACATTGACAAGATACATAGGCAATCTAAGATAAACTCTTAGACTCAGCCACAAATCACCAAACCCACCATCCCGTTCTTTAGGCATTAGGGTTTTAGGTAGGTCCACACAGGCCCGGATAAATTAGGTGACGCAATCTGTCATCGTCGTCACTGTCAATGTCCAGGAATCAAGTCTTACGTAGTTCCTGGAGTGTGTTATTTATAATGACAACACATGCCTTAACCCTAATATTAAGTCGGTTTGAGCTATTGTCATATTTACCCTTAATAGGCCTTAAACCTTGCTCAAGTTATCACATTGTTAATGGGCCTTGATAAATGCGCGACTCGCCTCGATGTCGACATAACCGACCTGCGGTACTCGACTCTGGGACCCTTTGTCCTCACTGCTCGATTGTTGATTATCATAAGCCCCCAGCTCGGAACTCGATATATATAACCTAGTACTCATTCGCATTCTAGGGACCAACTACAAGACGACACGTGGAGGGGTGAAACCCGATATCATCACCTTGCTTTCATGAGCACCAACCAGTCCAGGCTGCCGGCGGGACCAAGAGAAACGTGAACAATATTGTTTTTTTAAATGGATTGAGATGAAGAATTTGTGTTATAGATGGGATAAAATGGCAATATTTGTTTGTGAAATTCATTGCGGAAGATCAAGAATGGTGAGATGAAGAATGAAAATGTTGAATAATGAAAAAAATTGGTATAAAATGCTTTTTTATTCAGATTTGACATCCACGGGTGAGAATGAATGGCAGAGGGTGGCTTGGGTGGGCGCAGTCCACCCGATTTTTATTTTCGGTACACCAAAAACCTTATATAATTCAGTTCAAAAGAGTTAGTTGTCTTAATCCAACCCACCCGATCATACAAATATCGTCAAGTAGCCCACCCGATCACCACTTTCTGGTTCTGTCCAAAGGAGGCAGGTCCTTCACCACTTCCACGGTAGAACACACCACCAGGTGGTCACATAGGCCACTGCAAACAAAATTCATCCATTTCTGACAGTTAAGAGATTTTGAAGGGTGAAGTTTTACATCATAGTGGTCCAGGGCTAATCATGGGTTGGTTTGGAAAACGCGGGTCGGTTTGGGGTTATAACTTATACTCCAAACCAACCAAAATGATTTTGAACCCAATGGTTTGGTTTAATTTGGTTTCGATTTGGATTCGGCTTGTTTTTGGTTTTAGCATGTCAATTTGTTTAAGAAGTTTTTTTTTATGACACAAGGTATTTTTTTATTTACATAAACGATTTAATGTAAAGTGGAACATGAATCACGAAAGGTTTGCCTCAACCTGGAACAAGCACGGAGGCGATTGGAAGAAGAGGTGGCTATACGCTGAGAGAGAGCGTGATGAATTGATGGAGGCAGTGTTTGAGTGTCGAATTATATGAGTTTTGGTTTTGGTTTGGATTCATTTAGCATGTCAATTTGTTTGAGAAGCTATTTTTATGACACTGTGGTTTTTTTCGATTTACATAAATGATTTAACGTAAAGTGGAACCTGAATCACGAAAGGTTTGCCTTAACCTGGAACAAGCGTAGAGGCGATTGGAAGAAGAGGTGGCTATACGCAGAGAGAGAGAGAGAGAGAGAGAGAGAGAGAGAGAGAGCGTGATGTGATGGAGGCAGTGTTTGAGTGTCGAATTATATGAGTGATGTAAATTGAAGAGTGATTTAGGTTTATGGTTGTATCGTTAGCTTTTTTAAACCGTATTATGAAACTACGTTATTTTATAGAATAATTAATTCGGGTTGGGTTGGATAAAAATAAAAATAACCAAACCCAAACCATTATAACTCGGTTTGGTTTGAAATCAAACTAATTCAGTTGGTTTGGTTATTTCGGTTTGGTTTGGACTGGTTAATGGTTTGGTTTGGTTTCATTTTTTTTTGCTCAGCCCTAATAGTGGATGCTCTAAATGGGATGGAGACAATGTTGATTGTGTAAACCTGTCAGAAAGTATTCATCACCTTATGGTCGTCCCAAGAGTAGTTATTAATAAAGTCTCCAACTCTCATTTTTCCCTATCAATAGGCATTTGAGTGATCGACTTAAAACCGGATTATTGAATATTCTTGGATCGTTCCATAGGCATATGTCCACACCATTACCAGCAGAGAAAATTGTGTGTCGCTGTAGGAAATCCCGTGCTGACATAATACATTTCCAGGCGAAAGAAGTATTGTCTTTCCTCAAAGCCTCCAAAATAGTGCAATTAGGGAAATACCCGTCTTTCAGTACCTTAGGCACAAGAAGATCAGGATTCTTAAGAATTCTCCACAAGAATTTGGCCAATAACGCAGTGTTCATATCTCCCAAATCTTTAAACCCCAGGCCCTCTATTTTTTTAGGTAAACATAAGGTCTTCCACGCAACCCAATGAATACGTTTGCTTTTTTAATCTAAATTACCCCACCAAAAGGATAAAAGGATAGGATTAATCTCGTTGTTTGGGGAAGCCTAACACATGACAAAACATAGTTGAGGGATAGAAACTAAGGAAGAGGACAACACGATGGCCTTGCCACTAAGGCTAAGGGTTTTAGTTTTCCAACTATTGGTTTTGGCTTTTATTTTCTCGGCAACGTACCAAAAGACTTGCCTCTTAGATCTACCAATAATGACCGGAAGGCCTAAATATTTAGAATGACAGGCATCTTGGACCCCTTGGAAAACATTACAAACATCAGCCTTATCAGAAAGAGAAGCATTTTTACAGAATAATATGGTGGGTTTTTAACATTAATTTTCTGGCCGGAGACTTCTTCATGGTAATCTAAAACCTTTTTGATGTTGCTATCCGCACCACGAGAAGCTTTGGAGAATAAAATGGCATCATCCGCAAAGAAGAGATGGTTGATACTAGGACTTTTTCTGGAAATACTCACCCCCGATATTCTCCTATCTTCACCCACTTTTTTCAGAAGAAAACTTAACGCTTCACCACAGATAATAAAAAGATACGCAGAGAAGGGATCACCCTGTCTAATGCCACGAAAATGCTTGATAAAACCCTTTCTTTCCACATTGATTATAAAGGAGAAAGAGAAGGTATAAATGCACTCAAGAATTAGACCCACAAAACGCTCATAAAACCTTAAACTTCTCATCATAAAGCACAGAAAATTCCAATCCACCCTATCAAAAGCTTTGTAAATATCATGTTTTAGAGCTATAAAGGAATTTTGACCATGCCTTTGATACGCCAAGCCCAGAAAAGAGCTTGCGGTTTCATATTGGGCCCATACGGGGGCCTAACAACGACTAGAGCCCTTGACCCAGCCTGTCCGTGCCTTCATAAGCCGGACCGGGGAAGGAATAATCCAGCCTGCCTCATGCCTCTATGATACTTATCATTGGCTAGGCAACGGGCGTCGATCTGCAAAGCCTTCTGTCCGCCCCTTACAGGTCGGCATGAAGCACGGGGGCCGACCTACTCGCCCCAACTTGCAGTCCGTTAGCTCAGACCAAGCCCGCATGATTAGGGGAACAGAGTTCGTACTCGATGGTTATGAGGTGAAGAGCCCGAAGTGGTTACGAGCAAGATCGCCTAAGCAGATGCTGCCACATCATCAACGTAGTTAATCATGCTTTATTATACTTAATTATCGTCATTTGTAACTTCCGCCTCTTAGTCCCTCTAAATAGGGGCATTTGTACCCTGAAAAAGTACATCTCATAATTAATACAAGTAGATAACCTCTGCCAATTCATCGACTGTCGAGCTCGCCCTTTATCTCTATTGCCGACTTCATATTTTCTTCATAATCTTCTCGAGTGCCGCCATGCACCGCCGGAAAAATCATTCACTTTCACTAGATATCCACCGCTAAAATCATCATAACCCGTTTGTGATACGTCCGACCGTATCATTTGGCTCCGTTCCTGGGAAATTATGCTTTTTAGCATTTTTCCGGCCAGATCCACCATCCAATTTTTTTACGGCGGCTCTGGCGAAGGAAAACAACCGACTTTTGGTTTTCCGATGAGGGAAAGCTTTTGACTTTTGGCTTTCCGGCGAGTTCGAATGATTGATTTTTTGGTTTCTGGTCAAGGAAAACATCCACCTTTTGGTTTGCAGCCAAAAACATCTAGATCTACTTCAGATTTTTTGGATCTAACACATATCCCCCATATTTTCGGTTGAACCTCTCTCAGATTCATCAGATCTTCATTGTGTTCTTTATAGATCCATTGGATCTTCAACGGATCTTCTAGATCTGTACTTCGTCATCTGCTCATCTTGAAGACCTCTATTGGCACCTCCATGGCATAAACAAGATCTACAGGTCTTACTCAGCTCGATGGCTTACCCATTACTGTTAGAGGACCGGTCATAACACGGCTCAGATCACCAACAGGCCAACTATTGGTCGCGCTCAAGCACAACAGACCTAAGGTGACCATACCACGTCGCCTCTAACAATCAACAAGGAATCCGATGCAGACCAACATCCGTACATTTCTTGCTGAGAGGTCCAAGTCTGAGGATGCTCTTGAGGCCGCCGTCAGCCAAAGATCAAGAAAAGAGGCTGATGTGACTTCTAGACACAGGCGAGCTCACGAGCGATCTCCGGAAGTTGGGGCAGTTACACATCAGAACAGCTATGCATCGGCTTTAATGGCTCACACTGAATATGTTGAGAGAATGTGGCAGACCGATCAGCAGCTTCTCGCCTTTGGGCTGTCACCTTGGCCAATCAAAGACTTACCTCTTCCATAAAACATTGACACACATGCCGAGCTCCCAGATTAGCTCCATGGCGGTCTTTCTCATCACTCTAGTAGGGAAGGAAGTAGTCATTAAACATCTGGGTTAGCTCCGGAAAGAAGGTCAACTCTAGCCTGTCTTGGACATAGACATAGCAAAGACATCCAGACCAAGCTCATTGCCTAGTTCAAGTTAGTCGGTCAGCCAAAGAAAACACGGGATGACCTCTATGAGATCCGACAAGGTGAAAATGAATCGACCCGAAGCTACTACGAGCGATTCAACAAAGTCTATATGCTGACAAGGGGTCCGAGTGACGACGTTGTCATGACAAATTTTCAGAGCGGCCTGGCGAATGGGTCTCTCAAGGTAGAGTTCTCTTTCTGCTGGTCAGAGAATCTCTCAGGAATGCTCTCCCTCGCCAGAAAATGGAGTGCATCTGAGCCCACTCTGTCATCTTCAAACAAGGGCAAGGTTAAGGCTGAGTAGAACCCGTCTAAGGAGGGCGCCGGTCGAAACCGGGACATCAAAAAGCCCGAGAAGTTTAAGGAAGAGAAATACACTCCCCTCAACGCACCAATTGAGCGGATTATGAATAAGGTAAGGAACAAGCTGCATGTTCCGAGCCCAATAAAGCTCGATCCATGGGGTGAATGTGACATGACCAAGTACTGTGACTATCTTAAGAATCACGGTCACACCACCGATTCATGCCGCATTTTGAAGAAGGAAATTGAGAAGCTGATGCCCGTGGGGCCTTAGACAATTTCAAACAAGACGGGGATAACTCTAATCGAGAAAATCCCTCAGACCACCGATACAGGAGTGAAATTCATGTCATCACAAAGCAGCCTCCTAGCAACAATCATCTAAAGAGCCAAATATTCTCTCTTAGTCATCGAGAAACCAGTCATCTTGCAGCGGACCGAACAACCAATTTTGTTCACTCGTAGCAAGCTTTTCTATCTTCCTGATGCTCTTGAACAACCAATCATCATGTCGGCTATGATTAACGTTGCCTTGGTACATCGCATTTTGATAGACATGCGAGCCTGCAGAGACATCTTGTATTATGATTGCTTCAAATAGCTTGGCTCCATGATTCACATCTCAGACTTCATCATGACACTCATGAGGGCTTCACCAACGACAAGTTACAGGTCAAGGGCGCCATCGACATTGAGGTCAAAATGGGCGACTGTGAGCCTTACGGAACCGAAAAGGTAAGCCTCCTCGTAGTCGACCTCCATTTAAATTATAACATTATTTTGAGGATCCCGGCCTTGAGACAATTCTAGATGGTCATCTATGTCTCATATCAAAGGAGAATGGGAGTTAGTCGGGCTCAGAAAATGCTACGGTAGGTTTTAGCGGGGTCCGGTAAGGTGAACATGATTCGAGAGCTCGTCCCCGCCAAAATTGAATGCAAAACTCTGCAAGTCAGGGATGAGCAAGATTTTACTTATAAAGGTGAGCTCATTGAGGTCGTGATGAATGAGGCTTACCCTGATCAGAATGTTAAAATTGGTGCCCATTTATCAGACCCGGAAAAGGAAGTGCTCATCTCTAAACTTAAGTCCAACATGAACGCTTTTGATTGGGTTGTGACGAACAGAGAGGGGTCGAGCCTGAGGTCACACTACATCATTTAACATCGATCCAACCTCTAAGCCGATACATAAAAAGGCCATAAATTCTCTCACAAAAAACAAGCAGCTATAAAGGTTGAGATCGATAAGCTTTTGCTAGCGGGCATCATCAAAGAGCTCATATATCCGACATGGATAGATAAAATGGTCATGGTCATGAAAAAATGGAAATTGGCGGATGTGCATCAACTTTACGGACATCCACAAGGCATGCCCAAAAGATCCTTACCTTCTTCCGAGGATTGATCGTATGGTGAACTCAATTTCCGAGTATAGAATGCTTAGCTTTCTCGATGCATAGTCCGGCTACCATCAAGTCAAGACGGCCGACTGCGACAAAGAAATGACAACCTTTAGAGCAGTTGGGGGCTTATATTAATATGAAATAATCCATTTGGGCTGAAGAACGTCGGCTCAGCATATTAGAGGATGGTTAATCACGTCTTCAGTTCACAGATTGGCAAAAATATGGAGGCTTATATTGATGATATAGTCGTCAAATCATCCCACAAAGGCCACAACGCTGATCTCCAATAAACCTTCGAGAACATTAAAAACAATCAATGAAGCTTAATCCGGCCAAATACGTATTAGGTGTCCAGGCAGGCAAGTTTCATGGATTCATAGTGAGTCAATGGAAGATCGAGGATGATCCTGAAAAAATAGAGGCACTGATCAACATGAAGGAACCAACCAGCATCGAAGAGGTTCATATGCTGAATGGAAGAATCATCGCTTTTGGTAGATTCATCTCCAAGTCCGCCGAAAAGTACCTACCATTCTTCAGAATTCTTGAGGGCGACAAAACTTTCACATGGAACGAAGAGTGCTCTTTAGCCTTCAAAGATCTCAAAGATTATATGGGGAAGCCACCTCTTCTACTTAGCCTAGTGATAGGAGATGAGTTACTCCTGTACTTGGTGGCCTCAGACCGGGCTGTTTCCGCCGTTCTTGTCAAGGAGGCCGGCACCCTCCAAAACCCCATTTATTATGTAATTAAAATTCTCAGTATGGTGGAGAGAGACTATTTAAATATAGAGAAGTTGTCATACTCGCTTGTTATTACAACCTACAAATTAAGGGCTTATTTTTCTTCGCCCATTATCAACGTTTTAACAGATAGTCCATTGCGTCAAGTATAATACAAGCCCAACCTTTCAAGTCAACTGCTTCGGTGGGCAATTGAACTAATAGTTTTTGACATCCATTATCGACCCCGGAAAGAAATCAAGGCTCAAGCCTTAGCTGACTTCATTGTCGAGACCAGCTTCAGCACAGAGAAATCCGATCCACAACCCCCGCCCAAAACCAATTCACCCTCGACTTTGGCATACCAAAGGCCGGGTCATTGTTGGCAACTTTATGTTGACAGGGCGGAGAGAAAGTGGCTGTGGAGCCGGTATAATTCTGGTCAAACCAGGAACTATAGAAGAATTGAAAAAGCTCTAAGGTTTGAGTTCCCTGCTTCAAATAATCCAGACGAGCATGAGGCCTTCATTTCAGTCCTCGACCTCGCCAAAGAAATGAGGGTTGAAAATGTTGAAGCCTACAGCGACTCCCAACTAATCGTCAACCAGATCTCAAGTACTTATGAAGCTAAAAATAAGATTATGTGCCAATATCTCGAGATCGTCAAACGGCTGAAAAGTGGCTTCAACTACTGCGATTTCATCAGAATCGACCAAGAGGACAATATGCAAGCAGATTACCAGTCCAAATTATCCTCAGAAGAAGAAATTGAAGACACAACAATGTTGGTTGAATATCTCGCCGAGATGACAATTCATCGGGCTGAAGTCATAGACATAGAAGCGACATCGACATGCTGGGTAGATGAGATCAAAGCATACATCGAGGCGGGCTCCCTACCTACCGAGGTAGATAGAGCATGCTCTCTAAGTAAAAAGGTAGCGCGATACGCCATCTTCAACAGAATTCTACACTTGAGATCTTATACAAAGACTCTATTGCGGTGTGCCTGCCTAGAAGAAGCGATGAAAATCTTAGCCAAGGTCCACGAAGGAGTGTGTGGGGGCCATCCTGCCAGGTGCTCTATGAGCCAGAAAATCATTCCCACAGGATATTATTGGCCAACACTCACTATGGATGCTCACAGATTCGCCAAGATGTGTGACAAGTGTCAACGGTTCGCAGACATTCCCTGGTTGCCTTCAGTTGAACATAGCAAAGTCATTTCAGCCTGGCCTTAAAACATGTGGGGACTCGATCTTATTGTCCCTTTCCAAAATAGGTGAGGCAGCTGCCAATACGCCATTGTGGAAGTCGACTACTTTACCAAATGGGTCGAAGCCAAAGCCTTGGGCAAAACAACAACAAAGGATGCGATCTATTTCATGCACGATCAGATTTGGTCCTGGTTCGGAGTTCCTGGAGCTGTGGTATCCGAAAATAGAGCCCAATTCTGGGAGTAGTTTACGAAGTTTTGCGAGGAGCACAACGTAAAAATTTGGCAATCCTCAGTGTCCTATCTGGAATGGAACGTTCTGGCAGAAAGTGCGAACAAACAGGTCCTCAAAATGTTAAAGAGTAACCTGGACAAGAAAGCCGGCAGATCGGTGGACAAACGTGCATCCGTCCTTTGGGCTATCCGGACAACATTTAAAACTACAACATGTAAAACTCCTTTTGCCTTAACTTACGGTTCCGAAGCCATGGCGCCAGTCGAGATGTCTTTACCGAGTCTCTAAGTCTCACACTACGATGAGCTCGCCAACCAGCTTAACATGAAACTCAAGCTCGAATTATCAGAGGATAAAAGGGTATAGGCCTATGGCCGACTCCTAAACTATAAGCAGCTCGCCAAACTAAATCAGGACTAGAGAATACGAGATCGTCCGTTCGCAGTCGGCGACTGCATCATTCGCAAAAGAGAAGCCGTCGGGCATCGAGCCGAGAAAGGCAAGCTTTCACCAGATTGGGAAGGTCCTTAGCAAATCTCAAGGAAAATCAAGAAAGGGACCTATATATTAAAAGTCGAGAACGGGGTCGCCCTGAATCGGCCTTGACATGCGGACAATCTAAAAAGATACTACATGTAAAATTTCGGCACGAGTTATGGCATTAATTCTCTCGTTCATTAGTGTGAATGATTACACTTTTTTATTTTGTAAACACTCAACCCGCCGAATATGACGGGGCGAGCTTAATAAAGTCCGACTTTACATTTTGTATTTTGTACCCGCTCATTTTACGTAAACACTTTGGTCGTTTTTAACACAAAGTGAATACGGAGAGCTGGCATTTGTTTTCGACAAGCTCGCTCTCAGAAGCCCTCGACCTTGTCTAAAACAAGGGGGCCACTATGCTACAGTAGTTCGATAGTTCGATATACCTTGAATGTTTGGAAAAATTTCGGGTAGTTCGACGTACTGTGGCCTTGAAAGTTAGGAAAAAAATTCGGCAAAAATACAAAGTCGGAATAAAAAACATACAAGCAAACATTCGAATAAATTCAAAATAAGCGAGCTCAACGGTTGTGATAATCAGAAGCAAAAGTCTAAATAAAATGAAGTAGGTCAAAAAGCCAAATAAAAGTCGAGCAGAAAATAAAATTCATTACATGGCAATGGTTTATGTTGAAGTGTCCCACATTAGGAACTTGTGGTTGTTTCACCCACCATATTAAGAGATGGATTTCCCTCATCTCACAACCTAGGATTTGAGGATGAGGTCCCTTCTCTTATATGGGTTTGGGCCTATTTTTCTACATGGTATCGGAGCCACCCTTTATTGTGCAAGTGTTGGGCCTATTTGTTGGCCTTGTGTGCCCGGCCCACACTTGAGGGGGCGTGTTAAAGTGTCACACATTAGGAACTTGTGGTTGTTTCACCCACCATATTAAGAGATGGATTTCCCTCACCTCACAACCTAGGTTTTGAGGATAAGGCTCCTTCTCTTATATGGGTTTGGGCCTATTTTTCTACAGTTTATCAAATAGCGGACTAAGGAGTTAATAGGTTACAAATCACCAGAGTTGAAAAAGCAAATCACTGCTGGTCACCCTCGGGCAAACTCTTTTCATTCTCTATGTTCGCTGCAGAAAGAACATGAGCTAACATTGCATCCAGCATCTTGGTCTCTGTAACGCCCCCACATTCCGGGCCTGGCAGCGCTAAATAAGTCATAAATGGTCCGGTCAACTGTTTAGACCGCCGTCCTCGCTTGGTCTAAAAGGGCTAATCCGAGTTGACAAGACCTTTATGTCTCACACTTATATGGGGTGATTAGGAATTTATTTTACCGATGTGGGATTTTACATTCTCCCCCCCCCCCCTTATAAGGGAGGCGTCCTCTCCAGGACGGCCAAGATTTGTCTTAGTGGACTTGTCCCAGTTCGTCCCTACCATAGGATTTTAGAGGTGGCCCCCACCGCCTCTTACGGTGTGGCACTTAGTTCCATATGGCAGTAGGCTCTGATACCATTCAGTAACTCCCCCAAACCTGCCAGCGCTAATTGAGTCATAAATGGTCCGGTCAACTGCTTAGACCACTGTCCTCGCTTGGTCTAAAAAGGCTAACACTTATGGGGGTGAGCATGACTTTACTTTACTGATGTGAGATTTTACAGTCTCTTCCGCTGTCTCCCCGAGGATTTCAAAGCAAGGCCGAGCCATCTGTTTGCAAACTAAAGCCGCCAGGTTATCTTCAGTGGTAGGGGCGGACTCCACACTTCTTCCCCCACATTTCTCTGCTCTTCGGCAAGGTCCGCCAGCTCAGCATTGATGTAAGGTACATAAGGATGAAACTGTCTCAGAGTCAATCATAAAGATCGAAAAGAATCCGATCTCCCCCGGTGCGTCAAGATAGGGGCTCGGCCACTCTAACCCCTCATGAAGCACCTCGCGATATGGAAATACTTGGTCGAAGCCTTTCTCAAGAACAGATAGCAACGCGTCCTCATGCACCTTTGAGGATTTAAACTCGGTGACGGCCTGAGCACTTTCCTCAGCCCTTGCCTCTATTGGCTTGCCCAGCAACTTGGCCTTAGCATCCTCCAGCGTCTTAGCCAGACCGGCAAAACGCTCATGCTCACTGACAACCAGACCTCGGAGCTTTTCCAGCTCACCCTTCATCTGATCCATCATAGAGTTAAACTCTTGGGCTTTCTGCTTGTTAAATGGATTGAAGGTGGATCGCTTCCTCTTACGCCTCCATCCTCGTTAGTTTAGCTTGCTTCTCCAGCTCCACAGTCTGATTTTCGGCAGTTTCGGCTCGAATGTTCACCTCCTCCAGCGCGGCCATGTTCTCCTTCAGCTTGTTATCCACAGCTTCCTTCTCCCATACCATCTTATCATGGATTTTTGTGCATTGCCTCATGGAAGGGGCCAGCTGGAAAAGAAGAAAAGAAACAAACAAGTCAGGTTGCTTTGGCACTGATGAAAGGTAAAAACAAATATGAAGATAAGTGAACATGGGAATTACCTAGCTCGTAACGACGCCGACCAAACCAGACAGATCATCAAACTCCTCCAAGTAGTCATTGGTCTAGTCTGACAGTACCACTCGAGACATAATTGCATGGACAACTGCCAAGGCTGCCTTGTCCATCAGACCCCACTTCAAATTCTACAGTCTAGGAACCTCCATGATTGACTCGGAAACCAAAATCCCCTCATTATAATCTTTGGGGCGTCTGAATGTATCCCTTAGCCAGATGGGTCCTTCACCCGGACAGGAAAATCTAACATGGGCATGTACGTTGCAAAGAGTCGTTTTTGTCTTCCACTTAGAGACGGACACAACTTTGGCCTTTACAGCTGCCTTAGCAGCCTCAATTTTAGTCTGATCGGCGGACTTGGACTTGGAAGCATCAACGGCAGCCTTCGAGCTCTCGCCGCACTCGGTCTTTGGTTTTTTCTAAGGCGAGTCTCATCGACCTTCCCTTCAAAGTTGTCATCCACAATCACGACAGCAGTCAGGTCTATTGCCGTAGGATTGCGGATCTTAATCCCAACACTCGATCTCACCCGCCTCTCCTCAGCACCGGGATCGGTCACAACAGTTGTATCGCCCGCACTTGGGGCCACCACAACATTATTAACTGCCCTTATTGCCACATTTGTTGTGCCAGAGTGGAGTGGAATAGTTGGCAGAGTGACATGCCGATCTCCAGCAAGTTGGTGCATTCTTTCCGCCTCAACGAGCCTGGCCAGTAGGCTGGCCTGCATGTAAGCCACTAATACGCACGAAATACTAGCAAGAGTACTAAGTCAATTATAGTATAGTAGATTCGAGTCAAGGTCGATCTCACAGAGACAATGCAACATAGATAATAACCATTAAATCTAGACAAGAAGACAAATAATGGTCCTATGACCAACATAAATGCAGAAAAGGTAATTGGTTTATATCTCCTCTCCGATCTCCTAACTTGGTGTCATTGATCCTTATGTCTACTTTTCCTCATAATTTCCTAGATTAACCAGAACGTTATCTAATTCAGTTTTAGCTATGAGTGGATTCTCCTAATATTATCTACTTCCATTGAAAGGACAGTAGATGCCTATGGGCAGTTAACCTCATTCGTTGGTTGTATTAACTAACACGCAATAAGTATTAGAGATTGCCGGTGCAAACCGAGTACCTCCCTAAGCAGCTATCGTGGATTGACTAGCACGTTTCTAGGGATTGATAACACTATGTCCAAACTAACACTTCACTTTGCAAATCCTTCTTGTTAATTTATGAATACAATTAGTAGAATGGCCAGATCTAACCTACTGTTAATTAAATATGTCGATCAACGTAGTTAACACCGAATCTTCAGATTAGGGGGACCTACGGTGTCGCGGCTGCGATATAGACCGCCGCAGGACCGGCGGTGATGGTTCCTAATTCTGAAATCTACATCGTTCTGTTCTGATTACTTTAGTTAATTACGATTCATTTAGACATGCAGATCAATTACAACATGTTAATTCAGCTAAATCTGCCATGATTAAAATACGAAAGAATGTTCAAAGATTCATACCTTTATCAATGGTGACCTAGCTTGATCAACTCAAGCTAGTTGATGGATTAGAAGAGATAACCAAGCAACGAACTCAAAGAAAATAATAAACTCTTGATTTCATGGAAAAGTGTATCGTATTCTCGTGTCGTAGCATATATTATTACAATAGACTGGCATGTCTTTATGTAGAGCTATACACCGACCTAGTGGATTTAACCTAGCCGACTTAATGCAGATCACGGCTCTCTTCTTTTTCGTGCCCTACAAATTGTCGCAGATGTGGCTAGGGTTTCCGTAGCCTCGGGCCTTTTTTTTTTCTCTTTTCTGGTCCAACAGACTTCGTATTGACTTTGATTGGAGTCAACTTTACTTGACTCCGGTGCATTGTTTATCCCCGTTTTCCACACTTTTAGCACATTTTTGGGTGATTTAGACCGTTTTCGGGGTGTTATCGTGAGCTTATGGCACAGGGAATGAATCTGTTACTTTGATGGATTATTACCCCTTTTTGCTGATATTAACCCTATTCTCAAGCACTTTTACCCTCCAGAATTGTTTGGATGTTTTTGGTTGTTTATGATGTTGAAGGGTATTTGTGTCTCGATGACCAGGAAGGTGATGATTTATGGTGAAAAGCATGATCGAGGCAAGAGAAGAGATCAAAGGAAGAAAAGTTGAAGTTTTGGGGCAACAGGGGTTCAAACGCGCGTTTGAACTCCCAAACACGCGTTTCAGCAGCTACAATCTTGATCAGAGTTCAACCTCTCTAAACGCACGTTTCAAACTGCCCTAAACGCGCGTTCCAAGTCCTCCAAACGCGTATTTGAACATTCCAAACGCACGTTCCAGATGAAGATCAGCCAAGAACCTACCCAGAAATGATGCGAAACGCGCGTTTGAAGATGTGAAACGCCAGGTTCAGCCGTTCAAACACGCGTTTGAGGCCAGATTTTTGCAGATTTTCCCCCACCTATAAAACCCCCCTTAGACTATTTCTTGAAGAATAACCATTCTCTTGGAAAAACCCAACCCATTTCTTAGCTCGAATTTTGTCATAGCTTAGAATACACTCTTTTAGCTTAAATCAACACTATCTTAG
The DNA here is from genome assembly GCA_026214975.1 of Gentiana macrophylla. NCBI lineage: Eukaryota > Viridiplantae > Streptophyta > Magnoliopsida > Gentianales > Gentianaceae > Gentiana > Gentiana macrophylla. Next base: position 82,567,064 of record CM047808.1, on the reverse strand, counting down.
CTTAATATTTCCATTTCTTAGCTCAGATTTCTACTTCAAACACTAAGAGACCATCTTTTAATTAATTCTCTATTTTGTAATTTTTGGATCTTAAACTCGAATTTCTGCAAATTAATGGTATATTTCTTCTTTCCTTCATTTGTCATGTCTTTAATTTACTGTTTCTTCCATGTTTTCACTAGTATAATGAGTATCTAATCCCTTTTCAGAGTCGAATCATGGTTTTGTCTGTCCTTGGGGTTGAAACTCACTATTTTGATCATGGTTCGGCTATGTCCCTTAATCTATCTTTAGAACCTAGTAGTTTAATCTTCTTTCTCTCCTTATATCTTTAGACTCGTTAGTAAGAATCACTTTAGTGTCGTTGTAGTAAACAAGCACTTTTAAAACATTGATCACCTAGACTAAGTAACACGTTCGCTTTGGTACTCACAAACACTTTTCCCTTGGGTTCGATCTTTTACTCATGTAGCTATTCTAGCAATCGACCCGGTACCCTACTGGTTAGAGAGTTAGTTTACCCATGGTTTCGAGTCTTTACAAATTGTTTTTGAAGGGTGAATTTTAGCTCAATCAGACTTCTTCTGACTTCGGCCCAATGTTTCTTTCTTTAATTTGGATCCATCCCTTTTTAGCCCATATTATGGTATTTCTGAAAATCACATAAAACAAGACGAAACAGTACCAAATATCGGGATAAAAAGTAAAGATGCAGAATTACTAACCGAGGAAGCGGTGTTAGGCAATCGACACTTATTTCATACAATATTCCTGTTGGAAGTAGCGCCCGAAAGACAATTTATGTAATTGTTTATAGAATTAATAAATGACAGATTTATTCTCATCTTATTACTTGCTTCGTTCTTGTAAGTAATACACTACTGAAAACCCTAAGTCGTATCATATGTAGCCATATAACTTAGTGTGTGTCACACATGAGGATCAAGTTTATGGTGATACACTTGAAATGTTAGTCCGTGGTGAATTTAATCAAAGTCTGGGGTCTATTGATTAAACCACCATTAATGCGCCCAGAACACTTTATGGTATGACCGTCTTATCCGGACCGTCGACATTGGTTGTCTAAGTGGGGCATTTATGCATGATGAAAGTCATATATGACTGGACCGATTTAATCTGACTTTCTCATATAATTCCCTGATTGAGAAATCTTATTAAATCACAAGATGATCATATATGGATTAACCTTAATCCTGAAGTGATTACAGACTCTTACTTGTTTCAGGATAGGGTTTGATGTGCTCTTTAAGAATCGCTAAGAGGCGCAGTCCGAATCACTTTCACGTTGGCACTATTCTGGAATGAGTGAGAAGTGTGTGTCTCACAGATATGGAATCCATTCCTTCCTATGGAAAGTAGAAAGACAATCCCCTTATTTGTTGATCTTAGAAACTGACCGATCTCGGGAGTTCGTATTGGTTATGAAATAATTGATCACTAGTGGGTTAATGGTAAATAAGGATAAGATGTATTGAAGAGGATTTACGGAAATAATCCTACTTCAGTACGGTTAGTCTATACAGGGTTAGTTTATATGAAATGATTATATCAATGGACACTTATCAACTCGACTCGACGTTTTGAGAATAAGTTATATCTATAATCGATAGAGTTCAGTTTCGGATTTATGGTGGCGTATTTCCGGAATTAATAAGTAGAGTAGAAATATTCTGTTCGATGAAAATTTTATTCAATTTATTGTAGCTACTGGTTATAGGTCAATGGTCCCCAGGTTGGCTCCTAACACGCGAGTGTTTTCTCGTTTTATGGAACCTCGAGAATAAATTAAATAGTTGGTTTATTTAATGAATATGAAATATTATTTATTTGGTAAATAATATGTAAAATAGAAAAGACATTTTCTATTAAAAATGATGACTAAAGTGGCGCCTACATTATGTGTATAAATTAGGAAAAGAAATTTTTCTAGATTATGTCACATGTGTAATTAATTAATTATCTATTTGTTGGATAATTAATAGAAAAATAAAGAGATTGATTTTTTGGGAATTATCTCTTATTTTTGTAGCAAAATTGTCTTTTCCTTATGGGAATAGGTAATTGTGTTGGGAAATATATTTTCCTTTTGGGAATAGGTTTTTGTGGTGTGAAAAGAATAACTCTCTTGACTAGTTATTTTCCTATATAAAGAGAGTTCCTCCCAACACAATTACACACACATTATTGCGCCACAATCAAAATAAAAGAAGAGAAAAACTAGTTTCTCGTTCTAGTCATTAAGAGAAGAAAAACCTAGGGTTTTTCTTGTGCATATTCGAGGAGGTTCTACGGCGAGGATCGATGTCCATCAGTCGTCGCTAGGAGATACAATCCGGAATACTACGGCTTCTCCCTTGGTCGATTTAATCATCTCTCTCCGGTATGTGTAAATCTACTAACCTTCTTGTATGATTAATTAGTTATGTTTCATATCGTAAATTGCATATGCTTCCGCTGTGCTAAGATCGAGTGTCTCGATCGGTGCTACTACTCCTAGCAATTCCATCTATCACTAATAAATTGAACATGATTCAGGGCAACTAAGGATATGATTTATAGTACCATTTTCAGTGTGATCAACTACCCCCCACTTTTCAGTATAGGAGTCTCAATGAACTGGAAGGTGATGATTTATGGTGAAAAGCATGATCGAGGCAAGAGAAGAGATCAAAGGAAGAAAAGTTGAAGTTGTGGGGCAACAGGGGTTCAAACGCGTGTTTGAACCCCGAAACACGCGTTTCCTCAGCTACAATCTTGATCAACCTCTCTAAACGCGCATTTCAAACTGCCCTAAACATGCGTTCCAAGTCCTCCAAACGCGCCTTTGAACATTCCAATGCGCATTCCAGATGAAGATTAGCCTAGAAATGATGCGAAACGTGCGTTTCAACTATGCGAAACGCGCGTTTGAAGATGTTAAACGCTAGGTTCAGCCATTCAAACGCGCGTTTGAGGCCAGATTTTTCCAGATTTTCCCCCACCTATAAATACCCCCCTTAGACTATTTCTTGAAGAATAACCATTCTCTTGGAAAAACCCTACCCATTTCATAGCTCGAATTTTGTAATAGCTTAGAATGCACTCTTTTAGCTTAAATCAACACTATCTTAGCTTAATCTTTCCATTTCTTAGCTCAGATTTCTACTTCAAACACTAAGAGACCATCTTTTAATTAATTCTCTATTTTGTACTTTTGGATCTTAAACTCGAATTTCTGCAAATTAATGGAATATTTCTTCTTTCCTTCACTTGTCATGTCTTTAATTTACTGTTTCTTCCATGTTTTCACTAGTATAATGAGTAGCTAATCCCTTTTCATAGTCGAATCATGTGAAATTTGGTGGAATCACCCTGTAGGTGATGAAATTGGGAGTGGATATTGCTTTTTTTTGTTGTAACTTGCATGTTTCATGTCTTAGAACTTGTTATAACAGATTTGGGCTAGATTGATCACATACGTCAAAAATCACACACATCACTCTAAAGAGTTGTTCAGATAGAGAGATGTGGGAAAAGGGGTTCTAAGATCACGGCGGAGACTTGGCTTAGTTGTTAAGCCCGAGCCCAAAGTGAGGTTACTCGTTTTAACATTTAAGCGGCTCTAGTGCTTAACATATCTTTTTAGTGAATCTTCTTAAGGGAAGGGTAGTTAACATGGCATAAGGTGTTGGGAGAGAGTTGTCAGACCTTAGCACCGGAATTAGGAGCACGCACCTGTGAAATTGAATGTGAGAGTTCGTTTGTTTAATGCACACTCCCAGTTTTGTCTATCCTTGGGGTTGAAACTCGCTATTTTGATCATGGTTCGGCTATGTCCCTTAATCTATCTTTAGAACCTAGTAGTTTAATCTTCTTTGTCTCTTTTTATCTTTAGACTCGTCAGTAAGAATCACTTTAAACATTGATCACCTAGACTAAGTAACACGTTCGCTTTGGTACTCACAAACACTTTTCCCTTGGGTTCGATCTCGTACTCCTGTAGCTATTCTAGCAATCGACCCGGTACACTGCCGGTTAGAGAGTTAGTTTACCCACGGTTTCGAGTCTTTACAAATTGATTTTGAAGGGTGAATTTTAGCTCAATCAGACTTCTTCTGACTTCGGCCCAATGTTTCTTTCTTTAATTTGGATCCATCCATTTTAGCCCATATTATGGTATTTCTGAAAATCACATAAAACAAGACGAAATAAAGATCAAATATCACGATAAAAAGTAAAGATGCAGTAATTACTAACCGAGGAACCGGTGTTAGGCAATCGACACTTATTTCGTATAATATTCTGTTGGAAGTAGCGCCTAAAAAGACAATTTATGTAATTGTTTATTGAATTAATAAATGACAGATTTATTCTCATCTTATTACTTGCTTCGTTCTTGTAAGTAATACACTACTGAAAACCCTAAGTCGTATCATATGTAGCCATATAACTTAGTGTGTGTCACACATTAGGATCAAGTTTATGGTGATACACTTGAAATGTTAGTCCGTGGTGAATTTAATCAAAGTCTGGGGTCTATTGATTAAACCACCATAAATGCACCCAGAACACTTTATGGTATGACCGTCTTATCCGGACCGTCGACATTGGTTGTCTAAGTGGGGCATTTTAACATGATGAAAGTCATATAGGACTGGACCGATTTAATCTGACTTTCTCATATAATTCCGTGATTGAGAAATCTTATTAAATCACAAGATGATCATATATGGATTAACCTTAATCCTGAAGTGATTACAGACTCCTACTTGTTTTAGGATAGGGTTTGATGTGCTCGTTAAGAATCGCTAAGAGGCGCGGTCCGAATCACATTCATGTTGGCACTATTCTGGAATGAGTGAGAAGTGTGTGTCTCACAGATATGGAATCCATTCCTTCCTATGGGAAGTAGAAAGACAATCCACTTATTTGTTGATCCTAGAAACTGATCGATCCTGGGAGTTCGTATTGGTTATGAAATAATTGATCACTAGTGGGTTAATGGTAAATAAGGATAATATGTATTGAAGAGGATTTACGGAAATAATCCTACTTTAGTACGGATAGTCTATGGAGGGTTAGTTTATATGAAATGATTATATCAATGGACACTTATCAACTCGACTCGACGTTTTGAGAATAAGTTATATCTACAATCGATAGAGTTCAGTTTCGGATTTATGGTCGCGTAATTCCGGAATTAATAAGTTGAGTAGAAATATTCTGTTCGATGAAATTTTATTCAATTTATTGTAGCTACTGGTTATAGGTCCATGGTCCCCAGGTTGGCTCCTAACACGCGAGTGTTTTCTCGTTTTATGGAACCTCGAGAATAAATTAAATAGTTGGTTTATTTAATGAATATGCAATATTATTTATTTGGTAATAATATGTAAAACAGAGAAGACATTTTCTATTAAAAATGATGACTAAAGTGGCGCCTACATTATGTGTATAAATTAGGAAAAGAAATTTTTCTAGATAATGTCACATGTGTAATTAATTAATTATCTATTTGTTGGATAATTAATAAAAAAATAAAGAGATTGATTTTTTGGGAATTATCTCTTATTTTTGTAGCAAAATTGTCTTTTCCTTAGGGGAATAGGTAATTGTGTTGGCAAATATCTTTTCCTTTTGGGAATAGGTTTTTGTGGTGTGAAAAGGATAACTCTCTTGACTAGTTATTTTCCTATATAAAGAGAGTTCCTCCCAACACAATTACACACACATTATTGCGCCACAATCAAAATAAAAGAAGAGAAAAACTAGTTTCTCGTTCTAGTCATTAAGAGAAGAAAAACCTAGGGTTTTTCTTGTGCATATTCGAGGAGGTTCTACGGTGAGGATCGACGTCCACCAGTCGTCGCTAGGAGATACAATCCGGAATACTACGGCTTCTCCCTTGGTCGATTTTATCATCTCTCTCCGGTATGTGTAAATCTACTAACCTTCTTGTATGATTAATTAGTTATGTCTCATATCGTAAATCGCATATGCTTCCGCTGTGCTAAGATCGAGTGTCTCGATCGGTGCTACTACTCCTAGTAATTCCATCTATCACTAATAAATTGAGCATGATTCAGGGCAACTAAGGATATGATTTATAGTACCATTTTCTGTGTGATCAACTACCCCCCCACTTTTCTTTTGGTCGTCCCAAACAAAAAGGCAGAATAAACTCAACTCCGGACTCACATACAACTATGCATCATAAGCCGAGATAAGAATCATGCCACCTCATATCCATAAGCGGTGCATTAAACACTTTTCAATTCACGAACCGGTGTGTGTGTGCAATAACTCTCCAAAAAACAGTGACACGGACAGAATCACATTATATCAACAAGGATTTTAGGCAAAACACATATCATGCACAATTCCATAAGCTCCCCATTAATCATCACCTACCAATGCATCAATGTGTCGTGCGATAAATCTTTTGTGATAGTGCATGCAAGAAAAGAATGAAGTTATAACGACCCCAAAACCTTTACTTATCAATGTGCATACTCGCTCCTCTTGCCTTCAGACTCAGGCAAACAACATTATACCTTACTCGGGACGGGCAGACTTGGGGACCGAGTTTTACTCATTATCCTCGTTTGTTTCTTTTTTATGCGAGGGTCCTGCCCTTTTGCTACGAGTTCGCTTCCCTCACTGCCTTTATTTATTTATTTTTCTTTTTTTTCCCGGTAGATTTCTCACTTTTTTTTTCTCTCACTCACAAGCCCGTTTTGTCCCGTTTTACCTTTTGTTGCTTCATTGTTGCTACCATCATCCTACAACAATTGGCTAAAGTATATCCACCGACAAATATCGATTCTCGGTCTAAGATAACTCTTCATCTTTTCTCAATACTTCTCACTCGGATTGCAAATGCAATGGTAAAATAACAATTAATAAGTAACTACTTCATGCAACATAACACATGCTCATTCTTCAATACTAATTGAATAATGCGTCATCTAACTACATACTGAAGAAGTGAGTCATATGTGCATAAAAAGGTGGTCCATAAAAAGAAAATGAGGTTAATACGCTACTACTTCAAAAGTGACACGACTTTTATTTCGGTCATGAAACAAATATGTAATTAATTATTTCCAAAAGATCTAAGTGGTGAAAAATGCATCGACAAGACTCGTGACAAATCCAAAAATATTGACGAAATTCATAGCTAATAGCTAAGTGACGTACCTATCCCCAACTTAATCGAAGCATTGTCCCCAATGATGAAAAGAAACTTAGCTTATTTTAAGCGCGGAGCGAAGTAAATGATTCCCTATCGAACACGTCTTAGGCTCAATATCGTGAAAAGTCTATGAATATCTGCTATAGAATTCTGACATACAAAACTCGGGCAATGTAGAGATGACATAAGAATAAAATATAGAATGGCAGTAAGCAAATGAAATGTTAAATGCAAACAATTTAACCCATAAAATAATTTATTGAAAAAGAAGAGCCATGCATTGCAAATTCGTAATAAAAAGAAAAAGAAAAAGAAAAATAAAAACAACAATGGAGAATAAAAAACTAAAAAAACTAGAACTATGAGACTAATCAAAGTCGATGTCCTCGTAGTCCTCATTAACAAGAGGTGGTGCTGCTGAAGAAGCGTCCCAAGAAGATGGAGAATGCTAGGGGCTCGTGGTGGTGGGGCATAGGGAGGAATGTGGAGATGTGTCATCATATGTGTCATCATTCCTCACATATCGGCAAACTCCCTAGTCACTTCAGCTTGAAATTCTTGTTGAGGTCTAGCACATCCTTGTGCCGGTATTGCAGCCCATCTCCTCCTATTTCCCGTCCTTTGGACTGCTACACTGTCATGGATTGGCAGTGGCTCGACTCTCTTATCAGCAACCAGGACTGGGCACTCTATTGTCATCACCAATTCATCGATCAGGTTGCCATATGGTAAAATCTCTCTTCTTGTCCCGACAACCTGGCGAATCCGGCTATGAAGCAACAAACCGATGTTCACGTCATTCTCGATATCGAGATAGTACATGGGCTTGGCTTGCGGACAAGTCAGGGTGTCTGTATGAGCATTAGGCAGAATATGTGAAATGACAAATCTGTGCAGCATACGAGCGTCCTATGCCAGTTCGTTTGAGTAAAGGGTAGTCGGGAAGTTGTTGGATCTAAAATCCCACTGCACATCATAATATTCTGCAATATTCAACAAGCGATCAAAATCACGCTCTCTTGGGGCAGCGGTGAATTCTCTGTCGTGAAGGGGTGCGTTGATGATGCCGTAGCGGGCATTGATAGTCTTGATCGAGAAATCAATGAGGACCCCATGAACCGTAGCGATATTAGACTCCGGGTTGGCCGCTACATAGGCATTGAACTCACGAACAATGGTGGTATTAAAAGCGGCCGGAATGAGGGCTATATCCGTTATGCCGTAGAATTGAAGAACTCGTGGTATCACATCACCGCAATCATCGAGGTTGAAACCTCTTTCCCTAGCAACCAACCGATTGTTCCAATGACTTCTAAATGACTCATAAATAGCAACAAAAGCAAACTAGTCGATACCATTTATAGTAGGCATGTCATCGCCCTGAAGCCTCTGTTGTGCTCTTCTACGTCTTGGAATCGGGTTGCCTCTATTAGCCATGAAAATTGATGAGATAAACTTTGTATCTGCTAAGAAATGTTGCCAATGCTGTGAGAGGATGTCTCGCTGCTTCCTGAGAATCGGGTTTCTGGTTTCTGGATTTTTGGGAGGTTTCTGCATCTTTTTATGAATGGAAATGGTGTCAAATGTGCAGAAATCAAAATTTTATAGTAGCAATCTTAGGAAAGTGTGGGATTTTGGTTATGGAGGTGGTGGTTTTGATGGTCTAGTGGCTATGTTATGGTGATAGTAGTGGTGGCCGAGTGGTGTAGAAGAAGAAGAAGGGAGGAAATAATGTTGATGATGAAGGAAATGGTGAGGGTGAGGGTGGTTTATATATGAGAAAATGAGATGAGTTTGAAATTTGAATTTGTTTGAAATTTGAAAATGTTGTTTGGAAGAGTGGGATGAGTTAATGGTGAGTAGATTGAGGGAGAGATTGATGGGATTGATGAGAGGTGGAGTAATGGTGAAGTAATGGGGAAGAGAAAAAGGTGGAGTGGTGGAGAAAGTGGATGGGACGGTTAACTACCCCTATCAGATTTCCGAGTCGGCACGTGTTGTCCATGCGCCATCCTAACTTCCTAAAATTCAGTCAAACCTCAAGAACCGGGCCTAAGTACTTTCACGGCTACGGAAAGTACCTTCGCGGCTTCCTAAGATTTTTTCTTCCAGATTCCTTAAAACCTTTCATCAACTTCCTTTCTCATTCAATCCTCACTTATTATCAATCAGCACTGACTCCTCATAGCCTAAGTCATTGTCTTTCTCAGTCTTTTCTTCTCCAACTCGACTAACCTACTTCACCAGACTGCTCAACAAGTAAAAAAAAACCTTCCCCCCATCATTTAGCAAAAAAACCTCGGGATGCGGTAGGATGAAAAAAGCTTGTTGTCCAATCCCGCTACTTTTATTTAATTCAAAATTATTCTAAGGGTAAGAAAGTAGTTCTGAAGTTAGAGTCACGAACTCGACTTTCTTTCAACTCTCACTTAGTCTCATTCTTGAGTTTTCACCCGCCAGCATTTCACTTGAGAGGCTTTAACCGAGGTGCGTCTTCCCTCTTGTTCTACGAATGCTCTCCCTGGGATTTTTATTCACAAGTATATGCATTCCTCCTTTTTATCTAGAAGCGCTACTTCTCGAACCTTCTTAAAACCTTGAGCCTTCGGCCCTGCACTCTTGGCCTTCCATTCCAGTGCATTCGGCTTTCTTTGTCTACTTCAAGATTTACCTTTTTGCCCAAAGAATTCACTTTTTCCTCTTTTAATCTCGAAACATCACTGCGCTGGGCGGATTCATCAAGACTAACCGTCTCCCTTGACACATTGTTGTGATTCTTCTCGTCCTTTTCTCAGAGTAGAACGGTCAAACATTCATGCTCTATGTTTTCTACTACCACTTGCCTTGTATTATCTCGGATACCCTCTATCTCAACAACTTTCACTTCTCCGGAATTCGAGCTGACACGGTACTGTCCTAGTTGGTTGAGGAATTGCTCTAGGATCGTATAGGTTTTTGCATCATTATTGACCCTAATCGTGATGTCGTAGTTGTCGTAGTCCAAGATTGCTCGGCTGGTTGCTAAGAAAGGACATACTAGCAAAACGTTTGCACTCGGATCATCGAGGATGTCCATAACTACAAAGTCAACCAGGAACTTGAAACTTCCCACTCTGAGCTTACATTTTCTTAGCGTGCCAATGAGCATATTGATCTCTCGATCGACAAAACGCGTACTGCGCGTCTCTATCAACTCGACCTTAAATTTAGCATGCTTACACAGAGAAAGAGGGAGAATATTACAACTAGAGCCTGAATCGCACATTCCCAGTCATAAAGATACTCTATTTATCGAGACTGAGAGCCTAAATGTACCAGGGTCTCCAAATTTCTATATCAAGTCTGAATCAGGGTAATCCTCTGAATCAGAGAACATGGTGTCCGGATCCTCTTCAGGATAAGAGTCAGTAAAAAGTACATCAATTAACTCAATAGAAAACTCACATGATCTATCTTGTCTCGTACTCTTTGAGGTTGGCTTCTAGTGCCTTCTCAGTTCTGGTTGCTTCATTCTCATGTTCTATTCTCTTCTTGTCCGCTTGGTATTGCTCGTATACCTTCGAACCTGGGTATATTGAGATAGGCATGGCATTTATGTGTCTTCGTGGCATTGTGCTAGCTGGTTTTGGAATTCCTTCGATCTTTCTAGTGTTTGCTGAAAGCGTTCTGTATCCTGCAAGATAGATAAAACAAAACAAGAACACGGTTAGTAATCTCCCGCCTCAACTGGGCTTAGACCCAACTGTTGCGGACCTACTAACTAGTAACATACTAGGATGAACACAAAAAAACAAAGAACGATCAGAACCAGAGTCACAGATTTTCGAGGCTGTGGCAAGGCTTGTTGCGGCTTCGAAAACTGTTTCCCTTTTTTGATCGTTAAACGGTGCCGGTTTGATATAGAACAGACTCTAAACTAAATAACAAACGAATAATTCTTTTTCAGATTTAATGAAATTATTATCTATATTGGCAATTGTCCCCGGCAATGCCTCCAAAAACTTGGTCCTCGTGTAAGTCACTAATACGCACGAAATACTAGCAAGAGTACTAGGTCAATCGTATTATAGTAGATGCGAGTCAAGTTCGATCCCACAGAGACAATGCAACATAGATAATAACCATTAAATCTAGACAAGAAGACAAATAACGGTCCTATGACCAACATAAATGCAGAAAAGGTAATTGGTGTATCTCTCCTCTCCGATCTTCTAACTTGGTGTCATTGATCCATATGTCTACTTTTCCTCGTAATTTCCTAGATTAACCAGAATGTTTTCTAATTCATTTTTAGCTACGGGTGCATTCTCCTAATCTTATCTACTTCCATTGAAAGGACAATAGACGTCTATGTGCAGTTAACCTCCTTCGTTGGTTGTATTAATTCACACGCAATAAGTATTAGAGATTGCCGGAGCAAACCGAGTACCTCCCTAAGCAGCTGTCAAGGATTGACTAGCGCGTTCCTAGGGATTGATCATACTATGTCCAAACTAACACTTCACCTTGTAAGTCCTTCATGTTAATTTACGAATACAATAAGCAGATGGGCCAGATCTAATCTACTGTTAATTAAATCTGTCGAAAATGTAGCTGACGCCAAATCTTCAGATTAGGAGACCTAGTGTGTCGCGGCTGCGATATAGACCGTCGCAGGCCCGTCCGTGATTGTTCCTAATTTTGAAATATACATCATTTTGTTCTCATTACTCTAGTTGATTATGATTCATTTAGACATGCAAATCAATTACAACACGTTAATTCAGCTAAATCTACCATGATTAAAATGCGAAGGAATGTTCAAAGCTTCATACCTTTATCAATGGCCTCCTAGCTTCAACTCAAGCTAGTTGATGGATCGGAAGAGATAACCAAGCAATGAACTCAAAGAAAATAATAAACTCTTTATTTCATGGAAAAGTGTATCGTATTCTCTAATCGTAGAATATATTATTACAATAGACTCGCACAACTTTATATAGAGCTGTAAACCGACCTAGTGAATTTAACCTATCCAACTTAATGCAGATCACGACTCTCTTCTTTTCGTGCCCTCCAAGTTGCCGCGGCTGCGGCTAGGATTTCCGCAGCCTCGGGCCCTTTTTCCTCTTTTCTAGTCCAGCAGACTTCGTATTGACTTCTTCTAAGTTCTGCCCAATGTTTCTTTCTCTAATCCGGATCCATCCCTATTTAGCCCATATTATGGTATTCCTGAAAATCACATAAAACAAGATGAAACCGTACCAAATATCAGGATAAAATCTAAAGATACATAATTACTAACTGAGGAACCGGTATTAGGCAATCCACACTTACTTCGTACAATATTCCATCTATCACTAATCAATTGAGCATGATTCGTGGCAACGAAGGATATGATTTATAGTACCATTTTCTGTGTGATCATCGGCCTAAGTCGTTGCGGCGTTTGGTCACGTTCATGGTATCTACAAACCACCGGAACGACCTCAACAAGCGGCGACACTCCAGCTCTATTTGGCTCTGGGATGCCGGCCATTGCACAGTAAGGCTCACTAGGATCCAGCAGATCCCGCTAGCTAAAGACTCGCTCCTGAGTCTTGAGATCATCATCCTAACCTAGCATCTTCTTAAGTGCTTCTTTAAATGGGAGTTTGTCATCTTCCAGCGCCGTCGTCTTCATGGGGGACATATTGGTCGATTTCAACCCAAACAATTGTATCGGCAGCGAACCCGATATATTACCTGCATCCATCGTTTGCTCCACTCTCTTACTTTTTCCGAGAGGGAAAAGAAAATTTTTACCGTCTTGTGCGGGGTCCTTGTTGAAATATGCCCCCTATTATTCCTAACGAATTTATAAAAATACCTAAGTATCGAGAGCGACGGCTCATACCCCATCAGCCGACTGAGGACAATGTACGTCATTGTGACCCTTACTGCTCCCAGCGTGAGGTCGCAGGGCATTGCCTTGACGGTAGTCAAGAGCTCAATGAAGATGGGGTCAAAGAGAGGCCGGAGTCCGGGAACCACCGAGTCATAGTTAAGCAGCACGAAGTCGCGTTCTTCCCTCTCGCATGTAGAACTTCCATTTGCCATATTTCTCAACTTATGTAACCTAGCTTCTCTCACTGATCATGGAAGTCAGATTTACATGGCATTATTCCTATACTTTAACATTTATTATACTTTGTCTTTTGCCTAATTCAAGATTTACAACCGCTAAACATAGCATAATCGGCCGATCGAGACGCTTTACTTCATTGAAAGATCACATCACTCTGGATCCAAACCAAATCTTGTCAAAGAACTGGTCTACCAGTTCAACAATCTGTAATTGGATTGGAGTCTCTTGTGGCTTACGCCATTATCGAGTGACGGCCTTTAATATCTCAAAACCATATCACCTCAACTGGGAAACCTCTCGTTTCTCGCGTCGCTGGATCTTAGTGGAAACAACTTCCATGGGGTGTTGCCCTATGAATTAGCTCAGTTGAGCAGATTGAAACGGCTTGATTTCAGCGTTAATGCGATTTCCAGAGATTTACCATCTTGGGTTGGTTCTTTCAATGAGCTAGAATACTTCTATTTCAACAACAACACATTAACTAGTTCAATCCCATCTTTGATCTCTAACTTGACGAAATTGAGGGCATTAGTATGTTATCAAAATGCGCTATCGGGTTCGATTCCTTTGGAAATCTTTAATATTTCCTCTTTGGAGATATTGATTATGGACAACAATCGTCTTTCCGGCAATCTGCCGACTACTATGTGTCGTAACCTTGCGATGCTGAAAATCTTTAAAGTGTGGTCTAACATGTTGAGCGGTCAGTTACCATCGGATTTGTTACAATGTTCACAACTTATATATATTGACTTGTCTCGTAACAATTTTAGTGGGAATATACCAAAAGATTTTTGGAACATGAAAACGCTTGAGGAGGCCTATTTTGACTACAACAGTTTACAAGGTAAAATATCCCAAAGGAAGAAAAGTTGAAGTTTTGGGGCAACAGGGGTTCAAACGCGCGTTTGAACCCCCAAACGCGCGTTTCAGCAGCTACAATCTTGATCAAAGTTCAACCTCTCTAAACGCGCGTTTCAAACTGCCCTAAACGCGCGTTCCAAGTCTTCCAAACGCACGTTTGAACATTCCAAATACGCGTTCTAGATGAAGATCAGCCAAGAACCTGCCCAGAAATGATGCGAAACGCGCGTTTCAACTATGCGAAACGTGCGTTTGAAGATGTGAAACGCCAGGTTCAGCCTTTCAAATGCGCGTTTGAGGCCAGATTTTTGAAGATTTCCCCTCACCTATAAATACCCCCCGTAGACTATTTCTTGAAGAATAACCATTCTCTTGGAAAAACCCTACCCATTTCTTAGCTAGAATTTTGTAATAGCTTAGAATACACTCTTTTAGCTTAAACAACACTATATTAGTGTTTAGGGTATATTTTACTATATTTTCGGGCTTAATCCCTAAACAATTTACCTTATTTTTAAGGGAAATAAATGAGAAAAGCGTGTTTTTAACCGTTAAATTCCTATAATGGTTATTGAGGGGTTATAATTTAATTATGAGGAAATATTGAGGTTAAATGTTATTTTGTTACACATTTTATTATTATTATTATTCGATGACTTGGTGTAACAACAATTTTGCAGAAAATAAAGAAATGCAGGGGGATGTTATTTATTGAGAGATTTATCTCATTCAATCAAGTGATTTCAAAATAAAGAAGAAAATCGGAGCATTGAAGAGAGGATAAATGAAATCTGGTCGAAAGTGTGAAGTGGGGAACACGGTATACAAAGCAACAGTGTGAACGCATACAAATGGTATGCTCGGTCGACCGAGCCAAGATGTTCGGTCTACCGAGGCTGAAAATTGACGCGTTTTTCTAGATCCTTCCTTATGTTGGCGAAACTCCTCTATAAGCAGCACCATTCGAGCAGAAACAAAGGCACAGAAAAATACGACACATCATTACACACAACGAAATGCATATACCCTAGCAAATTGCACCACATCACACAAAAACATGAGTTTCTTTCTTTCAATTTTCTTTTGGAGATTGAAGATGATTGAAGGCTAAGCAATTCGAAGTAGGACAACGAGATGAAGCCATTACAACATCACCACAACCAGGAGACTTTCAGTGAACATTATTAGTGAGTTTGTATTTACTTTTCTTTATCGAATGTTTTGAATTGTTTGAATGTATGTTTTGTTAGATTGGAAAATCGATGAAACGATTGTTGTTTTGAATTTGATGAGAATTAAATTTACATAGAACCCTTCATTCGATACAGTTAATGATATCCCGAGAGATTAGTTTATTGTTAATTGGGTAGGAGATTCGGAAACGAACTCATGATCATGTTCTTTTATTGTTAATTTTGTTTCACTTGAGAAAGGGAACATAAACTAAATAAATTTGATTAAAGAAATTTGATTGGATTTAAGTTAGATCACACCAAGAAATTTGATTCATCTCACAAACTGGTTGGGTGGTGGTTGTTTGGTAGAATCCTTGTTGCCCTACTGTCTCGTTACATTAAGAAGAAAATCAGTAATTTTCCATAGCAATTTGGATTTTAGATTCAATAGCTTATTTAGGTTTAATTTGTTGTTTTTCAATTTTTATTTCCTTTAGTGTTAATTTGATTTCTTCTGTTTTATTAGTTTAATAGAAATTATTTAGGACCATAGAATTTGTAGGAACTTTATTATTTTAATTAGATTTATCGTGACAATTCACCGGTACGTTAACTGTATTTTTGTTCCCGACAATATTCGATTCCTTGGACGACCCGGTAATACCCACTACAACGTGCCTTGCACTTGGGGTGTTCCGGTAAAATAATAAATTTAAAACTTACCGAACAATTAGCTTAATCTTTCCATTTCTTAATTAGCTCAGATTTCTACTTCAAACACTAAGAGACCATCTTTTAATTAATTCTCTATTTTGTACTTTTGGATCTTAAACTTGAATTTCTGCAAATTAATGGAACATTTCTTCTTTCCTTCACTTGTCATGTCTTTAATTTACTGTTTCTTACATGTTTTCACTAGTATAATGAGTAGCTAATCCCTTTTCATAGTCGAATCATGTGAAATTTGGTGAAATCACCCTTTGGGTGATGAAATTGGGAGTGGGTAGTGCTTTTTCTTGTTGTATCTTGCATGTTTCATGTCTTAGAACTTGTTATAACAGATTTGGGCTAGATTGATCACCTAGGTCAAAAATCACACACATCACTCTAAAGAGTTGTTCAGATAGAGAGATGTGGGAAAAGGGGTTCTAAGATCACGGCGGAGACTCGGCTTAGTTGTTAAGCCCGAGCCCAAAGTGAGGTTACTCGTTTTAACGTTTAAGCGGCTCTAGTGCTTAACATGTCTTGTTAGTGAATCTTCTTAAGGGAAGGGTAGTTAACATGGCATAAGGTGTTGGGAGAGAGTTGTTCAGACCTTAGCACCGGAATTAGGAGCACGCACCCATGAAATTGAATGTGAGAGTTCGTTTGTTTAATGCACACTCCCGGTTTTGTCTATCCTTGGGGTTGAAACTCGCTATTTTGATCATGGTTCGGCTATGTCCCTTAATCTATCTTTAGAACCTAGTAGTTTAATCTTCTTTCTCTCTTTTTATCTTTAGACTCGTTAGTAAGAATCACTTTAGTGTCGTTGTAGTAGACAAGCACTTTAAAAACATTGATCACTTAGACTAAGTAACACGTTCGCTTTGGTACTCACAAACACTTTTCCCTTGGGTTCGATCTTGTACTCCTGTAGCTATTCTAGCAATCGACCCGGTACACTGCCGGTTAGAGAGTTAGTTTACCCACGGTTTCGAGTATTTACAAATTGTTTTTGAAGGGTGAATTTTAGCTCAATCAAAATGGCGCCGTTTCCGGGGAATTGTGTGCTATTTGTGATATCTTGCAAGTGAACCGAAGGCTTGGGCCTAGGTATTATTTTATTGTTTTCTTGTTGTTTGCTTTTATAGTGCATGACCCGGAGATCTCAAACACCACTCAAGCCATACATAGACGGGATTGAGGCTTACGCAAGGCATAGAAATAGTCAAAGAAGAAGAGGTTATCAAGTAGAGGAATCGATTCGGTCTTTGGAGAAAGTAGTTTGGGTGAGTTGGAAGCCAGGATCCGGTATGGCACAAAACGGTGAACAAGGCTTGGAAGGAAATTTGGGGGACAATAATGGGGTCCCGAATCAAAACCCGCCCCTTGTCAACAACAATGCACAAGGAGGTGGGAATGGACAAGGGAATAACTATGTGAATGCGAATGGTCCAATACAACATAATGTTCAACGTGGCGCCTTGAGGGAATCAAATGGATCCCTCGTTATGCAACAATTCAATGCATGGATGTTGTATCAATTTCAACAGAACCAAAATCAAGCTCACAATCAAGGTGCAAATGCGATGCCTAATTGGTTTAACGGTCAACAAGAGCAGAATCAAGGCGGATTGACTTGTAGAGACTTTGTGATGGCTCCCACGGCAACCATGGGGAATAGTCCAATTCGAATGCCACCGGTGGCCGCAAACAATCTGGAATTGAATAGAAACATCATACATTTGTTGGGAGACAATGCTATATTCAAGGGAAACGCCAAGGAAAACCCTCATTTGTTCATTGATCACTTTCTTCAAATAGTCAACTCAACGAAGATCAATGGGGTGAGTGAGGAAGCGCTCAAACTTATGCTTTTTCCGTTCACCTTGAAAGAGCAAGCTAAGCAGTGGTATGATTCGTTGCCTAAAGATTCTTTACACACATAGGAGGAAGTGATTAAGACTTTTCTACTCAAGTATTATCCCCCATCGAAGACCATGGATATGAAAGAGGCTATCATGTCATTCAATGCTTATGAAGGAGAAGAGCTACATGAGTCATGGGATCAGTTTAAGGCTTTGTTGAGAGAGTGCCCGGGGCACGGGTTGAGATCTTATGAGGTAGTTCATGCTTTCTTCCGGGGTTTGGATCAAGTTCATCAAAGTACCTTGCATGCTTCGTGCAATGGAGATATTATGAGCATGGTGCCCGAAGTAGCTATGTACCAAATAGAGAAAAATTTTGAGACCTCGAGGCAATACATATCGTCAAGTAGAAAGGGGATGAGAAGTAAGAAGCCCGGTTTTGTTGAAGTGAAAGAAATTGAGGCAAGTGATCAATATCATGCCCAAGTACAAGCTATGGAACAACAATTGGGGAGATTGCAAAAGGAGAATGAGAGTGCTAGACTTTGCCAAATTTGTAGTGGATCACACTCGGCAAAGGATTGTAGGATGACGACCAAAGCTCAAAATATGGCTTATCCACAATCCTCAAATCAAGGACAACCTAGCACTCTATCTCAAGACAATATGAATGAGTTGGCAAAGCGGATGATGAGTATTTGTTTGATGGAGCAATGGAATGCGGGGCCTCAATATCAAAATCAATTGCAAAGCGCCTATCAAGGCCAATACATGGGAGATCAACAAAGTGGGCAACCGTATGAAGAATCTCAAGATATAAACTTTATGGGACAAGGTCAAGGAGGGAATTATGGAAATCAAGGTGATGGTTCTTGGAGGAATAACAATAATCAAGGTTGGAACCGGAACCAAAACTAAGGTTATAGACAATGCCAAAATCAAGGCCAATCTTCTCAAGGGCAATTTTATCAACCTCCACACCAAAGGCAACAACAAGGAGAGTATAATCAACAAGGCTCTAGCACATATCAAAATCCTCCACCTTTGGCTCCTATACCTCAAAAGAGTGCAACCGATGTCATGTTGGAGCAAATGAACAAAAAATTTGCGGAGATAAAGAAGGACATGGTTGAGATGAACTACAAACATGGATCCGCCATAAAAAATCTTGAAACTCAATTTGGTCAAGTGGTGGAACATGTTCAGTTGAAAGACGGCTTACCGAGTAACACCGAGAAGAATCCAAGAAATGTAAGTGCCATCTTAACTCGAAGTGGCAAAGTGTTAAGGACTAGTGGTGAGAAGAAAGTCCTATGGGAAGACAAAGCTAGGAAAGCTCCTATTGATACCGAAGCGGGGGCCATGGATGGCGATATTGATGGGATTGAAGATGACGAAGATCATGAAGTGTATGTCAAGAAAAAGGAAGTTGAGAGGAAAGAAGCGCAAGCAAGGGGAGACTATGTGGTGATTGATGTGAAAGAGGAGGAACCAACTAGAAGAGAAGGGAAAGAGCCAATGAAAGAGCCGTCTTCCCCACGCACCAAAGGTAAGAAAGGTATGATCCCTCCTCCCCAAAATTTGAGCACTCTCCCCTTTCCCCCTAAGAAGCATAGACAAAGTTGCTGAAATAAAGCACAAACCTGATTTATTGAGATTTTGCGAAAAATTGACTTGAATATCCCTTTTCTTGAAGCACTTGCAAACATGCTTTCTTATTGTAAGTTCTTAAAGGGGTTACTAACTAACAAGAGTAAAATGCAAGAGGTTGTTTGTTTGAATGAAGAGTGTTCCGCTATTTTTGATGCAAAATCTAGAATTCCCCCGAAGGTTAGAGACAAGGGTAGTTTTACTATTCCGGTTACTATTGGTACGACTCATTTTCCTAGCGTTTTATGTGATTTGGGAGATAGCGTAAGCTTAATGCCCCGTGCTATATATGAAAGCCTTGACCTAGGAGAGTTGGAGCCAATGGGGATGACCCTTCAAATGGCGGATAGGTCGATTAGGGAGCCTATGGGAGTGATAGGGGATGTCATTGTTAAAGTGGATAAGTTTGCCTTCCCGGTAGATTTCGTGGTACTAGATATGGACGTCCTTTATTGTTAGGACGTCCCTTTTTAAACACCGGAAGGACCTTGATAGATGTTGCGAGCAGAGAGATTATCTTGCGAGTTGGAGAGGAAAGAGTCGCGGTAAATGTTTACAAGGCCATGAAACATCCTAAGGAAAGTACCGAGGACTGTTTTTCTGTTGATGCTATATATTCTTGCGTTTCGGAACATGTTGAAATGCAGGAATATAAAGAAAGGCCCGATGAATTCATGAGAAGAGCGAGCATGGAGCTCCATGAAGAGGAAGAGTTGGAAAGTGAAGCGAGGGAGCTAGAAGAGACGGCTTTCATGGGTGAAAAATGGACCGAGAAGATTGATCTTGGTCTTGAAGGGGAACTAGAGAAGCCATCAATTGAAGACCCACCGAAAGACTTGAAAATGAAGCCGCTTCCACCTCATTTGAAGTATGTTTTTCTGGAGAACGATGATTTACTTCCTTTGATTATTTCTGCTACACTAACGGCCTTGCAGGAAGAGGAATTGGTGAAAATGCTTAAGAAGCACAAGCGTGCTTTTGGGTGGAAGATGTGTGACCTCAAGGGCATAAGTCCTACCATTTGTCAACACAAGATTATTCTAGAGGATGGAGGGAAGCCGGTGAGGCAACCTCAAAGAAGGCCCAATCCACACCTCCAAGAGGTTGTGAGGAAGGATGTGATCACAATGCTAAAGCTTGGGATCATTTATGCCACCTCGGATAGCAAATGGGTAAGCCCCACTCAAGTGGTACCAAAGAAGGGAGGCATGACCGTTGAAATCAATGACAAAGGTGAGGCGGTGCCTATGCGTTTGGTAAGTGGTTAAAGAATTTGTATTGATTATCATAAATTGAATGACCAAACCCGTAAAGATCATTTCCACCTCCCTTTTATTGATCAAATGTTAGAAATATTGAGTGGTCATGCTTATTATTGCTTTCTTGATGGGTTTAGTGGGTATTACCAAATACATGTAGCCTTAGAGGACCAAGAAAAGACTACGTACAATTGTCCTTACGGCACCTTTGCCTTCCGTAGAATGTCGTTCGGCTTGTGTAATGCACCCGCGACATTCCAACGGTGCATGGTTGCCATATTTGCGGATATGATTGAAAGATTCTTAGAAGTCTTTATGGATGATTTTAGCATTTTTAGTGATTCCTTTGAGGAGTGTCTAGATAATCTAGAAAAGGTGTTGAGTAGATGTGAGGAGACGAATTTGGTGCTAAATTGAGAGAAGTGTCACTTGATGGTCACGGAAGGGATAGTCTTAGGGCATAAGATATCTAGTAAAGGTATAGAAGTTGATAAGGCTAAGGTTGAAGCGATAGCTAAGCTTCCTATGCCCACTAACCTAACGACTCTTAGGGGTTTTCTAGGCCATGCGGGGTTCTATCGTAGGTTCATTAAGGATTTCTCGAAAATAGACCATCCTCTTACCCTTCTTCTTGGAAAAGACGTCCCGTTTGACTTCGACCAAGCATGCATTGAGGCATTCTTGTTGCTCAAGAAATTGCTTGTATCCGCTCCTATCTTAGTTGCCCCGAAATGGGATCAAGAAATTTAGTTAATGTGTGATGCGGGTGACACCGCGGTTGGTGCGTTCCTCGGTCAAAGATCGATAAAATTTTCAAGCCGATTGCCTATGCTAGTCATACTTTGAATCCAAATTTCAACAAAACTACACCACCACCGAAAAAGAGCTTTTAGCGGTCGTCTTTGCGTTTGATAAGTTTCGGTCTCATCTTGTAGGCTCTCGTGTAGTTGTGCACACGGATCACGCCGCGTTGCGTTACCTCTTTGCAAAGCAAGATGCCAAGCCCCGCCTCTTGAGGTAGATTTTGCTCTTGCAAGAGTTTGATCTAGAAATCCGTGATAGGAAAGGGTGTGAGAATGTCGTAGCGGACCATCTGAGTCGCATGGAGCTTAGGGAGGAGTTGGTTAAGGCACAAAGGGAGATAAATGATTCTTTCCTGCGTGAGCAACTTTGTGCAATAGACACCCTTTTTCCGGTTAAGAAAGGTAATTTTCTGAAAGTTGGTAAGGAAGGTAGCCCTTTGTTCGCACCTTTTGTCAACTACCACGAGTGCGGTTTTGTAGATCCCGACTTTGAGTCAAATCAAAGGCGTAAATTCCTTAGTGAGGTTGGTAAGTATGTTTGGGAGGATCCTTGCTTATATAGGTTGTGTTCGGATGGCATCTTGAGGAGATGCATCCCGGAGAGTGAGATTTTGAGTGCGCTTTCATTTTGCCACGATAAAGAGGCCGGGGGCCATTTTTCGGGGCAAAGGACCGCTTTGAAAGTGTTACAAAGTGGGATATATTGGCCCACTTTATTCCAAGACGCACATGCCTATGTGAAATCTTGTGACGCTTGTCAAAGGTCCGGGCGTATATCTAGGAGGAGTGAAATGCCTCAAAAGCCGATCATCGTTTGTGAAGTTTTTGATGTGTGGGGCATTGACTTCATGGGCCCCTATCCTTCTTCGTGTGGTAACAAGTATATCCTAGTCACTTGTGATTATGTGTCAAAATGGGTTGAGGCCTTAGCCTCACCCACCAATGATAGGAATGTTGTTATCCGTTTTCTTAAAAGAAACATCTTTTGTCGGTTTGGAGTACCTCAGGCTATAATTAGTGATAATGGAAGCCATTTTGCTAATAAACCGTTTGACAAAATCCTAGTGAAGTATGGGGTGAAACACAAGCTAGGCACCGCTTACCATCCCCAAACGAGTGGTCAAGTTGAAGTCATGAATAGGGGTATTAAGCGTATCTTGGAGAGGACGGTAGACATGAATGTCAAGAGTTGGTCTTTAAAGTTAGATGATGCTCTATGGGCCCATAGGACCACCTTTAAGACAACCCTAGGCATGTCACCTTATATGATAGTCTATGGTAAATCCTATCATCTTCCCGTAGAAATCGAACACAAGGCTTATTGGGCTATTAAAATGCTATACCTCGATGACACCTTAGTTGGTGAGAAGCGTATGGCCCAATTGAATGAATTAGATGAGTTTCGCCTTTGTGCTTACGATATTTCGATGAAGTATAAAGAGAAGACTAAGTTACTCCATGATAAGTTGATCAAACCTCGTGTTTTCAATGAGGGTGATGAAGTCTTGTTCTACAATACTCGTCTTCATCTTTTCCAAGGGAAGTTGAAGTCTTGGTGGTCTGGTCCCTATGTGGTGTCGAAAGTCTATCCATCCGGTGCTATTGAAATCACCCATCCTAAGTCTGGCACGTTTACCACCAGTGGCTTACGGTTGAAAAGGTATGAGAAGTTACCTTACGACGAAGCACTAGAAATAGTGAGCCTTGAAGACCCCATACCGTGTAATGAATCATGTAAGTCTTGTCATGGACTATAAACCTTGAGCCGTATAATCTTCAATCCATCCTTTCATCCCTCTTTCTACCCTTTCTCCCCTTGTGCCAACGGTATAACTTGAAAAAGTTGGCACCGTATAATCCATCTTGTCGAGCCAACGACGTAAAACAAAGGCGCTTGGGGAGGCAACCCACCATTTCTTAGTTTTTATTGAGTGAGCTTGGTGTTTCTAGTGGTCTCGGGGCGGTTAGAATCAAGTGTGGGGTAGAAATCTTGAGTTAGCCCTGTTTCTAGTCCAAACGCGCGTTTAAAACCATCCTAAACGTGCGTTTCAGCTCTGACCTTCCCAAACGCGCGTTTGGAACCATTTCAAATGCGCGTTTCAGCCCCCAACTCTCTGTTCGTGATTTCCCTTCTCAAACGCATGTTTCAGACTTCAAACGCGCGTTTGAGTTATGCGAAAAATCGCGCTTTTAAATTTTCCAAACGCGCGTTTGGGGTCATCTTCTTTATATACCCCTGCGTTTCAAACCGGTGTTCCTGAGTTCTTTTCTTCAAACCTAAATAACCACCGGCGGCCCTCTAACCCCTTTCATTCTAAATTGCTCAATTCTACTCCGTTTTCAGTGATTCAAACACCAAACAACACCTCTCAATCCCTTATCTTGATTCTACTAATCTATTCCAACAACAAATTACCCGAATCCTCGATTCGATCTTGACCTTGGGCAACTTTTTGCCTCGGTTGAATCGGACCTCTATTGACGTTTCGGGACTCGTGCTTCGCTCCAAATCATTCATGTCATCTTGTTTAAGCATAGTACAGGTACATTTTGGTTTTACGTCTAAGTTTCGGTTAGGGTTCATTTTTAGCCATTTGGTTTAACACCCCTACCCCGTTATTGTCTGTTATTGATTATGTATCCTATGTTTGTTTTGTTTTGTTTTTCTTATTGTTGATGATGAATGGTGTGGATTTCATGGGGTGATTCGTTGTTTGGGTTGGTTTGTCTTGAAATCCCGGTTGGACGTTAACCGGGTTGGTTTTGATTGCTTTGATTTGGTTGATTTGTGGTGTTTTGGTGAGTATAGAAACAATGAGAGAGACTAAGCGGAAAGAAACTGAGGGTAAAGGGAAAGGAAAATAGCCGGTGGTGAAACACATGCCCAAAAAGCAGAAAACCCTAGTTTATCCCTGAATACCTAAGGGTGGTATTCGGATTGGTGATACGGGCCGTGCCGAGAGTAGGAACCCTAGAGCCCTTAAGCCTTTTGGACAGTTAAGGGATGAAACTTCCGATGAGGACTTTGAGCCGGATAGCGAGGAGAGAAATTCGAGCAGTAACAGTGATAGTGAGGAGGTAACAGATCATGATAGTGAAACTGTGCCCTTAGCACAGATGCGAGCCAAAACCACACAAACTCCTGTTTCACTTCCTCCACATAGCACCCCCGAGCAAGATCCTCTACAAGACCCTCCTCCTAACGACCCCATACCTTTCGAGCAGCGTTTTAACTCAACGGTGGCCTTGACCAACTATAATGAGTATATCTCTATGAAGAACATGTGTTTCGAGAGGGGGTTAGATCTCAAGGCTGTTCCTAAAACCTTCATAGATGACTTGAGGAAGAGAGGTTGGAATAATCTGATTTATGAGCCGGAAGGGAACCTCAATCTCACACTAGTTCGGGAATGGTATGCGAATTTTAGTGTCACCAATCTGGAGTCGGGGTTCATAAAGGTACGAGGAGTCAATGTCCCGTGGTCTGTCAAGGCAATAAATGATTACTACCGGATACCAGCTTTTCGAGGGCCGTGGATTACATCGCTTGGTTTCTTTGACGATGGCAAAGATTGGAGGAATACGAGGATCCGTTAGAGAAGATGAGGAAGGACATCAACCCGTATTTACCGTGGATATCTAAAGGAGGTAGTGCACGGAGTCGGGCCAGGTGAAGACTACTTGGCCTGATGAGAGGAAAGTAAAGCTAAGTTCTCCTGCAATCGCTTACTACCGAAGGACAACATTACGCATTTCCACATCAAGGACTTGCAATTGTTGTATGCTATACATTATGACCTCAAGGTAGACGTTGGGAAAACTATTTTTGAGGAATTCAGGGAGAATCAGAAGGTCAAACGCCGTATGCTTATGTGCCCTTACCTCATTTATGCCTTATGCAAGGGAGCACCGGTTGAGGAATATCCCGACGATCGATTCTTGAGGAAGAATAATCAGCCCATGGTACCTAAGCCGCTCAACGCCCATGATCGCTCCAAAGCCTCCTAGGCCCACCCTACGACCTATTCACATTGTCCTTCGCCCCACCACCTTGACTACATCCACCACTCTACGTATGCCTCCACCTATCATCTCCTCCACCACCACCATAATACCCTCACCTCCTTCATTCACTACTGGACCTTCCACCACACCTACACTTCCACCTCCACCTTCCACACCGACAACCGGGGGGCCATGGCTTAGTGAGCGGCAAGGGCTTCTCATTGCTCATAAACAACGGGACTGGATGGATAGTTTGCGGCTGACTCTGAATGGAATCATTGAGAATCAGAGGGTATTCGCTCATGCCAGACAGATTGATCTTCCTCCATTGGATGTGGATGTTTCACCATTTCAGTATACCCCAGAGATTGAGGCAGACTTGCAGAGGGTCTCAGAGGAGTTGATTGTTGATGAGCCAGAGGGGTTTGATGACATAACATTAAAGGAGCTGGTTGGGACAGTTGGGACAGAGTCGAGAGGGGCAGTCTTGCGATCCACACGGCCAGCAGAGAGTGCGGCTTCGTGGTGCACCAACTTCTACCACACCTACTCACTCGACGGACAGTGGCAAGCGAGAGCATAAGCTGTTTTTCATGCATTTCATTTATGCTTACATTTATTTTGCTAGTTTTGCTTCAGCTACTTTTGATACTTTTTCCATTATTCTGTTGATACACTACTTGGCATGCACACGCACTTATTTTTGAGCCCCTGAGGCCTACTTGACGGTGAATGTTTTCCTTTTCTTTGATTGATACTTTGGGATGACGTGGATTTTTACTATTGGTTTATACTGATGAATGGATGTTCTGTTTTCATTGTTTCTGTTGTATCCGTCCATTGCATATCCCGTATCCCCCCTCGTTATGCTTTGATCTCGTTACTGTGGCATGGACTCGTTATTTTACGCACCCGCTTACCCTATTGCTTGCTTTATAGCACGTGGATTCAGTCCTGTGCATGCGCTTTCTTTATTTCTGTTGATCTCGCTTTAGGTTTCGGGATGGATTTATACGAGGGTGTCACACGTTTCAAGTCACGATTACGCCTTTCTGCCGGGTTTTGGTCAAACAAATAAGTCTTTTACTCTTTTATCTCTCACAATGATGATGAGTGTTTCGTTTAAGTGTGGGGTGGGAGACTTAGCCGTTTCTTGGTTTCATTGTTAAATGTGCTTAATTTGTGGTATGCTTAGCCTATGACCGGGCTCGAGTCGATTTTTGGGTAATTTTTAAAAAATTTCAAGGGTTTTTAACACCGTGTTGTATGTGTTATTCTCACATTCGAGTGGTGACCACCTTAGTAGGGACCCCGAACGTGTACACTACGGTTTGATATTATCTTGAGAACGGAGTTTATTAATTTCACGTAAGCTACACTTGTTGCACTATTTGAGTACTACCACCTCTCATATCACTAGTCTTGAGGCGAAATAGAAAGGTTTACCTAAGTAGGATACGGGATGACGGTCCCAGGCGCCTCTTTGACCCTACCAAAGCCAAACAAGCCTAATCTCGAAACATTAGACCTTCGTGAGTCCTCTCTCAAATTTGATAGAATGGTCTGACCACCATTCGTCCTATAGCCGTTTCGTTACTTAGTCAGAAACCTACCCTTGAGCCTTAATTATGGTCACATTTCCTTCATTTTATACCCTACGAGTGGACCTAGTCTTTTATTTGACCACACTTGCTAAAAAGCAAGTGTGGGGTGGGGGAAATGGTGTTGTAAGTTGGGTTGGAGGTTTCTCGGTTTTGAGCTACAAGGAGAGGAGGAGCTCACTTGGGCCTCGTGTTTGGATTTGGCCCAAGAAGAAAAGAAAAATCTGTTCAATTCTTCTTTCAATTTCTTCTAAAAAAAAATTTAAATCAAAAAAGTTCTCAATGAATAAGAGTTTGGAGTATATAATATAGGGTTGGAATCAAAGTGATGAGCTCAAAAGTTATCTTTATGATGTTGGGGTTGGGATAGTGAGATAGGTGCTAATGTGATGACGGTCAAATTATACCCGTAAAAGTCATCAACATTGACCTTAAATCGAGATTAATAATATATATTTCATATTAAATCACATGTTTATATTCATTATTTAATGTTAAGTGATTATTAATATGATATTTGGTATTTAGCCGTTTTCATTATTAAAATCCGATTTACTGTGCGATTAATGTTGATTTTGCAGATCACAACAAATCGAGAAGATTAGTGTCATTCAATCAATTATCTCAAGATAATAAGGAAGAAAATCGGAGCATTAAATGAAAGATTAATCAGATCAACACGGCGTGCGCAAAGGGGAACAAGATAGACGAGAGAAACGCTTAACGCTGCGAGAGAAGGCTCGGTCGACCGAGCCTATCATTCGGTCGACCGAGTATGTCGGTTCGGTCACTTATCGGATTTTTTCATATTTACCTTCTAGATCCTTCATAAGTCGGCAGAAACCCCTATATAAGCAGCAGCTACGAAATTTGTAAAAACACACCAATACACCTTAGACACCAACATATACCTTAGAATATCATTCAATAAAATCACTCTATTCATATCTTGATTCAATGTAGTTTATTGAGGGTGTTTTCCAGCAATTTAAGGGCTGCATTATGTAAGCCTTTATTTTCTGTTTCTTTTCTTTTAAGTAATTAATTCCCCCCAATTATGCTTTATTGTTTGAGTTAGTTAATTCATAGCTAGATGAGGTAGATCTAGGCTATGACGTTAGGGACGTGGCGACACCTTGTCTATGGGGATCCCATAACCTACGTCGTAGACTTAGTATTTATTCATGAATCTGTATTGTTTAATTAATGCGTATCTGTGTTAGTTTATATGAATGCTTTACGAATTACTGTTTAATCCGTTGTGTATGATGAAACGCTGAGAGATACGTTTAGGGATGTAATCTGGGGACGAAATTGATTCGGGTGACCGAATGAGTTCACTCGGTCGACCGAGCCCACCTATTCGGTCGACCGAGCCCTGTTTTCATCCGTTAAATAGCCACGTCTTTATGGTTAGGTTAACGTAATAGAATTTATTATCTCAGTAGGTATGGCTATGGCTACGTTACTCGCTTAGTTTAATTAAAATGTGTAAAAAGGAAATAGCAATATAAAACTCTTAGGTAGGCTTATGAATTGCTATTCACGGACGTTCAACGTTATCTAGGTAGGTTTATATTTGGGGATTGCTAGCACCTGATTATACATACGTCGTAGATTAGCATGAGACTATAACTTGGTAATTGCTAGTTGGACGAGAGCTTGAGTGATCGTTTAGGAAGTACGCCTAACCATAAGAATGTTGCCTAGACGAGGTGTACGGTCAATATCGGCATCCTTAGAGTCGTAAGCGTGTGAGTTATATGAGATGGAGGCACTAAAAGGCGAAGTCACGTAACAATATCATAGTGATTTAGTGACTTACCGGTGCTAAGTCAAGTTAAAGAGGATGACTCCGTAGCCAATCTAAGATAGATACAAACGGATTGGACAGCTAATAAGTTCAGCTTTATTATATAAATTATCTAGGTCCAAACGATAAAGACTATAATTGGGGAGGTTAATTACGTTGTGTCGAGTCGTGTCTTTACTTTTCTTGTCTTATGTTGGTCGTAGACCGCCTCTATGTCCTTGACATGTTTAATTAATTGTTTGTATATAAGATGATCCACAATTGGTTCCCTGTGGGATCGACCTTGATTCACTATACTATACTACGATGGGCCTAGTCCTCTTGCTAGTACTGGTTTATGGTGGTCGAGTATATTATAACCTGATTGACCCCGATCAAGTTTTTGGCGCCGTTGCCGGGGAACCAACGGTCAATTTTATATATAAATACTTTTTTATTCATGTCGAGTTTTCTCGCTTTAGAGTCTGTTTTTACGCTTTTGAGTCCTCTCCTGGTTTCTGCTCTGTGTGACTTCGTGTGTCTGTTTATCCCCGTATGTTTAATCCGTAGGTCTGATAGCAGCATGGGAAACCATGTTAAAATCAGTCTACGGTCTGTTTTGTTTTTCTTCTGTTTGCAGAAACCAGGGTAGCAATAATCTGAGTCAGTAATTTTTCAAGGGCGCTGAGAAAATAACCCAGCAAACTTGTGGAGCTACGAATCTAAGATGGGAAAAGAGATGGAAGCAATACCTTTAAAGCACAAAGATGGCTCCGAAAAAAATATATATTTTAAGGCTTAAATTCTTCGTGGTACAATGTTGAAGGCAAGGTACTACCTTTTTTTTTCTTATGTTTTACTACCTTGTGGTTTTTTGAGCATAAGTTAGCCTATACATAAACCTTAGTATGAATCTTGGCCCGGAGTTGGTTTGTAAGATTAATTTTATTAGTGTCGAAGGTTTTGCCCCAAATCATCTCATCTAGAGGTGTAAGGAAACATGTAGTCGTTGAAAGGAAGCGAATATAAAGAGTTCCTCGTAGTTCTATCAAAATCTCATTGTCCTATGCATGAGATTGCTTCTACGGCCAGGGGGAGCAACAAATTGTGTAGTTTAAGCATTCACAATCTAAAGAAGACGTTGAGTTTTGAGAGAACACCATCTTCTCGCTTGAGTTTTATGGTGATGGCTTCTCGGTGAACCCACCTTAAATGAAACGAGATTATGCTTTGGGTGACAATTTAGAAATCAAGACTCTTAGTACATGGGTTCGAAATGGTCTAACCATGGTCGGGCGAGTTCAACCGAGCTTCGCTCAATCGACTCCTCCACGTGTGATGTACGCTATACAGCAGTTCAACAAGACTTAGCATATCCGATAAGCCTTCGGGCTAAACGGGGATTAATCTTGACGGATTGGCCTGAACTGTCACATATGTTCCAACGAATAAGACGGCATAGGCTTTCCTACATAACCGACCTTATTCGGAGTACTTTGATTCATTGTTTCTTATTGTCAAGGCCAAAGCCGTAATTTTAACCGAATTTCTTAGAATTCACTAATTCCTAAAACGAGAGCCGAGGTAAGAGCTTTGGATAAATGGTATGGATAAATGTCGTTTCCTAGGTCTCACAACCAAGGGAAGGGTATTAATCCGCAAAAGCAACAAGCCCACCTCTTATAGTGCTCAAAGGGTCAAAGTCTGGCGAACTATGAAGGATGACTGACAAGGATACTTTTTAGAAAGTCGAGCTGAGGACTTTAAACTCAGAACTACTTCTTTAAAACCCTTAGGATTTCTTTTTAGGATTTTAGGTTTTCTGTTTTCTTTGAGTCAAATAAGAGTAATGTGACATATGTTGAGGTTTTTTATTTTGCCGTGTTCCGATGGCCATTAGGCTAAGGATGTGCAAAACTTTTTTACTCAATATAGGCCACGTGAATTAGAGTTCCGTAGGAGAGTCGAGAAATTGCTAAAGAAAAGGAAATTTAGCAATCAACCTTAAGATGGAAGCATTAAGAGAACTTGAGAATTACTGAAAATGTAACAGAGAATGATTGGTGCGAACAAGAACAATTTTGGTCAAATTCTAAAAATTTTTAGGTGATCCAAGTGAAAATACAAAGTGGTGTGCAATTCATTCTGCAATTATCCTTATCTTTCCCTTTACACTTTTTCACCTTCAAAATTTTCGATCCTCTCACCAATCTGTCCCGAAAGTTCACATTTCTAACCATTCCTTCATCGCCTCTCTTTCTTTCCATCCGTTTCACTCTCCCACCCAATCTAAATGCCTTAACCATTTTCAACCCACCCATAAACACAATTTCTTACCCACCCTTTATCTTTTCTTCCCATCCTTATGTGTATCTTTTTCTAAACCCATTATACTCTCTACCTCCATCTTGTTTACACAATACCTTTGTGTTGCGGAATTTGAAATATTGCTAATCTTTAATGATTATCTTTTATCATTTTGATTTTCATGATCCTAGTTGGGGCAAGTGTAGCTCTGACCCTAGCTAGATTTTAAAGGTTTTTGGTTCGATCAAAGTACAACTTATCTTTCTACCGGAAGTTTTAAATTTCACACTTTTCCGACTATTCCGGCATTTCTAGATGATAAGTTTTGTTCTGGACTATCACACCGATCCGACCTTGTTGATGACGGTTATGACTTTTACGTGATACATTGGGTTATTAGTAATTTCGAGGAGTAGCTGCATCTCCCTAAGTTGTTGGTATCCAAGCAAGCGAGAAGTTTCGGCGCTAAGTATTCAATTTTATCTTTAGCCTATAGGTCGCATTGCATCTGTTATACCTTACCAAGTTTCTCTTTTATACTGGACTGAATACATAGTGAGCCAGTCCACCTCGTGTTTTCCCACATTGGGTTATGCTTTTTTATCTTTGTCTTCTCCACCCGGCTTTAAGAATATTTAGGCGGTGGAGGTTGTAGATGAAGACTACCATCTTTAGTTGCTTGTTTATTTTGCTTTCTATTTAGTATTTTCTTGTCTTTGGTTGTATAAAATAAAGTGGCTTAAAATGTTTTTCGGTTTTCATACCTAATTACTGCCACATTATTCTATAACATCCATAGACATGGTGTTATTAACGGTTTCATGGAGTTTGTCTGCTTATACAGGTTTTCACTTGCTTCTCCACGACGTGCTGACATTTACTCCGATATTGTTCCTTTACTTGAGAGCCGTTTCCAGAGCTAAGTCTTTTTCTTAAATTCTCATTTTTATTTGTCATTGGGGACAATGCCATGTTTAAGTGGGGGGTAGGAGACTTAGCCATGTTATGTTATAATTGAAAATTGAATGAAACGGCACATGATTGAAAAAATTGAATAAATACCATATTATGTATCTCGTACCCTTAGAATTGTGAGTTCCTAGCTAAGAATTGATAGGAAAGGAACCAAGTTTCATGAGAACGTGATCATTTTATACTTATGTTAAGTAAATTTAAGGATATTCATGCCGGTTTTTGCGAGTAGTTATTTATTATTCAATTACTCAA
Source organism: Gentiana macrophylla (assembly GCA_026214975.1). NCBI lineage: Eukaryota > Viridiplantae > Streptophyta > Magnoliopsida > Gentianales > Gentianaceae > Gentiana > Gentiana macrophylla. The sequence continues at coordinate 82,534,510 of CM047808.1, read as the reverse complement.
TCTGCGTGAATCGAGTTTACATGCAAATTATAATAATCGATTTAATATTGTGTACATTGCATAGATGATTTGTTATGTAAACTTAGTGTCAATATCTATCTGCTGATGTATTCTGATATTCTTGCCAACAAAAGCGGAGTAATAAGCTTGAGACGTACATGTGTTTTAGCAAAATGTTAGACATTGGGCTTGTAGTAAAGTTACCAAAGTAGCCCCGCGCTTGTGGTAATATTCAATGCTATGCATGATCTAAGATAGGGGGATACTCTAAAAAGTTTTCTTCCTTGAGATTAATAGTATTTGAAAAATATGAAGATATGAAAAAAAAAATATATTCAACTCTTTAAGAGGCTTTGAGTAGTACTCGGTCTCCAAGTCCAAAAACCGTATAGATACGCTCTTGCTTATTGTTCTAGTGCTTTAACCATTGCGAGGCTTAAGAAGTATGAATGCTGATGTTGGTGAATTTTGATATGAGGTCTGCATAAACTCTAATCTTGCCACATTTATATAAAACTAAATGCACATGCACACATCACTTCGATTCATAGTAAGTAGTGAATAATGGATATCTTATGAGCATGACTAGTATGAGTTGACTTAAGTTTCTTGCATAAGTATGATTTGACCATAGAAAATGTTGTCTTGGGGAATGACTTATTGATGCTTTGTTCGGGACGATCAAAGTCTAAGTGGGGGGTAGTTGATGACGGTCAAATTATACCCGTAAAAGTCATCAACATTGACCTTAAATCGAGATTAATAATATATATTTCATATTAAATCACATGTTTATATTCATAATTTAATGTTAAGTGATTATTAATATGATATTTGGTATTTAGCCGTTTTCATTATTAAAATCCGATTTACTGTGCGATTAATGTTGATTTTGCAGATCACAACAAATCGAGAAGATTAGTGTCATTCAATCAATTATCTCAAGATAATAAGGAAGAAAATCGGAGCATTAAATAAAAGATTAATCAGATCAACACGAAAGCGTGCAGTGGGGAACAAGATAGACGAGAGAAACGTTTAACGCGTGCAGAAGAAGGCTCGGTCGACCGAGCCTATCATTCGGTCGACCGAGTATGTCGGTTCGGTCACTTATCGGATTTTTTCATATTTACCTTCTAGATCCTTCATAAGTCGGCGAAAACCCCTATATAAGCAAAGCGATTACGAAATTTGTAAAACACACCAATACACCTTAGACACCAACATATACCTTAGAATATCATTCAATAAAATCACTCTATTCATATCTTGATTCAATGTAGTTTATTGAGGGTGTTTTCCAGCAATTTAAGGGCTGCATTATGTAAGCCTTTATTTTCTGTTTCTTTTCTTTTAAGTAATTAATTCCCCCCAATTATGCTTTATTGTTTGAGTTAGGTAATTCATAGCTAGATGAGGTAGATCTAGGCTATGACGTTAGGGACGTGGCGACACATTGTCTATGGGGATCCCATAACCTATGTCGTAGACTTAGTATTTATTCATGAATCTGTATTGTTTAATTAATGCGTATCTGTGTTAGTTTATATGAATGCTTTACGAATTACTTTTTAATCCGTTGTGTATGATGAAACGCTGAGAGATACGTTTAGGGATGTAATCTGGGGACGAAATTGATTCGGGTGACCGAATGAGTTCACTCGGTCGACCGAGCCCACCTATTCGGTCGACCGAGCCCACCTATTCGGTCGACCGAGCCCTGTTTTCATCCGTTAAATAGCCACGTCTTTATGGTTAGGTTAACGTAATAGAATTTATTATCTCAAAGAGGTATGGCTATGGCTACGTTACTCGCTTAGTTTAATTAAAATGTGTAAAAGGAAATACCAATATAAAACTCTTAGGTAGGCTTATGAATTGCTCTTCACGGACGCTCAAATGTTATCTAGGTAGGTTTATATTTGGGGATTGCTAGCACTGATTATACATACGTCGTAGATTAGCATGAGACTATAACTTGGTAATTGCTAGTTGGACGAGAGCTTGAGTGATCGTTTAGGAAGTACGCCTAACCATAGGAATGTTGCCTAGATGAGGTGTACGGTCAATATCGGCATCCTTAGAGTCGTAAGCGTGTGAGTTATATGAGATGGAGGCACTAAAAGGCGAAGTCACGTAACAATATCACAGTGATTTAGTGACTTACCGGTGCTAAGTCAAGTTAAAGAGGATGACTCCCGTAGCCAATCTAAGATAGATACAAACGGATTGACAGATTAATAAGTTCACTTTATTATATAAATTATCTAGGTCCAAACGATAAAGACTATAATTGGGGAGGTTAATTACGCTTGTGTCGAGTCGTGTCTTTACTTTTCTTGTCTTATGTTGGTCGTAGACCGCCTCTATGTCCTTGACATGTTTAATTAATTGTTTGTATATAAGATGATCCACAATTGGTTCCCTGTGGGATCGACCTTGATTCACTATTGCTATACTACGATGGGCCTAGTCCTCTTGCTAGTACTGGTTTATGGTGGTCGAGTATATTATAACCTGATTGACCCCGATCATAATGTATTCGACCTCGCCTCATGAAACTTGAAACATAGTTGAATTAGGCAATGAGTTCGGGCATGTTAGTATTCTATGGTTCCCAATGTACTTAAATTAATCAAAAAGGGGTTTGGATGGCTTGTTAGATAGAGATGAAGTGGTACACTTGTTGATTAGGTTCACTCGTACTTCTTTTTCTTCAGTTCCCAAAATATCCTTTTCGATTAACCGGAATTACCCTGGCCTAACGTGACAACCCTTCAAGTCCTACCCGATTGTATCCAAACATGGTGACCTTGATTATTGGAGAGGCTAGTTCGTATGAGACAGTTGGTAGACTTTTGGTCGGGATTCAAGCCCCGACAATCATTTTGAGCACTTGGCTTTAGCTTGGCACCACACACACTCCATTTTCTTGATAGTGTTATAACCGGTGTGTATATGTTCGTGTTTCTTACTTTGTGATTACCTCGAGGGTGTGGATAGTAGCACCTACATCACAACGTTGAATCCCTTGGTTTGTTTTAAAACGCCTAGTTTACTCGAGGGCGAGCAAAGGCTAAGTGCGGGTGGTTGATGGGAGTCAACTTTACGTGACTCGGTGCATTGTTTATCCCGCGCTTACCACACTTTCAAAGACATTTTTGGGTGATTTAAACCGCTGGGTGTTATTGTGAGCTTATGGCACGGGAATGAATCAGTTACATTGATGGATTATTACCCCTTTTTGCTGATATTAGCCCTATTCCCGAACACTTTTACCCTCCGGAATTGTTTGGATGTTTTTGGTTGTTTATGATGTTGAAGGGTATTGGTGTCTCAATGAACTGGAAGGTGATGATTTATGGTGAAAAGCATGATCGAGGCAAGAGAAGAGATCAAGAAAGAAAATTTGAAGTTGTGGGGCAACAGGGGTTCAAACACGCATTTGAACCCCAAAACGCACGTTTCCTCAGCTACAATCTTGATCAACCTCTCTAAACGTGCATTTCAAACTGCCTTAAACGCGCGTTCCAAGTCCTCCAAACGCGCATTTGAACATTCCAAATGCGCATTCCAGATGAAGATTAGCCAAGAACCTCGCCTGAAAATGATGCGAAACGCAGCGCTTTTCAACTATGCAACGCGCCGCTTGAAGATGTGAAACGCTAGGTTCAAACATTCAAACGCAGCGTTTGAGGCCGATTTTTCCATTTTCCCCACCTATAAATACCCCCCTTAGACTATTTCTTCAAGAATAACCATTCTCTTGGAAAAACCCTACCCATTTCATAGCTCGAATTTTGTAATAGCTTAGAATGCACTCTTTTAGCTTAAATCAACACTATCTTAGCTTAATCTTTCCATTTCTTAGCTCAGATTTCTACTTCAAACACTAAGAGACCATCTTTTAATTAATTCTCTATTTTGTACTTTTGGATCTTAAACTCGAATTTTTGCAAATTAATGGAATATTTCTTCTTTCCTTCACTTGTCATGTCTTTAATTTATTGTTTCTTCCATGTTTTCACTAGTATAATGAGTAGCTAATCCCTTTTCATAGTCGAATCATGTGAAATTTGGTGAAATCACCCTGTGGGTGATGAAATTGGGAGTGGATAGTGTTTTTTCTTGTTGTAACTAGCATGTTTCATGTCTTAGAACTTGTTATAACAGATTTGGGCTAGATTAATCACATACGTCAAAAATCACACACATCACTCTAAAGAGTTGTTCAGATAGAGAGATGTGGGAAAAGGGGTTCTAAGATCACGGCGGAGACTCGGCTTAGTTGTTAAGCCCGAGCCCAAAGTGAGGTTACTCGTTTTAACGTTTAACCGGCTCTAGTGCTTAACATATCTTGTTAGTGAATCTTCTTAAGGGAAGGGTAGTTAACATGGCATAAGGTGTTGGGAGAGAGTTGTTCAGACCTTAGCACCGGAATTAGGAGCACGCACCCGTGAAATTGAATGTGAGAGTTCGTTTGTTTAATGCCCACTCCCGGTTTTGTCTATCCTCAGGGTTGAAACTCGCTATTTTGATCATGGTTCGACTATGTCCCTTAATCTATCTTTAGAACCTAGTAGTTTAATCTTCTTTCTCTCTTTTATCTTTAGACTCAAAAGAAGAATCACTTTAGTGTCGTTGTAGTAAACAAGCACTTTAAAAACATTGATCACCTAGACTAAGTAACACGTTCGCTTTGGTACTCACAAACACTTTTCCCTTGGGTTCGATCTCGTACTCCTGTAGCTATTCTAGCAATCGACCCGGTACACTGCCGGTTAGAGAGTTAGTTTACCCACGGTTTCGAGTCTTTACAAATTGTTTTTGAAGGGTGAATTTTAGCTCAATTAGACTTCTTCTGACTTCGGCCCAATGTTTCTTCTTTAATTTGGATCCATCCATTTTTAGCCCATATTATGGTATTTCTGAAAATCACATAAAACAAGACTTAAATAGCCTCCAAATATCGCGATAAAAGTAAAGATGCAGAATTACTAACCGAGGAACCGGTGTTAGGCAATCGACACTTATTTCATACAATATTCTTGTTGGAAGTAGCGCCCGAAAGACAATTTATGTAATTGTTTATAGAATTAATAAATGACAGATTTATTCTCATCTTATTACTTGCTTCGTTCTTGTAAGTAATACACTACTGAAAACCCTAAGTCGTATCATATGTAGCCATATAACTTAGTGTGTGTCACACATGAGGATCAAGTTTATGGTGATACAATTGAAATGTTAGTCCGTGGTGAATTTAATCTAAGTCTGGGGTCTATTGATTAAACCACCATTAATGCGCCCAGAACACTTTATGGTATGACCGTCTTATCCGGACCATCGACATTGGTTGTCTAAGTGGGGCATTTATGCATGATGAAAGTCATATAGGACTGGACCGATTTAATATGACTTTCTCATATAATTCCGTGATTGAGAAATCTTATTAAATCACAAGATGATCATATATGGATTAACCTTAATCCTGAAGTGATTACAGACTCTTACTTGTTTCAGGATAGGGTTTGATGTGCTCGTTAAGAATCGCTAAGAGGCGCGGTCCGAATCACTTTCACGTTGGCACTATTCTGGAATGAGTGAGAAGTGTGTCTCACAGATATGGAATCCATTCCTTCCTACGGGAAGTAGAAAGACAATCCCCTTATTTGTTGATCTTAGAAACTGACCGATCTCGGGAGTTCGTATTGGTTATGAAATAATTGATCACTAGTGGGTTAATGGTAAATAAGGATAAGATGTATTGAAGAGGATTTACGGAAATAATCCTACTTCAAGACGGATAGTCTATACTGAGGTTAGTTTATATGAAATGATTATATCAATGGACACTTATCAACTCGACTTTATCGCTTTGAGAATAAGTTATATCTATAATCGATAGAGTTCGGTTCGGATTTATGGTGGCGTAATTCCGGAATTAATAAGTTGAGTAGAAATATTCTGTTCGATGAAAATTTTATTCAATTTATTGTTGCTACTGGTTATAGGTCAATGGTCCCTAGGTTGGCTCCTAACACGCGAGTGTTTTCTCGTTTTATGGAACCTCGAGAATAAATTAAATAACTGGTTTATTTAATGAATATGAAATATTATTTATTTGGTAAATAATATGTAAAATAGAAAAGACATTTTCTATTAAAAATGATGACTAAAGTGGCGCCTACATTATATGTATAAATTAGGAAAAGAAATTTTTCTAGATTATGTCACCTCTGTAATTAATTAATCATCTATTTGTTGGATAATTAATAGAAAAATAAAGAGATTGATTTTTTAGGAATTATCTCTTATTTTGGTAACAAAATTGTCTTTTCCGTATGGGAATAGGTAATTGTGTTGGCAAATATCTTTTCCTTATTGGAATAGGTTTTTGTGGTGTGAAAAGGATAACTCTCTTGACTAGTTATTTTCCTATATAAAGAGAGTTCCTCCCAACACAATTACACACATATTATTGCGCCACAATCAAAATAAAAGAAGAGAAAAACTAGTTTCTCGTTCTAGTTATTAAGAGAAGAAAAACCTAGGGTTTTCTTATGCATATTCGAGGAGGTTCTACGGCGAGGATCGACGTCCATCAGTCGTAACTAGGAGATACAATCCGGAAGACTATGGCTTCTCCCTTGGTCGATTTTATCATCTCTCTCCGGTATGTGTAAATCTACTAACCTTTTTCGTATGATTAATTAGTTATGTCTCATATCGTAAATCGCATATGCTTCCGCTGTGCTAAGATCGAGTGTCTCGATCGGTGCTACTACTCCTAGCAATTCCATCTATCACTAATAAATTGAGCAAGATTCGGGGCAACTAAGGATATGATTTATAGTACCATTTTCAGTGTGATCAACTACCCCCCACTTTGCTTTTGGTCGTCCCAAACAAAAAGGCGGAATAAACTCAACTCCGGACTCACATACAACTATGCATCATAAGCCGAGATAAGAATCATGCCAACTCATATCCATAAGCGGTGCATTAAACACTTTCCAATTCACGAACCGGTGTGTGTGTGCAATAACTCTCCAAAAAAATAGTTACACGGACAGAATCACATTATATCAACAAGGATTTCAGGCAAAACACATATCATGCACAAATCCATAAGCTCCCCACTAATCATCACCTACCAATGTGTCGTGTGATAAATATTTTGTGATAGTGCATGCAAGAAAAGAATGAAGTTATAACGACCCCAAAACCTTTACTTATCAATGTGCATACTCGCTCCTCTTGTCTTCAAACTCAGGCAAACAACATGAAACCTTACTCGGGACGGGCGGACTTGGGGACCGAGTTTTGCTTATTATCCTCGTTTGTTTCTTTTTTATGTGAGGGTCCTGCCCTTTTGCTACGAGTTCGCTTCCCTCACTGCCTTTATTTATTTATTTTTCTTTTTTTTCCCGGTAGATTTCTCACTTTTTTTTTCTCTCTCACTCGCAAGCCTGTTTTGTCCCGTTTTACCTTTTGTGGCTTCATTGTTGCTACCATCATCCTACAACAATTGGCTAACGTATATCCACCGACAAATATCGATTCTCGGTCTAAGATAACTCTTCATCTTTTCTCAATACTTCTCACTCGGATTGTGAATGCAATGGTAAAATAACAATTAATAAGTAACTACTTCATGCAACATAACACATGCTCATTCTTCAATACTAATTGAATAATGCGTCATCTAACTACATACTGAAGAAGTGAGTCATACGTGCATAAAAAGGTGGTCCACAAAAAGAAAATGCGGTTAATACGGTACTACTTCAAAAGTGACACGACTTTTATTTCGGTCATGAAACAAATATGTAATTAATTATTTCCAAAAGATCTAAGTGGTGAAAAATGCATCGACAAGACTCGAGACAAATCAAAAAATATTGACAAAATTCATAGCTAATAGCAAAGTGACGTACCTATCCCCCTCTTAATCGAAGCATTGTCCTCAATGATGAAAAGATTAATATAATAACGAAAAGAAACTTAGCTTATTTTAAGCGCGGAGTGAAGTAAATGATTCCCTATCGAACACGTCTTAGGCTCAATATCGTGAAAAGTCTGTTAATATCTGCTATAGAATTCTGACTTACAAAACTCAGGCAATATAGAGATGACATAAGAATAAAATATAGAATGGCAGTAAGCAAATGAAATGTTAAAATGCAAACCATTTAACCCATAAAATAATTTATTGAAAAAGAAGAGCCATGCATTGCAAAGTCGTAATAAAAAGAAAAATAAAAATAAAAACAACAATGGAGAATAAAAAACTAAAAAAAACTAGAACTATGGGACTAATCAGAGTCGATGTCCTCGTAGTCCTCAATAACATGCACTACAAAAAAACAGCAGTTTTGCGACGGAAGATTACCGTCGCAACAGAAGTTATTCCGTCGCAAACCCTAGTTTGCGACGGATTTGCGCGACGATTTTTCTTTGTCGCATTTTTTTAGTCGCAAAACCCCGCTTTTATGACGGTTTATCCGTCGCAAATTGTTTGCGACGGATAATAACGTATTTTATTTTATTTTTAATTATAATTTCCGCCGCAAAAATGTATAGTCCGTCGCAAATAACAAATAGCGACGGAAATATTCCGTCGCAAACATGTAAAATTTCGCCGCAAAATGTACAATCCGTCGCAAAAAATGTATAATCCGTCGCAACTTATTTTTATTAAATAATTTATTTATTTTTAGATCTTTTCATATCCGTCGCAAAATGAGCCTTTGCCGTCAAGAATACCATATTGCGATGGATATATTCCGTCGCAAAAATAAAATTAAATGAAAATTATGGTTGTTTTGCAAAGCCCGCCAAACCACCGCCGCAAAACAAATTTAATTTTCCCGGTAGCATTACAATTGCTACCGCTATCAACAACAACAATATAAACGGAATACGATATCAAAGGGGATATGTCAAAAATACGCCAAAGGGAAATGTCAAAAATGAATAAAACGATATGTCAAAGGGATACGATAAGCCAAAATAAATAAAATGTATCAAAACAATGTCACCTACGATCAGACCCGTGTACTACCTAAACCCACGCCACCTCCTCCAGGTCCATGATCGAATGGTCATCTCTCAGGTCGCCAGACCCGGTTGCATCCTCCGAGGGATGCCGCTTAACCGCTGGTAATCCACGCCTCCATCTCAAGGCTTAGTCTGTCATCCCGACGCTTTCGTCTCTCTCTAGCTCCTCCAACCTCGCCTGGTTTTCTCGATGAGTCTGCTCGCCTCTCGCCATCTCCTGGGTGAGACGGGTGATTATGCCCGAGAGTATGTCTCGGCGGATGAGTGTCGAGCAAAGAAGCAGCTCGTCGTAGTACATGGAGGCAAATGACCCCCATGCCAAAAACTCTCCACTTCTTGTCGTAACCACCGGGCCGCTTCAGAATAAAGACGCGACTGGTCGACAGGGGTGTCAGTCGCGCCTCCTGGCTTTCGCTTTCTTCGAGGTGAAGACGCCCCCGCAAAGTATGATATAAATTTGTTAGTAACAATAATTACATGATATATATATAATGTATATATAATATTTAGAATACATAACGTACTCATGATTTTCTCAAACTTCCTCGAGACGGTTGCCCGACTTCTTCTTCTTCGAACTACTCACCGTATCACCGATCGATAGGGCGCCTCTATTGTCCTCCATGGCCCGAGCGAAATCGATAACGCCGCGTCTACCCATAGCATGTGTCCTGTGGATCTTCCTTCTCACCGGATCCGTAAGCTCGGTTTAGCTTCTTTTTTCGCAGATGTTTCTGGAACGCCTTCCGACATAAGATAAACAAGTTAGTACATACATATATATATATATAAAAACAAGTATTGTTAATTAAATATTGAATAATTGCTTACGGGACTCCCAATCCACTCCTCGAATCGACGGAGAATATCCGGGTCATCCAAAGCCGAGCACGGGGTTTGTTTGAGCCCGATACATATAATCACGGACCTCGTTGATAGCATACCGCTCAAAAGCTTCCTAACCAGCGCCGTGGCGTAACTCAAAGTCGAAATGACCCTCGCAACATAGTTATATATATGTTATATGTATAGTTATAATTATAGTTATATTTATATATAGTTATATTTATATGAACGACGTATCTTAAATGCGCTCCACCACCTATCCTGCTTCCTCCTGGTCGGCATTATGCCACGTGGTGGCAAAAGTGTTGGCTACCCGATTATGGCGTTCTTGGCCATTTTCTTGACATAGTTGTCGGTAAACTCCGTCATATTGAAAACAATAAGTTGTTAATATATTTGGTTAATCAAAATATAAATAAAAATACAAACAAATTAAAGCAAGATATGTATTAACTTACCATCTCCTCGATCCAAAACTGCAATCCAAGGTCACCATTGACAATGACACCAAAATCCTCCTCGCTCATCCGGTGTATCTCATCATCCAAACTCGCTGTGTGCAGAGGAGAAAGACGCCCGGGGGGGGAACTACCCCTACCACGCCTACCTCTACCTCTACCTCTACCTCGACATCTATTTGACACGTAAAATGACGCTTTATACTAATATAAATGCAATTATAATAAAAAGGCGTTTATACTAATTAATAATAAATTACAATGTTTAATACATTATTATTCACTATCATGACAAAATAAAATATTTAATACATTATTATTCACTATCACTACTAGAATGGAAGAGTTCTTCCTCCTCTTCATCAAGATCTAGATCATCAACCGATTCTTCTTCCTCTCCATCTTCTTGTTGAATGAAATCCCGCCATCTCATCATCATCCAAGTCATTATCCCCAACATCGGAGTCAACATCGACATCAAGATCTTGGTGGACAATGTTAAGACGATCGATAATCGGAAACATCATTGATCACTTGTTCTTGGAAAACGGTTTCCTCGACGGGAGCATCGATAGTCGATCTTGCCTTTGTTTTGAAAACAACCGACCATTGATCTTTGTCTTTTTCAAACTTGGATATGGAGCATGTAGAGACTTGCTCGACTTGATAAGCCGTAACAAATGGATCATAAGCGCCATATTTCCTACCACGATGAACTTCAACTATCTTATAATCTTTATGCACATTCATGCCCTGCTCGTAATTATCAAACCAATCACATTTGAACAATACGGCTTTGTAGACGAAATAATGTCCATAATACACCAACTCAATGATTTCATTTAAAGTGCCATAATAGTCGGCACCTTCCGTGGAATCGACACAAACTCCGTTGTTGATCAAGATTTACCAATATCGCTTGCCCGGTTGAATGTCCGAAAGTTGTAGCCATTAATCGAATAACGCTTTCCAAGTTTTGACTTGACGAGAAGGACCACTTGCCAAAGCTTTTAGCAAATCATCATTCAACAATGATGCTTGTTGTCCAAACCATTTGGTAAATTCATGTTCATGTTTATTCCAAATATCCGCCGAGGTCAATTGAGGTCATTGAACACGAAATAAATTGCTCGAACAATCTAAGAATGAATCATTTTGTCGGGCTTAATGTATATTTGTTCGTAAAAACTCATTAAGCATTGTATATATGTAGTAATGAGGTACTTACGCTCATACGGTTTCATGATTTCGCAGCTTAGACAATACGTGCACTTGTGCACAAAGTCATATTCTTTATTATCCAAGAACCTCGCCTTGCACTTCCCAGCTTGTTGTACCATTATGATCACGGAATAACTCGTAAATCAAACGATTGTCGATGCCGGTCTCACCAACAAAGAAGATTCTTTGCTTTTGTTTCAATATGATCATCGTAATACATAAAATGTAAGTTTGAAATCTCTTCCAACAAATACGCATTGCATATTGATCCTCTACGAAAGCTTTGTTACCAATCTTTTGTTTTAAGTGATTCAAAACCTTTCGAATGGATACATCCATCGATATTGCACGGGACCACCAACTCGACCTCATACGGCAAGTGTATCGTAAATGCTCCATCGAAAGTTAAAAACGCCGAGGCAAAATCTTCTCTAACTTGCAAATAATCTCAAGAATGTTATTCTCTAAACGAATCACGCCTTCTATTTTTAGGGTAGCAAAGACACAAGTCTCGGAAGAATTGACTTATCTCACCAATGCATTCCATTCATTTTTCGAATCAATTCTCGGCGGCAACCGCAACAAACGCTCCATAAAAACGTGACAATCATGGCTTTTCAAACCACGTAGAATGTATTGATCATGATCTACGCACCTACTCAGGTCTCAAGCATAACCGCTGTGAATTTCAACTTGGTGACCCATTCACACAACACTTTTCTTTCTCGCTTGTCAAGAACAAGTGTACAATCGGGCGCTTTTCGCAAAGCTCTTTCAAATCTTTAGCGATTTTGGACCACAAGCAGCCTTGCCTTTAACGCCCATAACCGTGTCAATCAGTTTTTCAAAGAAGTTTTTCTCAATATGCATCACATCCAGGCAATGTCGGCAAAGAATGTTTTCCAATACGGAAGATCCCAAAAATGCTTCTTTTCCACCAACCATTCTTGGAGTTTTTAAGCCGCTTTCAAGTCCGAATCGAGCCATCAATGATGCTTGGTAGGTGTTGTACAAATTCCCATACCTCCTCACCACTCAATCTACGGGTGGAGTCGCGTGTTCATACTGCTTGACTTCAAAAACCTTTATCGCGCGAAAAATATGGTCTTCAGGAGAAATCGCCGATGACAATCAAACCAAGTGCATTTACCACTATGTTTGAGCCGAAACGACTTGTTTCCATCACCACAATAGGGACAAGCTTTCACACCAGCCGTAGTCCACCCGGATAACATGCCATACGCAGAAAATCATTGATAGTCCACATTAGTGCAAAATTTCATATGAAAATTCTGCTTTGTGGATACATCGTAAGTAAACAACCCTGCTTCCCACAAAATGGCTTCAACTCCTTAATCAATGGTTGCAAATAAACATCGAGGTTTCCTTTCGATTTTTCGCCCCGGTACAAGCAATCGATAAGAATATAAACTGCCTTTTCATGCACAACCAGGGCGGAAGATTGTATGGTGTAACCATGATCGCCAAAGAAGAGTAGTTCTTCCCAAAATTACCAAAAGGTGCAAAACCATCTGTGCAAAGTCCTAACTGCATACATTTCTAGGCTCCTTAGCAAACTCAGGGTGCATTTGGTCAAAATGCTTCCAAGCTTCAAATGGCACTTGGGGGGCCATTATACCGCTTTGTCCTGGGGTTTTCCGCGTGCCACCTCATTTCCTTGCCTATATGTTTCGTGGCGCATAACCTTTGAGTCTAGTCCAATCGGGAAATAAGTCATCACTTTGTTAGGCACACGCTGACCTCTTTGCGCTCGCTGGTTTATATCGATCAAGGTCACACTTCCGACACTTGTCCGATTCGCCCCTCCTCCCAAAATAACATACACCCCACGGGACACACGTGTATTTTCTCATGGGGTAGCTCTAATGCCTTTAACAACTTTTTGGTTTGATAGAAGTTCGAGGTCATTAAGTTATTCTTCGGAAGAATATCTCCTATCAAACCGTAACCCCGTCAACGCATTTGTGAGAGAGGTTGTGATCACATTTCAAAGTGAGCAACCTGAAGCCGCTTTGCAAGACGGAGACACTACTTCCATCACATACAGTTCCTCTCGCTTTTCAAAGATTTCAAAAACGATGCAACTTCAGGGTTTGGTGTCTCATTGTTCTCCTCTTGGTTAAGAAATTCTTCTCTACGTGATCAATCCTATCACGTAATGCGCCATTAACCATGTCCTGATAAGGGTTCACATTCCGCTCTTGCCGAACGTTGATCGGAATGGGAAACTCTTCACCATGACACACCCAATCATAGTAGTTTGTGCAAAACCCATATTTAGTTAAATGTAATCTCACGCCATGTTCGATTGAAAATTTAGTGTTCTTACACTTACTACATGGACACTTCATCATTCCATTATTTGCCCGAAACGAATCTAATCATGGTGCATGTTTTATGAATTCCTCCACTCCATTCACAAATACCGGGTTAAATTTCTTGTTAGCATCCAACCTCTCGTACATCCAACTCCGCTCTATTCTCTTCATTTTCAATCCTACACATCATATCATACAAAATATGAGACTAACAATAGTCTTTGAAGGTTGTCTCAACACTTTTGCAAACTCAGTTTTACTCAACTTACTATGAAACTAACAACACTATAACCTAAATTTTCGATTCATGGTCAAAGGTTCGACGTCAAAATAATTCGAGGCTTTGCCGGATAACAAAGTACCCCCCAGCATCATTTTCCAAACGGGTAGAATAAAGACTTTTGAGGACCTTATGTATGTTATGCTTATCATGTAAGCACATACTTATCATCATTTCAATCCAAATTCAACAAACCAATTCAACCAACATCCGGTTTCTAAACTAAGCATTTTCAACCAACATCCGGCTTTGCACATACTTAAGCATTCAACAAACCAATTCAACAAACCAATTCAACCAATTCAACCAACATCCGGCTTTGCACATACTTAACCATTTTCCTAACTTATCTAACTAATATACATAAGTAAGCATTTTCTAACTCATGATTACTACACATATATATCTATAAATCTATACTACATATGATACACTATATAAAAAATATAAAAACTAAATAAAATATATATATATATATATATATATATATATATATATACATATACATACATACATAAAAATATATATAATACATACATAAAATATACATATACATACATACATAAAATATACATATACATACATACATACATAAAAATATACATACATATATATATATACAATATATATATATATATATATATATATATATATATATATAAAACTAAATAAAAAAAATATATACATATACAATATATATATATATATATATATACATACATATATATATATATATATATATAAAAAAAAAAAAAAAAAATATGCAAGTGGGAGGGAGGGGGGGAAATTGGGTCTAGGGAGAGAGGAGGGAGGGGAGGGTAGAGCATACCAGGGGTGGTCATGGGTGGTGGGAGGAGGTGGCGCTGCCGGAAGAGCTTCAGCAGGAGGTGGGGGTGGGGGCGCGGCGGGAGAGAAGAGGGAGATGAAGAAGTGAAATGAGGAAGAAAAGGGGGAAATGCGACTGATATCCGCCATTTTGCGACGGCAAATAATGTCCGTCGCAAACAAAACCTAATTCCGCGCAAAACATGTGCATACAGAATAATAAAATAATTTATAAAAATTTATTAAATATTCCGTCGCAAACAATAAAAATTCCGTCAGAAACGGAGTTTGGCGACGGCAATTAAAGTCCGTCGCAAAGTTTATCTAAATTTAGAATAATAAAATAATTTAATAAAATTTTATTCGATGGTCCGTCGCAAAAATGATAAAAATTCCGCCGCAAAATTGCCCGCCAAGTGAAAAATCGGTCCCGCCAAGTGTCCCGTCGCAAACATTAAAATATCCGTCATGAACGTAAATTTGCGACGGAAATAAGTTCCGCCGCAAAATGCCGCCGCAAAATCGCTGCTTTTTTGTAGTGATGAGGTGGTGTCATCAAGAAGCGCCCAAGAAGATGAGAATGCCTAGGGGCTCGTGGTGGTGGGGCATAGGAGGAATGTGGAGATGTGTTATCATATGTGTCATCATTCCTCGCATATCGGCTAACTCCCTAGTCACTTCAGCTTGAAATTCTTGTTGCGGTCTAGCACATCCTTGTGCCGGTATTGCAGCCCATCTCCTCCTCTTTCCCATCCTTTGGACTGCTACACTGTCATGGATTGGCAGTGGCTCGACTCTCTTATCAGCAGCCAGGACTGGGCACTCTATTGTTTTCACCAATTCATCGATCAGGTTGCCATACGGTAAAATCTCTCTTCTTGTCCCGGCAACCTGGCGAATCTGGCTATGTAGCAACAAAACGATGTTCACGTCATTCTCGATATCGAGATAGTACATGGGCTTGTCAGGGTGTCTGCGTGAGCATTAGGCAGAAGATGGGTAATGACAAATCTGTGCAGCATACGAGCGTCCCATGCCAGTTCGTTTGAGTAAAGGGTAGTCGGGAAGTTGTTGGCTCCAAAATCCCACTGCACATCATAATATTCTGCAATATTCATCATGCGATCAAAATCACGCTCTCTTGTGGCAGCAGTGAATTCTCTGTCGTGAAGGGGTGCGTTGATGATGCCGTAGCGGGCATTGATAGTCTTGATCGAGAAATCAATGAGGACCCAATGAACCGTAGCGATATTAGACTCTGGGTTGGACGCTACATAGGAATAGAACTCACGAACAATGGTGGCATTAAAAGCGGCCGGAATGAGGGCCATATTCGTTATGTCATAGAATTGAAGAACTCGTGGTATCATATCACCGCAATCATCGAGGTTGAAACCTCTTTCCTAGAAACCGATCGATTGTTCCAATGACTTCTAAATGACTCATAAATAGCAACAAAAGCAAACTAGTCGATACCATTTATAGTAGGCATGTCATCGCCTCAAGCCTCTGTTGTGCTCTTCTGCGCCTTGGAATTGGGTTGCCTCTATTAGCCATGAAAATTGATGAGATAAACTTTGTATCCGCTTAAGAAATGTTGCCACCGCTGCGTGAGAGGATGTCTCACGCTTCCTCGAGAATTGGGTTTCTGTTTACTCGATTTTCGGGAGGTTTCGCAACTTTTTATGAATGGAAATGGTGTCAAATGTGCGTAAATCGAAAATTGATAGTAGCAATCTTAGGAAAGTGTGGGATTTTGGTTATGGAGGTGGTTGTTTTGGTGGTGTAGTGGCTATGTTATGGTGATTGTAGTGGTGGCCGAGTGGTGTGTAAGAAGAAGAAGGAGGAAATAATGTTGATGATGAAGGAAATGGTGAGGTAAGGGTGGTTTATATAGGAGAAAATGAGATGAGTTTGAAATTTGAATTTGTTTGAAATTTGAAAATGTTGTATGAAAGAGTGGGATGAGTTAATGGTGAGTAGATTGAGGGAGAGATTGATAGGATTGATGAGAGGTGGAGTAATGGTGAAGTAATGGGGAAGAGAAAAAGGTGGAGTGGTGGAGAAAGTGGATGGGACGGTTAACTACCCTTATCAGATTTCTGAGTCGGCACGTGTTGTCCATGCGCCATCCTAACTTCCCAAAATTCAGTCAAACCTCAGGAACCTGGCCTAAGTACTTTCACGGCTACGGAAAGTACCTTCGCGGCTTCATAAGATTTTTTCTTCCAGATTCCTTAAAACCTTTCATCAACTTCCTTTCTCATTCAATCCTCACTTATTATCAATCAAAGACTCACTCCTCATAGCCTAAGTCCTTGTCTTTCTCTAGTCTTTTCTTCTCCAACTCGACTAACCTACTTCACCAGATCGCTCAACAAGTAAAAAAACCTTCCCCATCATTTAGCACAAAACCTCGGGATGCGGTAGGATGAAAAAGCTTGTTGTCCAATCCCGCTACTTTTATTTAATTCAAAATTATTCTAAGGGTAAGAAAGTAGTTCAAGTTAGAGTCACAAACTCGACTTTCTTTCAACTCTCACTTAGTCCGATTCTTGAGTTTTCACCCGCCAAAGATTTCACTTGAGAGGCTTTAACCGAGGTGCCTTCCCTTTGTTCTACTTAATGCTCTCCCGGGATTTTTATTCACAAGTATATGCATTCCTCCTTTTATCTGTGGCGCTACTTCTGGACCTTCTTAAAACCTTTAGCCTTCGGCCTTGCACTCTTGGCCTTCCTTTCCAAAGGCATTCGGCTTTCTTTGTCTACTTCAAGATTTACCTTTTGCCCAAAGAATTCACTTTTTCCTCTTTTAATCTCGAAACATCACTCACACAAGCGGATTCATCAAGACCGACCGCCTCCTTGACACATTGTTGTGATTCTTCTCGCCCTTTCTCGGAGTAGAACTGTCAAACATTCATGCTCTCTGTTTTGTACTACCACTTGCTTTGTATTATCGCGGATATCCTCTATCTTAACACCTTTCACTTCTCAGGAATTCGAGCTGACGCGGTACTGTCTTGGTCGGTTGAGGAGTTGCTCTAGGATCGTATAGGTTTTTGCATCATTATTGACCCTAATCGTGATGTCGTAGTTGTCGTAGTCCAAGATTGCTCGGCTGGTTGCTAAGAAAGTACATACTAGCAAAACGTTTGCACTCGGATCATCGAGGATGTCCATAACTACAAAGTCAACCAGGAACTCGAAACTTCCCACTCTGAGCATACATTTTCTTAGCGTGCCAGTGAGCATATTGATCTCTCGATTGACAAAACGCATACTGTGCGTCTCTGTCAACTCGACCTTAAATTTAGCATGCTTACACAGAGAAAGAGGGAGAATATTACAACTAGAGCTTGAATCACATATTCCCAGTCATAAAGATACTATATTTATCGAGAATGAGATCCTAAATGTACCAGGGTCTCCAAATTTCTGTATCAAGTCTGAATCAGGGTAATCCTCTGAATCAAAGAACATGGTGTGCGGATCCTCTTCAGGATCAGAGTCAGTAAAAGGTACATCAATTAACTCAATAGAAAACTCATATGATCTATATTGTCTCGTACTCTTTGAGGTTGGCTTCTAGTTCCTCCTCAGTTCTGGTTGCTTCATTATCATGTTCTATTCTCCTCTTGTCCGCTTGGTATTGCTCGTATACCTTCGAACCTGGGTATATTGAGACAGGTATGGCATTTATGTGTCTTCGTGGCATTGTGCTAGCTGGTTTTGGAATTCCTTCGATCTATCTAGTGATTGCTGAAAGCGTTCTGTATCCTGCAAGATAGACAAAACAAAACAAGAACACGGTTAGTAATCTCCCGCCTCAGCTGGGCTTAGACCCAACTATTGCGGACCTACTAACTAGTAACATACTAGGATGAACACAAAAAAACAAAGAACGATCAGAACCAGAGTCACAGATTTTCGAGGCTGCGGCAAGTCTTGTTGCGGCTTCAGAAACTGTTTCCCTTTTTTTGATCGTTAAACGGTGCCGGTTTGACATAGAACAGACTTTAAACTAAATAACAAACGAATAATTCTTATTCAGATTTAATGAACTTATTATCTATATTGGCAATTGTCCTCGGAAACGCCGCCAAAAACTTGGTCCTCGTGTAAGTCACTAATACGCACAAAATACTAGCAAGAGTACTAGGTCAATCGTATTATAGTAGATGTGAGTCAAGGTCGATCCCATAGAGACAATGCAACATAGATAATAACCATTAAATCTAGACAAGAAGACAGATAACGGTCCCATGACCAACATAAATGCAGAAAAGGTAATTGGTGTATCTCTTCTCTCCGATCTTCTAACTTGGTGTCATTGATCCATATGTCTACTTTTCCTCGTAATTTCCTAGATTAACCAGAATGTTTTCTAATTCATTTTTAGCTACGGGTGCATTGTCCTAATCTTATCTACTTCCATTGAAAGGACAATAGACGCCTATATGAAGTTAACCTCCTTCGTTGGTTGTATTAATTCACACGCAATAAGTATTAGAGATTGCCGGCGCAAACCGAGTACCTCGCTCCCTAAGCAGCTGTCGTGGATTGACTAGCGCGTTCCTAGGGATTGATCATACTATGTCCAAACTAACACTTCACCTAGTAAGTCCTTCATGTTAATTTACGAATACAATAAGCAGATGGGCCAGATCTAATCTACTATTAATTAAACATGTCGATCAACGTAGCTGACGCCAAATCTTCAGATTAGGGGACCTAGTGTGTCGCGGCTGCGATATAGACCGTCGCAGGCCCGTTCACAATTGGTCTTAATTTTGAAATATATATCATTTTGTTCTCATTACTCTAGTTGATTATGATTCGTTTAGACATGCAAATCAATTACTACACGTTAATTCAGCTAAATCTACCATGATTAAAATACGAAGTAACGTTCAAAGCTTCATACCTTTATCAATGGCCACCTAGCTTCAACTCAAGCTAGTTGATGGATCGGAAGAGATAACCAAGCAACGAACTCAAAGAAAATAATAAACTCTTTATTTCATGGAAAAGTGTATCATATTTTCTAATCGTAGCATATATTATTACAATAGACTCGCACAACTTTATATAGAGCTGTAAACTGACCTAGTGAATTTAACCTAGCCGACTTAATGCAGATCACGACTCTCTTCTTTCGTGCCTCCAAGTTGCCGCCGCTGCGCTAGATTTCCATGACACTGGCCTTTTTTCCTCTTTTCTAGTCCAAATAGACTTCAGATTGACTTCTTCTAAGTTCGGCCCAATGTTTCTTTCTAATCCGGATCCATCCCTATTTAGCCCATATTATGGTATTCTGAAAATCACATAAAACAAGACGAAACCGTACCAAATATCGGGATAAAATCTAAAGATACAGAATTACTAACTGAGGAACCGGTATTAGGCAATCCACACTTACTTCGTACAATATTCCATCTATCACTAATCAATTGAGCATGATTCATGGCAACTAAGGATATGATTTATAGTACCATTTTCTGTGTGATCATCGGCCTAACTCGTTGCAGCGTTTGGTCGCGTTCATGGTATCTGCAAAGTTAAGATCTCGTCAGTACACAGAGAAATTATGTCTAAGTATCACAGCGTAAGTCCTAACTCTATATGCAAGCATGTATACTCATGACAATATACTCTAAGTATGGAAAGTGGAAAAACGGAAAGTATAACGCAAGATTACCTCGATTAAGAGGAGCCCGATCCGTATATATCCCTTGACAGATTGCACACTCACAGGGCTAGTTTTTAGGGTGGCACTCTGCATACCAATTTGGATCACAAACCACCGGAACGACCTCAACAAGCGGCGACACTCCAGCTCCATTTGGCTCTGGGATGCCGGCCATTGCACTGTAAGGCTCATTAGGATCCAAAGAGAGCCCGCTAGCTAAAGACTCGCTCCCGAGTCTTGAGATCGCCATCCTAACCTAGCATCTTCTTAAGTGCTTCTTTAAATGGGAGTTTGTCATCTTCCAAATACTGCGTCGTCTTCATGGGGACATATTGGTCGATTTCAACCCAAACTATTGTATCGGCAAACAACCCGATATATTACCCGCATCCATCGCTTGCTCCACTCTCTTACTTTCTCCGAGAGGAAAAGAAAAGTTTTACCGCCTTGTGCGGGCTCCTTGTTGAAATATGCCCCTATTATTCCTAACTAATATATAAAAATACCTACGGATCGAGAGCGACGGCTCATACCCCATCACCGATCGAGGACTATGTACTTCATCAGGACTCCTTACCGCTCCCAGGGTGAGGTCGCAGGCATTGCCTTGACGGTCGCCAAGAGCTCAATGAAGAAGGGGTCAAAGAGAGGCCGGAGTCCGGGAACCACCGAGTCATAGTTAAGCGAAGACGGTCGCGCTTCTTCCTCTCGCATGTTTAGATCTAGCCGACCCGTATTGTACTCAAATTACAACCTGATTCCAAACATCTTCAATCACATTCGTTCATTATAAACGAATTTGCATCATATTTTATCTTCTTTTATTCCTACTATTTCTCTTCAAACAATGCACAAAGGAGAAAGATGTGGTTTATAATCATTAGAACTGAATGGAGTGAAATGTGCCAAAGTCGGCAAGACGGATGTGGTGCTAGAAGTGTGAAATGCGCCAAAATTAAGTCAGCAATAGCAATTCCGCGTTGAAACGAAAACTATGTAACTGCACATTGACCCCGTTGACTCCATCCCACCACACACACCTCTTTATTAGTAGAACTTCCATTTGCCATATTTCTCAACTTATGTAACCTAGCTTCTCTCACTGATCATGGAAGTCAGATTTCGATGGCATTATTCCTATACTTTAACATTTATTATACTTTGTCTTTTGCCTAATTCAGTACTTACAGCTGCTAAACATAGCATAATCAGCGATCGAGACGCTTTTACTTCATTGAAAGATCACATCACTCTAGATCCAAACCAAATCTTGTCAAAGAACTGGTCTACCAGTTCAACAATCTGTAATTGGATTGGAGTCTCTTGTGGCTTACGCCATTATCGAGTGACGGCCTTAAACATCTCAAAAATGGGTCTAACCGGAACCATAGCACCTCAACTGGGAAACCTATCGTTTCTCGCGTCGTTGGATCTTAGTGGAAACAACTTCCATGGGGTGTTGCCCTATGAATTAGCTCTGTTGAGCAGATTGAAACGGCTTGATTTCAGCGTTAATGCGATTTCCGGAGATTTACCATCTTGGGTTGGTTCTTTCAATGAGCTAGAATACTTATACTTCAACAACAACACATTAACTAGTTCAATCCCATCTTCAATCTCTAACTTGACGAAATTGAAGGCATTAGTATGTTATCAAAATGAGCTATCGGGTTCGATTCCTTTGGAAATCTTTAATATTTCCTCTTTGGAGATATTGATTATGGACAACAATCGTCTTTCCGGCAATCTGCCGACTACTATGTGTCGTAACTTTGCGATGCTGAAAATCTTTAAAGTGTGGTCTAACATGTTGAGCGGTCAGTTACCATCGGATTTGTTACAATGTTCACAACTTACATATATTGACTTGTCTCATAACAATTTTAGTGGGAATATACCAAAAGATTTTTGGAACATGAAAACGCTTGAGGAGGCCTATTTTGACTACAACAGTTTACAAGGTAAAATATCCCAAATTTAATTTTTTACACTGTTTAAGTAAATAGAAAATATCAGTGATTTTTTTTAATAAAAATTTGGGTATGATTTATTTTTAATGTTACAGTATGATTTATTTTTAATGTTACAAATAAATATTTTGAATGTATTACAGTATGAAAAAATATTACAGTATGATTTATTTTTAATGTACAAATAAATATATAAAATTGGTGAAAAAATATCTAAACAAGTGACTCTACAGATAGTAAGTATTATTTTAACTTTAATAAATTGATGAACGAGCCTCATAAATATAATTTGTCATGGTCCAGGGACAATTCCAAAAGAGATCAGCAACTTGGCTAATCTTCAAGTGCTACATCTTCGTTACAACAATTTAACAGGTATATATATACTTACTATACATGTATCAGATATATATGATGAAAGAAATTTTCTCGTTTGTTCTTTACTTCACTTAGTAACTTGTAGTTTTCTACCGGCGTACTCCCTCTGTTTTTTTTAACTCAATTTTTAAAATTTGTTTTGTTTTTATTTATCTGTCATTTTACGTTACCAATACAATATTTATTATTTTTTTTCACATTTACCCCTCGATTTAATTAGAATATATATATAAAGTATTTACATCTTCAATAAAAAAAAACACATTTCCCAATGCTAAAAACTCAAAAACTCAATTTGCAGCACTATTACCCATGTATATACACAATCTCAATACAATATTCCAATTAACAAGATATAATCACTTATTTTGGGTTTGCATGTATTCAAAAAATCAAAGGAAAAATTAGGTATTTTATACTCGATTTTAGACATGTTAAGTACTTTCTTAGTCTGTGTGAATCTTCTCCATGCGACAGATAAAAAGACGGAGGGAGTAATATATAGCCTAGGATCTACCGACGCTTTAATTTGAGTATCGTGCGCAGTGTTTGAAATTTTTTCGACATGATACACATCTTCGACGCGTGTCCGACATGTTTAGAATGATTAACATAATGATATTTAAAATTTTAATATGCGACACAATTTCGACATGATGTTGACACTCCTCACCGACACGGCGCTGACACTCTTCGACACTCCTGAACACGGATTTTTCAATTTGTTTACTTTATTTCTGCTTTTTTTCATACAAATGTTAAATGATCACATGATTTTCAACATTAATTATAATTAAACAAGTAATATGATCATATATCTTATATGTTTATTATTGATTAACAATTAACTTTTACAAAATATAATTTATTGATATGTCAATCAATTATGTGTATTTTCTATTGTAACCACAGATGTTGAATATATAATTTACCTAGAAAGAGTTCATGTATTACGCACTGCTAGAAAAATTGGTGTAAGGTGTTTTCCCAATTGATGAATTGTTGTATGGTATAAGGTGTATTTATATACGTATATAAGAGTGCTCCCAAAGTAATCTAGAAGGTTCTATTGCTAATTACAATTTACACAATAATTACACAATAATATACAATATATCCTATTACGCCCTCTCAAGTGGGACTGCGGGTGAGAAGACCCAACTTGAACTTGAAGTGTTGATAGGGAAAACGGGCTAGTGGCTTGGTAAGGCCATCAGCAAGTTGATCAACACTGGAGACATGAGAAACACGAACAAGACCTTACTGAACTTGCTCAGTGATGAAGTGGTAATCAATAGCAACATGTTTCATACGTGAATGAAAGACGGGATTAGCAGACAACTGAGTAGCACCGACATTTTCACAGAAGATCGCATGCATGGCAGTAGAAGCAAACCAAGATCATGAAGAAGATAGGAAGCCCATGATAACTCAACGGCAGTGGAAGCAACAGAATGATATTCGGCTCCAGTGGAAGACCGCGCTACCGACGACTGCTTCTTGGAGCTCCAAGACAACAAATTTTGGTCCAAGAAAACTAGATTCACACTCGTGGAGGAATAATCATCATCCTCATTAGCACCCCAGTTAGCATCAGAGAAGGCATGCAAGTCAAACGAAAATCGGTAAGAAATTGCAATCCATGAAGAACAGTACCTGCTAAATAACGCAAGACGCGTTTAACGAGGGTCCAATGGAGTACAACGGGAGCATGCATATATTGAGAGATTTTGGTGACGACATAGGCAATATTAGGACGAGTGAATAAGAGATACTGAAGCGCCCCTAAGATCTTCTTATAATGGGTAACAACATAGTAAGGCTCAGATGTGGCATGCTAAGTGAGAAGGCATCCGTAGGTAGTGGGGAGTGCCACACGCTTAGCATCCTGCATATTAACACGATGAGGAAATTTCAAAATGTATTTGTCTTGAGTCAACAACAATCCAGAAGCATCAGGAGTGACCTCCACACCAAGAAAGTAGGACAAAGACCAAGAGCCTGTAATGATAAGATCATCAACATACATAAGTGACACAGTAGTGACTGTAGCATGGCGGTAATAAAATTTGAGGAGTCCACGGTAGAATTATAAAAACCCAAGGTGAGAATAAATGTGCGTCACTCATGATACCATGCCCGAGGGGCTTGCTTCAACTCATACGTGGCCTTGTGAAGTTTACAAATAAACTAATGATGCTTCTAGTCCTCAAAACCAGAAGGTTGGTCCATATAAACATCTTCAGTATGAGTACTCTGCAAAAAAACAATATTCACATTTAACTGAAAGAGACACCAACGAAGAGAAACGGCTATGTTGAGGACCAAGAGAACTATAGTGGATTAACCACCGGACTGAACGTCTCAAAGTATTCAATGCTTGGGCGTTGTGTAAATTCTTTGGCAATGAGAGGAGATTTATACCACTCAATCGTGCCATCAGGGTTATATTTGATCCGAAAAATCAACTTACTGCCGACAACATTAAGAGATGAATCATAGGAACCAGGGACCATGTGCCATTGCATATAGGGGCATCGAAATCGTCAGACATAGCTTGAAGCCAACGAGGACACCGGAGAGCCTATTTAATAGTAGTGGGCGTAGTATCAGAGAGTCAAGAATCCAGTTAAGCAGTAAGATTTAGGAGTGTACGAGGTTTAAAAATTGGGTTGTGGACTTGAGTGATCATAGGATGAGAGGTGGGTAGGGGGAGATGAGGTAGGAGAGAAGAATGAGGATGAGGAGACTGTAGCAGGAGAGGTCGGAGAGGCTGGGAGCAGGGAAGGAGGGGAGCAGGAATGGAATCAAAGAACAAGGTAGGAATGGAATCAAAGGGAAAGACATCTTCGACGAACCAAACATCTCGAGAGACATACATGCGATGGGTGGCCATATCATAGTAGAGATAAGCACTATGGGTGAGGGAGTATCCTAAAAGAACACATGGAATGTAATTGGACTCAAGTTTGTGGGGAGTGTAGGGTTTCAACAAGGGGTAGTAAAGACATCCAAAAACACGCAGCTTAGAGTCTTTATGCGGGGAAGAGAACATATTCTCATACAAGGAGAGCATATTGAGGGTTTTGGTGGGCATACCATTAATCAGATAAGCAACAGTAGTGAGTGCATAAGACCAGTAGGTAAGGGCAATGGAAGAGTCTTGGAGAATGGCCAAGGCTGTTTTTACTAAGTGAAGATGATGTCGTTCAGAGATGCCATTGTGTTGGGGAGTGGCAGGGGAAGTTTGATGAGAGGTTCCACGTGTAATAGAAAAGAGCTAAGTGCGATAAATTCCATGCCATTGTCGGAGTATCAGGTTTTAATGGAGGCAGAGAAGTAATTTTCAATGTACTGAACCAATTTATCAAATATTGAAGACACATCAGATTTACGTATTAAAGGATATAACCGAATATAACGTGTGAAATGATCTACAAAGATAACATAATACTTGCACCATCAATAGAATAAATTGGAGAGGTCCAAACATCAGAAAAATAATTTCCAAGGGGCGGGAGGACTGCAAAGTAGACTCAGAAAAAGGTAAATGATGACTTTTATTGCGTAACCAAGCATACACGGGGACAATGAACATAAGATAAATATAAACATTTATTTTGAGACAAGTACCAAATTATGAATAATGATGGGTGACCGTATCTGTGATGACAAGTGGAAGCTTTATTGATAAATAGATGAAAAAATGACTACTGGACCAATGTTAAAAACACCATCTCTAGCTTGACCCTGATGAAGACATATTCATGTCTTCAGATCCTTCACAAGAAAGCAATCGGATAAGAATTCAATGGAAATGGAATTATCAACAAAGAATTCAGAAACATACAGTAAATGCTGGGAAAGGGTGGGCACACACAATGCATTAGATAAATTAAATAAAGTGGAAGAACTAGATATGAAAGCAAAACCCGTATGAGAAATAGATAAAGAACGGCCATCACCAATAGTAATTTGATCTTTATCGGTGTAAGGATCATGGAATGAAAGCAAGATGAGGTCATGAGGCATGTGGTGTGAAGCACCAACATCAAGCATCCAAGTGGGAGAATGATCTTGAGCTGGGTGAGCCTGAGCAGGGTGAGCCTGAGGGGCTAGACGTAGAGCTGGAGCTGGAGAACGGGGGCCCTATGATTATTGGAAGAACGGGTAAGTAGGATAGTGCGCTTCGCAAAATGACCCGGAACACCGCATAGTTGACATTTCCCAAGATATGGACGGGGTTGATATTTAGGCCTATGTTGGTATGGAGCCGGAGAGCGGGGTGGACCAGGTGGAGTATTTTGCCTATAGGGGTTAGGCAGAGGCAAGGGGTGGGGGAAATCCAGGGTGGCGGATAAGCTGCAATGGCACTATAGACAAGATGAGCTAAGGCAGATTGTGCCCAAATGAACCCAGCTTCAACATTCAAGAGTTTTTCATTGAGTTATTCAAGAGTGATCAGAGTATCCCTGGCTTGTCCTACATGAGCTAAATATTCATGCCCAATGTTAGCCAGAATCGTATGAACAAGATTTTAAGGGTCAACGGGTGATCCAAGGGCGGCCAGTTCATCCACCTTGGATTGACATTGGCGAAATGAGCCGAAACAGATTGTGTGCCCTTGGTCATGGTACGGAGATGGAATTTCAATTGTTTCGCACAACCTCGAATGGGTTTAGCATAAAGGTCGGCAAGAGTGGTCCAAGTTTGGCAGGAAGTTGCGGTGTGTTGAATGGAGGTGAGGTATAAGAGGTGACCGAACCAATGATGCAATTCAGAATTGGGGCATCTTGGTGGGTCCAGAAGGCGTGATCGGGCTTGGGGGAAGTAGTGTCACCGGTGGTTAGGGTTTCTGCCGGACAGGATTTTGTACCGTCTAAGAAGCCGATGAGATCAAAGCCGAATAAAATAGCGGTGAAGTGAAGCTTCCAGGTTGGGTAGTTGGTGGTGATAAGTTTAATGGTGGCTTGGGTGGCTGACCTGAGCGCAACGAGTTGCGATGCAGTCTTGTTAGGGTTAGAGACGTAGGACGATGTGGTTGAAAGTTGTGATTCTGCCATGGATTCAGACAGGGAGGGAGCGGAACTGCATTAAGAAGAAGGGCTGTTGTAGTGACGAGGTGGAGCAGAGGTGTAGGCCGGCGAAGGATTATCGTGGGGAAGAAGCCAACGTGGGATACCTTGGAGAAGAAGATGGCAGCGTGAGGGATCCGGAGATGATAGCCAGGGAGAAGGCAGAAGGAGGAAAATCCGAAGGAAAAAAGAAACGGAAATAAAAAACCGGGGATCGGAAGGCTAGAGAGTCTCAATTATCTGATATCTTGCTAGAATAATTGGTTGAAAGTGTTTTCCATTGATGAATTGTTGTATTGTACAAGGTGTATTTATATACATAAATAAGAGTGCTCCCCAAGTAATCTAGAAGGTTCTATGGCTAATTACAATAATGACATAATAATATACAAAATATCCTACATTTTTTATTCTAGTTATATAGATTTTTTTCCTGAATTTTATATACATCCTTCGATATTAATATTTATTACATATATTTTAACACATGTCGCAGATGTGTCGTGTGATCAAATTTTGAGGTTAACCATGTCGTCGTGTCCGTGTTCCTACAACATAATATATATAACCCCCACCAATAAAAACTCTTTTTAATGCTCAGCCAAAAAATAATTCAAGCAATGGTTCTTTCAAACTATGATTTGTAAATTGTCTTATCTTTCCACCATAAACTTGTGAAGTTTTGGGTCAAACACAATACAATGATTCAAAAATCAACAGTGTACATGCATGTAATTACAATAGAATCTAACGCTCTTAAAACATAAAACTCTTTGCAGATTTCACGATGAACACTTTTCTTCATCAATCGTTCTGTTTCGCAGGTTCTATACCAAAAGAGATTGGCAATATAACTATGCTTACAAGTTTAATCATATTGGCTAACAACCTAAGAGGTATATTTTATTAATTGCGAATGTTCGTCTTTCATTAGTACTCTATTATTTTTCAAATTTGATGATCTGTTGTATACTTTTTATAGGCACCATACCAAACGAGCTTGAAAACCTTCGAAAACTGGAAGTCCTCGATTTACGGTCTAATGAACTGAGTGGTTCGGTACCCGTGGGGTTATTTAACATGTCCAAAATGAGAGATTTAGATCTTTCTGGAAATGATCTTTCTGGTGGTCTACCTTCAGCAGTAGGTTTTGGTCTTCCAAAATTAGAATTTTTCAGTTTTCATGAAAATCGGCTAAGTGGATTTATACCCCTCTTCATCTCAAATTCTTCGAGACTCCGTATTCTTGACCTCGCAGGAAACGTTTTCCGAGGCACTATTCCTCACTACTTTGGGAACCTAAGGTTTCTTGAACTCCTAAATTTGGGTGGGAACAATTTGACGAGGGATTCGTCATCCGTGGAGTTGGAATTTTTTAGGCCATTGGCCAACTGCATAAATCTGAAAACTCTGGGGCTTTCTCGAATCCTTTAAATGGCGCCCTTCCTAAATCTATTGGGAATCTTTCTAAGTCTATTGAAACTATCGTCAAGAAACGGTTGTGGAATCTCCGTGAAATTCCAGCTAGTATTGGAAACTTGAGTGAATTGGTGATGTTGGAATTTTACGACAATCAATTCACCGGTTCATTGCCAAGGCCAACCGCGTATTTACAAAACCTCCAATATCTTTCACTTGGGAAGAATAAAATAAGTGGATTTTTCGAATGCGATTTGTTCCATTTGCAAAGTTTATCTGAGTTGTATTTATTCAACAACTTGTATTCAGGGCCAATCCCTGAATGTATAGGCAACATTACATCCTTGAGAAAGGTATGGTTAAATGGCAATAAATTCAATTCGATTTTACCGGTAAACTTGTGGAATCTGAAAGATCTTCTAGAGCTTAAACTTTCATCAAATTTCTTCAATGGTTCTCTACCAATGCAAGTTGGGAACTTAAAGGTCCTTACACTTTTGGACTTGTCTATGAATAACTTCTCCGGTAATATTCCAGATGCGATCGGAAATTTACAGAACTTGGTATATCTAGATCTATATCACAATATCTTAGAAGGGTCGATTCCCGACTCAATTGGAAGAATCTTAAGTTTGGAGGAATTGGATTTATCGCAAAATAATTTATCTGGCTCAATTCCGATATCGCTCGAGAAGCTTCATTATTTGAAGACTTTCAATGTCTCCTATAATAATTTAGATGGATCTATTCCATCAGGAGGACCATTTAGGAATTTTACAGTTGAATCCTTCATATTCAATAAGGCTTTATGTGGAGATAAAAGATTTCATGTGCATCCATGCCCTGCAGCTACATCACCAAGAAGAAAATGGATCAAAAGACATAGGCATATTTTCATTCTGTCG
Source organism: Gentiana macrophylla (assembly GCA_026214975.1). Classification (NCBI taxonomy): domain Eukaryota; kingdom Viridiplantae; phylum Streptophyta; class Magnoliopsida; order Gentianales; family Gentianaceae; genus Gentiana; species Gentiana macrophylla. The sequence continues at coordinate 82,504,039 of CM047808.1, read as the reverse complement.
TTTAGCTTAGTAGCTTTCATTGCCGCCATAACTGTCGTGGCGATATACCTTATATCGCGAAAGAAAAATAAGGTCCATAGAAGTACTGTTGAATCGGAATTAGTCAAAACAAAGGATCGGATCTCGCTTTTATGAACTTCAACATGCTACAGATAGATATAACGAAAAGAAATTTTCTCGGCAAGGGGCTTCGGATCGGTATACAAAGGTACGCTTCGTGATGGACGTGTTGTAGCAGTTAAGGTATTCAATGTACAAGCACAAGAAGCAAGTACAAGTTTTGATGTCGAGTGTGAGATGCTACGCAATCTCCGTCACCGTAATCTTACTCAAGTCATCTCGAGTTGTTCTAACCTTGATTTCAAGGCAATAGTACTTGAGTTCATGCCTAATGGGAGTCTCGACAACCGTTGCATTCGAGAATCGCTTTCTTAGCTTCAAAGAAAGATTGAACATTATGATTGATGTTGCATCCGCATTGCAATATCTCGCATTCAGTTATCCAACATCGCGTGGTACATGCTGATTTGAAGCCAAGTAATATTTTGCTTGACGAAGATATGGTAGCTCATGTAAGCGACTTCGCGTCGCCAAAATGTTGGAGGATAGTAGCATTGCATACACCAATACTTTAGCCACATTCGCCACATTGCCCTGTATGAGTAGGACGACTTCAAGTCATTTTATTTCGTAATAAACATACCACAATTGTTCTGTCTCAGACATTGATCGACTTTGTGTTGTTATGATTTGTTAGAATACGGCATGGAAGGATTGGTGTCCACAAGGTGTGATATATATAGCTTCGGAATAATATTAATTGAAGTCTTTACGAGAAAGAGACCCAGTGATGAAACGTTCAACGACAGCTTGACTCTACATGGTTGGGTAAATGATTCGGTAGACGGTGGTTCGATGGCTGATATCATAGACAGTAGTTTGTTCAACACCATCGAAGAGAAACGCTTCGATGAAACGATGAACTATATGACAATGATAATGAATATAGCATTGAATTGCACCAAGGATATTCCAAAGGAAAGAAGTGACATCGGAGAAGTTATTGGTACCTTAAACAAAATCAAGTTGAAGCTTTAATTGAATGCCGACTATTGATTCAAACTATCTTCAACTTTTCTATAATTTGTTAACTTAAGCACTATTGGGACCGAAAAGATCATATGTCTACCTTGGTTTGCATTTCGTGTGTCGTAGTAAATTGTATTAAGTGTATAGTATAAGTGTATGTGTGTAGTTATAGATATAGATATATATATTGCCAATAAATATGAGTGCGGGGCCAAGTTTTAGTATGTAAGATGAAAAAGACATAAATACCCTTCCTTATCTTCTGTTGGGAAAACAAACAATCACAATACCATAGATATTACAAATACCCACAAAGTCTTCCTAATAACACGCAACGGAATTAAACGAGGCAAAGACCAAACGGCTAAATAAAAATAAAACGAAACGAAAAGCACAAAGAAACAACACCACAATTTTAACGTGGAAAACTCTTCTCGATGTGAGAGAGTAAAAACCACGAGTCCGAGACCCACGAAAATCTCCACTAATGAGCTAAAGATGATACAAAAGTGATTCAAACACATCAACCAACTCAAAGTGTACACCCAAATTTTTTTTGAGTGATCGTCAATAAAAGTCACAAAATAGCAGAAACCACCAAGCATCCTTGTCTTCATAGGACCACAAACATCATAATGAACTAGCTCAAGTACTTCTGACTTTCTTTAAGGTGGATGTGATTTAAAAGAAACTCTAGTTTGCTTCCCTGCAAGACAATAAGCACACTTCTCCAAATACAAACTGTTAGAACAAGACAATAAATTTTTCTTAGATAAGACAGTCATACTTTTCAAGCTCATATGACATAACCTTTTTTGCCACAACTCGGTCTCATCACGTGACTCCACTGTATGAGCATCATCAACAATAACTTTGTCTTGAGTCAAGAAAAGTGTAGATGTCTTTGTACCTCTAGCCACAAATGAAGACCCCTTTGTGAGCTTCCACTTATCACATGAAAATGAGCTATTATGACCATCATCACACAGTCTACCAACATAAATCAAATTCAACGGGATCCCTGGAACATGCTTAACCCGCCTAAGAACAAGTTTGGTAACATTACACGTCTCCAAACTAATATCTCTAACACCTGCACATTTTAAGATAGAATCCTGAGCCGTTCTCACATCACCAAAGTCACATGGAGTGTAAGATGTGAAAAAAACTCTCTTCTTGAAGTAGCATGAACCGAAGCACCACTGTCAACAACCCAACTAGTCATATCATCAACAAGAATAACATCATCAACCTCTTGAAACACAAGGAAGTCATCAGAAGAAGTTGGATTAACTTTATCTTCCTTCTTCTCATCATTTTTCTTCTCACCGTTTTCCTTTTTCTCCTGTTTCAATTTAAAGCAAAATTTCTTGATGTGCCATTTCTTGCCACAATGATTGCATTCAAAATTATTGTACTTGCCCTTGGATTTACTTCTACTTCGACATCTATCTTTAGAAGCTCTGCTTTGACTTATCCCCCGTGACTCAGTAACCAAGACATCCGACTGTGAGGAAACACTGTGTGCCTTCCTCCTTGTCTCTTCTTCCAACACACTAGTCTCAATGGTCATAGCACCATCTGGGGTAGAATTAGATAAAGAACTTCAAAAAATTTCCCACGATTCCGGTAAAGAGCCAAGAAGCATCTATCCCTGCACTTCATCATCAAACTTAATACCCATAGCATTACATTGGTTTATAATACCTAAGAAAGTTTTCAAATGATCAACCATATGAGTTCCATCATGATATCTCAAATTCATCAATTTATGCATCAAAAGCATCTTATTGTTTCCAGTTTTCCGGGCATACAAGTCTCCAAGCTTTTTCCACAAAGACCTAGCATGTTTTTCGTCACTAAAATGATTTAAAACGTTATCATCAACCCATTGTCTAATATAACCACAAACTTGCCTATGCAACAAATTCCACTTTCCTCTGTTTTGTCTTCAGGTTTTTCAGCACTGAAGACCAGCAAGAAATAATTTTTCACATACAAAAGATCATCCATTTTATTTTTCCATATGGCATAATTAGACCCATTCAAAGTGATCATACTCAAGTTGGCTTCCATTTCACCAAAAAAAAATTCACCAAAAACACTTCAAAACCAAATCAGCTAACCGGGGCTCCGATACCACTTGTTGGGAAAACAAACAACCGTAATACCACAAGTATCACAAATACCCACAAAGTCTTCCTAATGACACGAAACAAAATTAAACGAGTCATCCCCAACAAAGCTAAATCACAAATAAAGGGAAACGTAAGCACAAAGATACAACACCACAATTTTAACGTGGAAAGCCCCTCTCGATTTGAGAGAGTAAAAACCACGAGGCCGAGGCCCACAAAATCTCCACTAATCAGAAAAAGATGATACAAAAGTGTTCCAAACACATCAACCAACTCAACTACACCAAAGTATCAACTAAAAATATAAAATACAAGAGTTGTTGAAAAATATCACCGGAAACGCAGCAGTCCGGTCGGCAGATGATTACGGAAAATTGAACCGTTGAAACAAAAATCCCACTGTTCAGATTGAAGAAGAATGAGAGAGGAACAATCCTTCAAAATTTTCGTGTCGATCGGAGTCCGTTTCGATGCCCGATCATCGCCGGAAAGTTCCCGGTGCAACACCAAAGAAGCTGCGAATTTCTCCCCTCTTTTTTGCCTCATTTTTTGTGAAGATTAGATTAGATTAGGGAAAAATAACCTAGCTTATTCCCTTAAATAATACTTGACATATATATTTTTCTTATTTATTTTTCTATTATTTTGGTGGGCCTTATAAAGGAGTGATCCACCCAACATCTACCTCTCAGTGAATCCTTCCTAAACTTTCTTTCCACAACTCTCCTCACGGTTCTCTTCTCACAATGTTTTTAATATATCTCATTCTCTATCAACCCATGTGCTCCTCGCTTTCTTCCCACTTGCTCAAAACAAGTGAGACGTATCCCTCAAATCAGCACCTCCAAGCGCATCTTAGTAATTCATCCTTCCAAGCACGACCGAGTGTGTGCGCCTCAGGTGTAGGTCAGTGAGCCGGCGCGTACTTAGAATCCGAATAACTGTGACTTGGTACACTGATCAGTTAGGTTGGCATCTTGGGTCAATCTTTGGGATCGAAACATCGCCTTTCTATCTAATCCGGTGGTACACTTTCAATATGCCTTTGAGTCAACACTGAGGACAAGATCTACTTAACGATCATCCTTAATCCGACCTAAAGCCAGAATCAGTGTTATCACTTATACTCTAGTTTGCACCTGAATATACTAGCATATTATTCCTAATTCTCCCGAAGAGACTTGAGGATTCACTAAACATCCCATTTAGTATTCATCTGCAGGTTTAGATAACCATTCCTGAGAGGTAGGGTAGACTACATCGTTGAATGTTGCATAAATGCAAGAATATCTTAACCAGGTGAATGGATGGGATTGCCAATAATCGATTCTCGAGAATTTGAGCGAATCAAATCCTTGAGAATAAATCCCGATGGCATGTTAGACTCTGACTTCAAATAACACACCCATGTTGGTCCCAACTGTTTCAGTGTTACCATTCACAAAAACTAATCTACATACTACTTTACTAATATTGATGCCCAGTCTACGAAAGACTTATCAATATTCTGGTCAAGTCCACATATTAAAATATATGACATTGAAATGACCTAAAGGTTTGCTTTAATCCCCAAATGATATAAGCTATGGCAGGCATCCTGCCAAAGGTTCTTTCTGAATAAATTAAGATACCGTTAGTCTCGCAAAAAGGTCTTAGGGAATCACCCCTATTTTCTGCTTTGTTACGAATCCGCTATTTGTTCTTTTTGCTAAAATCCTTCTGTTCTGAATAAATTCAGATTCCGTTGTTCGGTAAGGAAGGCTTAGGGAATCACCCCTATTTCCTGCTTTCTGACGAAATCAAGCAAGACTGAGTGGTAAGAGAGATCACGGTCTGGTTAACTCTCGACCGTTTAGGGAATCACCCCAAAATTTTTCTCAGCTTTGCGTTGAAAGTTAAACATTCCTATTCATTCGACTCTTCTCCGTGTAGTTCCATTTACTCTCACTGGGCCTGAGATACTCAGGTGGTTCTACGAGAGTTTCAACAGAACAGGAGTATCAAACTCCATTCACAGGGTGGACTATAGGTCATCAATCTACCCTATAGACCATAAGGTCATGCAATGGGTAATGGACAAACCAAACTCCCACTACGTTCGGGGTGGATCGATATACTGATCTAGTTTAGTAGTTTTTATTGGTGTTATCACCAACTGCCGGTGTTGGATGTGGACTGAAAAAATCAGTTAGTAACATCTTGAGTACACATACTTCAAGATCTAAGGTTGTTATCTATAGACTCTATCAGACCGAGTTTGACAGTATAACCATCATTCTCTAATTTTATGAGTTTTATAATCAACCTTTACTCAATGCATCAAGATATTTCACGATCCGAACGCAGTATGCGCAAAATTTCCAGCCCTACCTTCAAGCACTTCGATGCTAAATGCCTCTATTTACGGAAGTGGGTGAACCAAATTCACTCCTTATCCATAAATGCTTAGGCATCTTTAAGGTAGACTTCTCGGTTTTTCATTACAACGTAAACCGTTATTTTGCAACCAATATCTTAAATGTGTTAAGCAGTGTATCGTTGTACATCAATAACTATATAAGGCAAATTTGTGGTGTATCCCTTAGTGAAAACATTCCACTGGGAGGCAGGCCGAGCATCAGTCCCAAAGACTACGCAATAACCTATTTTTGAGTGTGGAATACTCTATCTCTGGTGAAATCAGAGATTCCTCCAAATATTTTGGATAAACTTACCAGAGTTTCGAGTAGTTATTAGAAAATATGTCACCACTCAGAAGCTCCCACTAGCTTGTATATTTCATATGACCCCGAATGTCGATATGAACAAGCTATGTAACTTCTTTAAATCTATTACCCTTTCCCGATTGAAAGGAAACTTAGGCATTGTTCATTTGAGACAAAGTGTTCCTTTGACTCGGAGATAGAATCACCCTAAGCCACCTTCGATCTTGTCTTTAGGGGAATATGCACTAATTAATAGAATAGAAAGAAGCGTTTATCGAATACGGAAACCATTTGCATTTATATTGTTTAAGATGTGTTACATATACCTATTCAAAGATTTCTTAGTGGTTCGACTTTATCAAACAAAAGTCCGAGTCTTGGGTTCGTACTACGAATGTTATATTCATCGTCAATAAGACAAACAAATTATCCTATTGAAAATGAATACGCTCGTTCCAACGAATCCAAAACAGAAAAATGAATTTTCTCGTGATACTCAAGAATTGCATCCGAGATTCATTTCCTTATATCACTCCCACTAGTCTATCTCGAAATAATCGCCCGTTGTCTATTTTTATTTATCGCTTAATGCAAAGCTACCTAGTTCTTCCAAAGAACTTTAGCTTTCGAGAAAATTGCTAAGGATGCATTGGTCGCTGATCCAAATCACTTTCCTTATCCTCTAATTTCCAATTTATTAATTTTCCGGTTTAGCCTTAAAACTACTTAGTTTAGATGACTAACACGTATAAACATTTTTCCCATTCTCGACTTTCCTTAAATGGAAATAGTCTTGAACTAGCAGTTCGTTTGAGTAGACAAGACTTTGAACCGTGGGATGTCTAATGATGTGTTACTAGCTTGGACTATTCGATTTTTCTAATCGACAAATCATAAGAGCAAAGCTCCCACTAGTTTATCGGTTCCAAATACCGCCTAACTAGCAACACTTTGTTCGAATGGTTTGAGAGATCATAATAAAGCTCCCACTAGTTTATCGCTTCCAAATACCGTCTAACTAGCAACACTTTGTATTTATGATTTTTCGAAGATTAGAAAATCACCCAGAACTAAGCTCCCACTAGTTTATCAGTTGCAAATACTATCTAACTAGCAATGCTTTGTTCATGATGTTTCATAGATTGGAAAAATTCCAGAACTAAGCTCCCACTAGTTTATCGGTTTCAAATACTTGCCTAACTAGCAACGTTTTGTTCTTTTTTTTTCCAATGAATGGTTAAACTCTTGTGCAAAATTCATTACACATTTCTAATGATTCGTAAAAACAACAAATCATAAGATTAAGGCTGCCACTAGTTTATCAGTTCAAATACCGTCTAACTAGCAACGTCTTATGTATATGATTTTCCAATTTTTCAATTTAGAAATTTTGTTGTGTAATTACACTTTTAAAATTCACTAATCTTTTGTAAACTAAGTACGATTGTTTCTCGTTTTACACGAGCGACATCCGTGACATACCTATACTATGTCATTAAGTTTTTAAAGGCTCAAGAGAAAAATCTCTTCTGAAAAATTAACTGCATTTATTGATAATTCACAACGTACTTGTTACTTTCCACATTTTTAATGAAGTCATATTACTAACAGTTTAGTAGCCTAGAGATTTAGTTGTAAAAAATATGACAGAAAGTTAAATTCAAAAAATAAATTTTCACTACTAGATTTTTATTTTAGGAATTATAAACTATAAAAAGTTTATCCTACCATTCCAAGGATTTAACCTCGCATAGTACTGTCCGAGAGGGTCGATATCAGCACTATGACGGTTAAACTAAGACAATCTCTCTCAATGATTAAGCTTCGAGAATCGAACATCTCACGGGAATCAGACATCCCGGACCTTAATCATTGATTACCTTCCTTTTTCTAGCCTAGATATTTCGAAAATATCCATAAAGAGTGTGACCTACTATATCAGATCTCAGAGTACGCCCCGAGTATGCCTACGAGGGGCAGATCAGTGACCCGGCGAGTACCCGATATCCTATCCTTTCGGAGACCAAGCCTTGAATTTTGATAGCGGTGAACACCATCCGAAGGGGGCCGAAATCAAAGCGGCATGAGGTGTCACCATTCTCTCACGTGCTTGCACCTATAGTAGAGGCCGTGGGGTTGGCTATCGCCTTCCCCGCTCCCACTCAATAATTTGAAAAAAGTGGTGGGTTTACTAATTACGGTTTCGGTATTGACAATAAGAAACAATAAATCATAGTACTCCGAACAAGGTCGGTTATGTAGGCAAGCCTACGCCGTCTTATTCGTTGGAACATATGTGACAGTTCAGGCTGATCCGGCAAGAGAAGCCCCGTTTAGCTCGAAGGCTTATCGGCTATGCTAAGTCTTGTCGAACCACTGTAACGTACATCACATGTGGTGGGGAGTCGATCGAGCCGAAGCTCGGTTGAACTCACCCAACCATGGTTAGACCATTTCCGAACCCATGTACTAAGATTTTCTGAATTCTATGTTGTCAACCAAAGCGTAATCTCGTTTCTGTTTAAGGTAGGTTCACCGAAAACTCAACGATTTATCTAAGTGGGATTCACCGAGAATCCAACACTAAAATCGTAACGATTGACAAAACTCGGTTCCTCGGTTTTAATAATTAGTTACTCAATTAATTAACTACCACATATTAATTAAAAAAGATTTTAACTAATTATACGAGTTATACATGCCTAATTTATTCCAAATAAACTAGCTACATGTATGCATTGGAGTGGAATCATGATATGATGCATGTCATGGAAATTTTCCGGTTTCTATCACATAATTTCGATTATACACGAAAAAATAACGGAAAAATTAAACACCGAGATTGATCGTTGGTACCCCCGTATCTAACCTATTAAAAAATAAATAAACAAACCCTAACTAGGGTTTACTATTTTCTAATCTGCTGTTGCGTTTTATCGATGATCGGACATCCAAACGAACCTTGATCGTCACAAAAATTTATGAACCTGTTCTTCACTCCTCCTACTTCAATCTGAACGGTTGGATCTTCGTTTCAACGGTCCAATTTTCTCAAGCAATCCGCCGATCCAACTGCTACATCTATTTATAACTGCGGCTCAGCAGTGTCTTCCTGGGGCCGATCGGGCATCGAGCCAAAACCCGATCGACCTGAAAATTTTAGGGCTTGTTCATAACTCCATGGTAATCGATCTGAAAAATCGGATCTTCGTTTTAACGTTCCAAACTCTTCCAGAAAATCGACGAACTTACAAATAGGGTTTTTGTGGTCGCTGTTTTTTTCATTACAAAGAAGACAACTTTATTGCGTTGATTGGACATCGAGATTGACTCCGATTGTCATGAAATTTTGAGTGCCTGTTCTTCAACTTTTATTCTTCATTTTGACCGGAGAGATTGTCGTTCAACGGCTCAATCTCCGGGAATAAAATAAAAACGGAACATAAACAAAACAGATCTACTTCTAGGAAACTAAAATTACAAAATTTCCTATACTCATATAAACGAATTTATATGAGTTTACAATAGATATAACGAGTAAACAATACCAACCCCAATCCATCTCTTCAACCACGACAATCACAAGGCATCATCATCAAATTTTCGAATCAATAAAAAAATTAAAACGAAAACAAGCAATCTACACATGCTATTCCACTCCTTAGATCTAAAATTTAAATACTTTGATTGCTAGATCAAAGGCTCCGATACCACTTGTAGGATGTAATATCATCGGATGGATCAAGATCCACCCGATTACGCAGCGGAAAGTACAAGATCTAGATCTAGTCAACCGAAGCACATAAAATAATAGATCTAATCCTACGAGGGGGTTTAGATTGCTTACCTGTTTATTGTGAATAAACGTCAAGAACAATCCGAGATCCAAGATCCAAGCTAGATGAGAAGCCATAGTCTTCCGACGTGTATCTCCAAGCACCACCTGGTGGATGGTGTTTCAAGCCGCTTAATTGAACTCCTCGATATGCTACCTTAGAAAAACCCGAAGTTTTTCTAAAACTCGAACCCAAGTATATGAGCCGAAAAATCTAAGCTCAATACTTCCCATATGTCGAAAATTATGTGTGTCAAAAGGTTTGGGAGAACTCTCTTTATATAGGAGAGTAATCCTTGTCCTCCAAAGATTTAATAATTAATACAAATCAATTATAATAATCCTTATTAAATAAAAGATACTCCTAGAATAATCTAGAATAAATCTAGATTATTTAAGGATCAATCTAATATTTTTTTCCTTAATTATTTATTCAACAAATAAATAATTAAATACTTGTACTATGATTATCCAAGAAAACAAATTTCTTGATAACCAAACAAGTAATACATGCCACTTTTATATTTGACCAATTAGGTCAAAAAGTCAACACACCAAATTGGGCCGAATCCACTAAAAATGTCTTTTCCGTGTATTTAATTATTTAGTCCAATTAATCCACATATCAATTAAATAGTCCAATCCAACTATTTAAATATAATTGAGGTGAAACGACGAGAAAACATATGCTATGTTAGGAGCCACGTCGGGGACCATGGACCCATATTCAGTAGCTACAATAAATTAAATAATATTATCCGTCAGACCGAACAATAATATTCAATCTATTAATTCCGGGATTACACCACCATAAACCCGAAACTGAACTCTGCCGAATATAGATAACACTCAACCATGAGTTGATAAGCGTCCACTGATATAATCATTACATACGGATAAATCCTCCATTGACTGTTCGTTTCGATTCGGGATATCCCCGTAAACCCTTCTCGAAACCTCTTATCCTTATTTACCATTAACCCCCTAGTGATCAATTAGTTCATAACAAATATAATATGAACTCCCGAGATCGATCAGTTTGTAGGATTAACAAACAAGGGAACTGTCTGTCTACTTCCCGAGGGAAAGAATGGATTCCATATCTGTGATAGCACAGACTACTCACTCATTCCAGAATAGAGCCAACGAGAAGTGTTGGACCACATATTATGAAGTGATCCTTACTAACACATCAAACCCTACCCTAGTCTAAGCAGTTGTCTGTGATCACCTCATGATTGAGATTAATCCATATATGATCATCTTGTGATTCGATAAGACTTCTCGATTACGGAATTATATCAAGAACTCAAATCAAATCGGTCCAGCACTATATGATTATCATCATAAATAAATTCCCCATTAGGTATCATATTACCGACAGCCCGGATAAGACTGTCACACCTAAAGTGTTCTGGGCGCATTAATAGCAAATTAATCATGAGACCTGTACTCAAATTAATAAACGCTACGGACAAAGTTAATTTTAAGTACATCTCACTAACTCAATCCTCTTGTGTGTAGCCATACACTGAGTTATGTGATTACATAAACGAGGTACTTAGGGTTTTCAGCAGTGTCTTAATTATAAGCATACATGCATATAATAAGATGAATTATTAATTCTGTCCTAAAACAATCATATAATTGTCTTTTGGGCACTACACCTAACAATCTCCCACTTGCATGAAAGGCAAGTGGATTAATTGTTTTAGAGCATACCCTTTATATCTATATCTACAACACTTTCCATTAAGTACCGAAAGTTATATGGAGAAGAAAGCATGGAATGGTTAAAGAGGTGCTCTTTCAAGTAGGTGTGACGATCCTGGTCTGGATACCCAGTCCTTAACCGGAAAAGGACGTCCGGCACGTGTATAATAAAAATTAATTGATTATATACGTAAGCCTGACATCATCAACACCAGAGAACAAGCGGAAAATGAAAACATAGACTCGGGTAGCAATCGATTAAAAAATTGCTACAACGATCAACAAGTAACACAAGCTGCAACTAAACAACATCCCAAGACGTATTACACAAGATTGAATATACATTCAACTATTACAATCCATTCTTTGCAATACAAAGGTACAACTATCTCAATCTAATACAGAAGAAATATGGAAGATTCTATACCATCAATACAAAAGAATAAAGAAAGATACACTTCAACAGATACAACTGCGGGAATCACTCTTAAGCGATCTCGAACTCAACTTACAACAAAACCACCTTCTTGGGGTGGGGAACAAAATAATAATGGGGTAAGTACAAACATACTTATTAAGGGGTAGAAACACCGAAACTACACATGCTATATCACAAGGATTATCAATAGTAATATTAATAATATCACAGGGCAAGTAAAACAAACATAATAACACATATGTCTCACTCACTCACATCACTCTACTAGTCTCACTAGTAGACACAACCAAATAAGACATTTGTTACATATTAATCCAAAGACACTTTGCATGGTGAAGACTGCACGACGACACATTCAGCACCTCATATGGCATGAGTATCTAAACGTCAGGAATATTACATGAGTCCAACACAATATCTGAAAAGTGTGGAGGTGTAATAGTTCCATGTCGCGTTATAAAAACGTGCCTCACTAAGGACTAACATGTTTTAGCTTTTAGACTCATCAAGTTCGTACTTAAGCGATTAAACTAACCACCTAAGTTCATTGCATATTAAAGGATTCTTATAGACCACTAGACCTTAGACCAATTCTACATTACACTACTTAGCACATTGCACAGAAAATATCGGACTTTAATCAAATATCCATGAGGCTAAGAAATAAGGTTTCTGGTGATCCTGAGTTTCTCCCATGAGAGGGTATTCACAAGGTATTGAGCCGAATACACCAGAAACCGAACCCTTAACTTCGTCATGTTACAAGTAAGACATTGAAACTCAAGTCAATATCATATAAGGCCAAATGTATAGTGTTTCAATTCTCCCGTGAGACACAATGTAGAGCCAATGCACTAGAACACGTACACTTAACTTTACAACAAACCACATAAGGCTTTACACCAAGTCATGCTTCAAAATGGAATCTAAAACATGATTATACACTACAAGAGCTTTCGGTGCCCGCCAAGCATCATTGGCTCCCGCCAACAACTAATAGGAACTAAACTGGTATCATTAGCGCCCGCCAATCTTCTTTGGTGCCCGCAAACAACAACATGGACTCCTGTTAAGACTTGGTGCCCGCCAACAATAGATCAAGCGTCCGTCAAACACCAATGTGAACTCTTGTTCCCAGTTGGCGCCCGCCAATGCTAAATGGCGCTCGCCAACACACAGGCGCCCGCCAACATGAAGCGAAACATTCTACTAGTCACAGTGACCACGAACATCCATTGGCACCCACCAAGGTCCTATATCTGTGAATTTAAAGTCCAAAAGGCTCTATTTTCAAACCCAAATCAATTCTAACATTTACAACAACCGAATCTTACATTACTATAAGTCCTGGAAACATTTAAAAGCTACTAACCACTAAAGATTTTACCTCAAGAATCTTGAAGCAAAGATGTATTCAAGCTTGAATCTTCAAGAAAACTCTAAGAACATCACTTGAATCTTCAAGAAATCCCAGATCCACAAGCAAAGGTCCAAGAATCTAAGTAACCCACTTTGAATTTACTACCAAAACGAAGTTCTACGATTACTACAACCTTTAAAACATTAAAAAGCTAAGAAAACACCCAATAACACTTATAGATATATAAAATGGGTTTTTGAAACTCTTACCCGAACGGAGTAGAACTTGTATTAAAAAGAATCTCTATTCATGTTGAGCATTTTGGTGTGATTAGTTTGTGATTTTGACATCCGGCACCGGAGAGCTCGGGATGTTCTGTGGAGATGCTCTGTTCAGTGTGATGCTCTGCTTCTTCCTCACCAGTAGTGCTCAGGAGGTCAGCAAAGGCATTCACTGCAAAAGATACAATAGAAGACAAGTGTTAGGAACAGAACTTGGAAATCCGAACAAAGTAAAAAAGCATGAAATATAAAAACCCTACAACCTCTTTGATTTAGGGGATCAAAAGAAACATATGGGTCTGGTCCAGCCTCAACCAATCGAGCAGCCTTAATGAGTTGCGAAGGAATTCGAACATATCTCAAGAAGACTCATAACCCCGAATCGTCCGCAACGCTTAGGCATCAGTACTTTCAGTGAGGGTATCCTTAGGCTGTTCATCCGGGTTCCATCGACCCAACCTAGTGTTGAATCGTAACGTTCACTAAATTACTCTAGAGGGGGGTGAATAGAGTAATTACCGGATTATGACTACTTTTTCGACTTAAGATAATTTCAGAGTTTCAACCTAGTTTTTTGTAAATTAAATAGGCAAAAGACTATCTAATTAAAAAGAAAACTAAGTTATCCTAGTTATCTAAGTGATCTAAGTTGCACTTAACAGGATTACAAAACAAACTTGTTTTAGATCAGGTTAGGTTGTTACTAGCATGAAATATATTACCTAAGTGTTGTTGATTAGGTGAGGGAACACTTAGCAGATTTTTATGTTGTTTAACTAGCATGCAATGTCCTAAGGTGTTAAAAACAAAAACAACAATCCAAGAAAAACAATCAATCAAGAAAGTTTTACTTGAATAAACCAAGTGTTGAATCCAAGCCAAGCTTAGAAAGAACACATGAAGTCAAGATTCAAGTATAACACTACATCTATACTATAGATCTCTAAAGTAATCTGCAGTACAAAGGTTTACCCCACCGGAGCCTAAAGCTCGGATGGCAAAGATGAAGTGCAGACCGGAGCCCTCCAAGCACAGTCCTTCAGCACTCTACTCAACACACAGAGCTGTGTGTGTTGAACCACCAAGCTCCTTCCTTGACTTCTTGAACTCCAAACAGTGATGCATAAAAGTAGAGCACTCTCTTTCTCACTTATACAAGTTTAGAAACTCAAGTGTAAGATTACAAAGACTAATCTCACCACATAGTTGATACCTCACAAATGAAACTCAAAAATCAAATTCAAACTCTCACTAAACAACTCCTAATCTACTCTTCAAACTTAAGGCAGTAGAGAACTCCTTAATGCTTGACTGAACTTGAGATAAACTGAGTTGTGTATGAGGGGATTTTTGACCAAGTGACTTTAGTGCCTTTTTGCTTTCCTCCTCTTCTTGCTATCTGTCAAGGTAGATGGTCTCTTATATATACTGCACACTCAACAGGAGAGTTAGTAGATTTAAAGAGATAAAATAATTCAGATTGACAAGTCAACAAAATAAAACCAACGGCTAGAAATAAAAAGGAGTCACGGGTTAAGAAAGTGTCCAAAACTACTATACAGACTTGTTACCTTGGTGCAGTGTGTGAGCAAAAGGACAAGAAGGACAGTTTTAGAGACCATAAATAAGACAGCAAAGAAAAAGATTAAGCGTGACATCTTTGTGGTGAGACACTTAAAAAGAAATATTATGTGAAACTTAACACACACACACACACACACATATATATATATATATATATATATATATATATATATATATATATATATATATATATATATATATATATATGTGACAAAAGATTAAATCTTTACCAAAGAACATGTCAAAGAAAATGTTTCAAATGGAGCAGAGAGACAAAGGCAAACTTATATTGCAGACAAGTTACAAATGCCAAGGATTCAAAGTATGCCATACAATTAATTCAAAAGTTTCACATTTATCTAACAAATACAGGTCTAATTTATCAAAACATACATCATTTTTTTATAATCAGGAAAGGACCAGAAAAGAAAAAAAAAGACACGAACTTAGAACCAACAAAAAAACTTTATCAAACAGAAAAAAGACTTGACCTTTAGCATGCAGGTTAATTAAAAAGACTAATAAACACAAGATTCAGTCTTTTATCACAAACTCATTGAGAAGAGGTGATAAGGGTATTTTTGGGCATCATTGACCTCGGTGGAGTCCACCTTTAATGGTCTCAGCGGGTGTAGCATCAAAAGATGCATATTTCATACCCTGTGTTGCAGAGGCATCCACAAATCTTGACCATACTGTAAGCTAGGGTTGCTATACCTTCACAGATATGTCAGAAAGTCATTGAAGCAAAAGCTTCTCATTTTATTGTAGTAAAAATCGAGCCAGAAAAGGGATGAGAAAAGCATAGAAAATGGAAGGGCTTTTATGGAGCCATGGAAAGAGAGAGCACAAATTTACATAAGAGAAGAAAGAGATGGCAATTGAAAAGGAGAGATGGCGATTTGTTTTATGGAGATGGAAGGGAGCTTTTACGTAAACAAGAAAGAAGGAGAAGAGTATGCCATATGGAGAAGAAAAGTGACGTTTGGGGTTATCTGAAAAATTAATGGGAGGACAGAGAGATAGAGACATTATAGTAGATACTGGGGTATTGGGGAGAGGGAATCTCGGGTATAGAAATGAGGACAATAAGTGGATGAAAATAAAATAGGAAGTTTCTTGGAAAGAGAGGGAGGCGGCAAGGTTATTAAAAAGGGTTTCAGATTTATAAAGAAAATTAGGTTAAGGAAACTTTGGCTGGATAAATTAAAAAGGGAGAAGGGCCAAAAAAAGAAAAAGGGCCAGGTAGTTAAAGAAGAGAAGGGTCGTCATTTAATCAAAATGATAATCAGGCACATATATTAAAATTTAGCCCAAATAATTTAATCCAATACAAATATGCCATAACATATAATAATATGTTTGCATACTTGATCAAATTAAATTAAATATTGCCATAAACGTCATAATATTAAAGACACCTAACGTATACAACATAAAGTTGCTATCACATGTAGTGAATTAAATTCTTATCACAAATTTGCAATATTATAACACATCATATCATAGAGCCAAGATTTAATCATCTATTATGTGTTTAGTGTACCTGCAAAAATACTCGATAAACGTGTTAGTACATGAGATAGAGAATAATTAACACATAATAAGGATAATTATGAAAATTAATCAAACTTACAAAAACTAAGGCACAAAAATTCTCCCTATTTTGATTAATTTTCAAAATACCCTTAAACTTTTAAAAAACTCCCCATAAATCTATACTCCCCCTACATATGACTTCTCCCCTTGTTTGAAAACTTATGCAAAAGAGGAAAAATTAGGAATGAATCATATGTAGATCACTACGAAACATTTCAAAAAGAGCTTGAGGGAGGGGCTTAGTGAAAATATCCGCAACTTGTTGGTTCGTAGGCACAAACTCAATAGAAATAGTATCATTTTGCATGTGGTCACGTATAAAATGATACCAAATATCTATGTGCTTGGCCTGGGAGTGTAAGACGGGGTTTCATGACAAGTCTATAACACTGGTTCTATCACAATAGACTGGCACAGAAGAAAAGGTAACACCAAAATCTAAAAGTTGTTGTTTGATCCCTAAAATTTGGGTACAACAATTACTTAGGGGGACATACTCGGCCTCGGTAGTACTAAGAGCAACACTAGGTTGTTTCTTAAAATACCAAGAAATGAGTCTATCACCTAAGAATTGGCACGTTCCACTCGTGCTCTTTCTATCGATCCTACAACCACCATAGTCGGCATCACTAAAAGCAAGTAGTGTGAAAGAGGAGGCCTTAGAGTACCAGAGATCGAGTGTTGGTGTGTGTCTAAGATATCTAAAAATATGTTTACCGCATTATAATGAGATATCTTAGGATTAGCTTGATAATGTGCACACATGAAAACAATGAACATGATGTCGGGTCTAGATGCGGTGAGATAAAGTAGTGAACCTATCATGCTACGGTAGATGTGAGAGTCAAGCGGTTGACCATTCTCATCAAGCTCAAGTTTGGTGAAGAACTCATAAGAGTTGTAGCGGTTTTAGATTTTCAAACTTGAACTTTTTAGCATGTGATTAACATATTTTGTTTGGCTAATGTGTGTGACATCGGGTGTTTGTTTGACTTGTAGATCAAGGAAGAAAGTGAGCTCTCCCATAGCCGACATTTCAAACTGTGAGGCCATGAGTGATTGAAATTCTACACAAAGTGATTCATTAGTAGAGCCAAAAACAATGTCATCGACGTACACTTGCGCTAAAAGAATATCGGACCCGATTGACTTATTGAAGAGAGTGTTATCTATATGTCCACAAGAAAAGCCATTTGAGGTAAGAGTGGAAGAAAGTCTGTCGTACCAAGCTCGAGGGGCTTGTTTCAAACCGTAGAGTGCTTTCTTGAGATGGTAAACATGGTTCGGATGAAGTGGATACTCAAAAATGGGAGGTTGTCGAACATACACTTCTTCTTTAATGTACCCATTCAAAAAAGCACTCTTTACATCCATTTGAAAGAATTTTATATTATAAGCTGATGCAAAGGCAATTAAGAGACAAATAGCCTCTAGTCTAGCAACTGGTGCAAAGGTCTCATCGTAGTCAATGCCTTCCTCTTGGCAATACCCTTGAGCCACCAGTCTAGATTTGTTCCGAGTTATTGCCATTTTCATCAAGATTATTTCTAAAGACCCACAAGGTTTCTACGACAGACTTGTTTTTAGGTAAGGGAACAAGTTCCCAAACATTATTACGCTCAAATTGGTGTAACTCGTATTGCATAGCCAATATCCAGTCAGTATCTAGTAATGCATCTTTAATGTTTTTAGGTTCTATTTCAGACACTAAGGCATGCAATGATGAAAGTGAAGGGTGAATAGTGGACCTACGGGTGCTTACACCAGGATTAGGATCTCCAATTATGAGATCTTATGAGTGGAAGTGATCTCATCGTCTGTTAGATGAAGCTGTTTGCATGTCAGCATTTTCAGCAATATACAATTCAAGCTGATCTTGCTGTATTTGGATTTTATTGGAGCAGGGGTTTTGGGTGTTTGACCGAAATTTAGTGCAGGGGAGCTAGAAAACGTGGAATTTACAGCCAAAAACGTGAAAATAACTAAATTTTGGAGGTCGGCCTCCCAACAACTCATATGGGGTTTTGTGCAGTTTCTTATGAATAGTTTGAAGGATGTAGGATCTTAGATCTAAACGAGTTAGATCTACGCGCAGCGGACGGATCACGACTTATACAACACAATACATAATTAAAGGACTTAAACTACTATAAGGGGGTTAAGATCATGTTACCAATATCGGGAAGAGAAGCCTTGATCTTCCGATGTGTTCTCAAGCGGCGGTTGGTGGACACCGCTTCTTGATACACGAACCTCCTTGATATGCAACCGAGAAAAAACCTAAGTTTTTCTCCAACCGAGTGGAGCTAAGGATCGAACTCCTTAGCCTTTTTCTCTATGAATTTCGTGGCCTTCTCTTCACCTAGGGCTCAAGGAGAACTCTATTTTTATAAGCAAAATCAAGAGAAAACCTATACCCAATCGGTTTAACAAAATAAAAGAGACAATTCTAATTATTATTATCCAATAAAAATAAGAGATAATTATAATCTTATAATAAGAAAATATAATTATCCTTATAGTTAAGAGATAAATAATAAATAAATTATTTTATTTTATTTATCCAATTAATTATTTAACAAATAAATAACTAATTACACAATATGTCATTATCCAAGAAAACTAATTTCTTGGAAAATCCAAGACATATTGGCGCCACACTAAGCCCACCAGGCCCACATAAAATATCTTTTCTGTGTATTATATTATTTAGCCCAACTTAATAATATCCATGCATATCAATTAATTAGCCCAACCAATTAATTATCATCAGAGCCCAAATAACAAGATTATTAGTCCGAATTACGAAGCCACATCGGGGACCATGGACTATAACCGATGAGCTCAATAATTAATTATTCATCGAGCAGAATAAATACATTAATTATTAATTCGGATTACATACCATAAACCCGGCCGAACTCTGCCAATTATAGATGTATACTTATACTCAACCCATAGAGTGAATAAGCGTCCATTGATATAATCACTACATACGGATTAACACTCCATGGATTTGTCCATTACGGTGGGAAGTCTCCGTGAACCCGACTTCGAGAATATCTTATCCTTATTTACCATTAACCCCACGATGACCAATTAGTACACATATCGACTAGTAGCTAATTAGTCAAATGTGAACTCCGGGATCGATCACTTTCTTAGGACTAACAAATCGGGGATTTGTCTCTCTACTTCCCTTGAGGAAGGAATGGATTCCATGTCCGTGAAAATCGAACTACTCACTCATCGAGGAGATAGTGCCAATGAGAAGTGGCTTGGAACACATATCTAAGTGAACCGTAACTAACACATCAAACACTACCCCGAGACAAGCGGCACCACAGCATCACCTCGGGATTAAGGTTGATCCATATATGATCATCTAATGATTTAATAAGATTCCTCGATTACGGAATTATATCGAGAAATTGATTAAATCGGTCGATCCTATATGAATGCCATCATATATAAATTCCCCACGTAGGTACCCTCTACCGGCAATCCGGATAAGACTATCACACCCTAAGGTGTTAGGCGCATTATTGGTGTTTTAATCAAGAGACCTAAACTCGATTAAGTTCACCACGGACTAACGATTTAAGCATATCTCCACTAACTCAATCCTCACGTGTAATCCATACCTTTGAGTTAAGTGATTACATCTGATATATACTTAGGGTTGCGGCTGATGTACTACTTTACAAGCACAAAGCAAGTAATAAGGTGAGATAAATTCATCATTCATTATTAAAAACAATTACACAAATTGTCTTTCGGGCCTTACACCTAACAATCTCCCACTTGCAAGAAATGACAAGCAACGATTGTTTTAGAGCACACCCTTTCTCATCTTATTCACAACACTCTCCCACTTGCTCTAAGCGGATGAGACATATCCATCAATGCCGTACCCTCCAAGCACTCGACTTGGTACAGCGATTAGTTAGGTTGTCGACTCGAGGCGATCTTTAGGATTGAAAGCGTTGCCGTCCTTCCAATCGAGCGGTACTCTCTCTCAATATGCTTTGACTTCTTGTGGTGAGAAGATCCTTCTAAGTTATCTCTTCACTTGTTTTCACAATGAAGTGATATCGGCTTATCGGACACAGAATTACTCCCAGACCAAAAAGGAAATTCTAAGCACTATGAGTAAACAGAGCCGAGATCAACTTAATGATCATCCTTAATCGACTACAAGTCGAATCGATGTAGTCAACCATATTCAAGTTTGCACCCGAAATATACAAGCATATGATTCCTCATTCTCTAAAGATACTTGAGGACGTACTAAACCGCTACTTATTGGTCGAATCCAAGATTCGATTACTATTGACTTGTGATAACCTGACTTGCCGTTATCCAAGAGAGACTCTATCCCATTTCTCTTTATCCGAAGATTTAGAGAATCATTCCTGAGAGGTAGGGTAGGACTACTCTCGATGAATGTTGCATACGTATATGCATGATCGTCTTATTCAATAAGATAGGTGGGATAGCCGGAGAATCTTGGCATGTCAGTTTTTGACTTCAGATAACACACTCATGCTTTGTTTTCAGCGATTTAGATGTTACCTTTATAAACACTAATACTACTATTTTACCAATCACGATACCCAGTCTACAAAAGACTTATCATTATTCTGGTCAAGTCCACATATTTTAAAACATGCGACTTTTAATGACCGAGAGGTTCTCTTACATCCACAAAGGACATAATTCCCGGCGATCAACTTTGCCATTTGTTCCAACCAAGACCCATACATTCGAATGAATCCAGACTCCGTTTATGGCAAGAAAGTCTCGGGGAATCACCCCTATTTTACGCTTTCTAACGAAATCTAGCAAGGCGAGTGGTGAGAGAGTTCAAGGTGCAGTTAACTCTCTACTTTTAAGGAATCACCCACTAGACCACTCGACTTTGTCTTTGAAAGTTAAACTTTCCTATTCATTCGACTCTTTTAGGCGTAGATCCAATTACTCCCATTTGGGCTGAGACACTCGGTGGTTCTACTAGAGAGGTGAAACAGGCTGAGTACTAAAACTCCATTCACGGGTTAAGGTTTTCAAACCAACCTCTATGATCGAGAATCTATCTGACCCACCAAGAGCCATAGGTTATCAATCACCTAGTAGACTATAAAGTCCACAAAGCCATAATGGGTCAATGGTTAAACCATACTCCCATGCATTCTAGGTGGATTGATATTTTGATCTAGTAGTATTTATCGATGTAGTCACCAACATCCGATGTTGGGCGTGGCTGACTAAATCGAGATAGTAACTTCCTAAATAAGCTTGTACTCCAAGGTCTAAGGTTGTTATCTATGGATTCTTTGAAGAAAGGTGTGTGGCGATCCAACCGTCACTTTACGATCTCAAGAATCTTATAATCAACCTTCACTCGTCACATTAAGATATTTCACGAATAGTCAAAATCTAAGCGTATCATAAAATCTCGATCCTACCTTCAAGCATTAAATGCTAAATGCCTATATTCTGAGTGGTGTGAACCGAAGTCACTCCTTATCCATAAATTCACTAGCATCTTCTAGGTAGACTTCTCGGTTTACATAATAATGTTAACCGTTATTTTGCAACAATATCTTAATCGAGTTAAGCAGTGTATTGTAGCACATAAATAACTATGCAAGGCGAGGCTACGGTTTCTTCCTCAGTGAAAATCACTCCATTTGAAGGCAAGCCGAGAATCAGTCCAAAGACTAGGCAATAGCCTATTTCTAAGCATGGAATACTCTATTCTTTGCTAAAATCAGAGACTCCTCCTCGTATTCTTTCGATAAACTAAACCGTGTTTGAGTAGTTATCGACAAAATGTCACCACTCAAAATCTCCCACTAGCTTGTATCTCTCACTAGACCCGAAGGTTATGATGAACAAGCTATGTTACCCTTCAAATCTATTACCCTTTCCCCAATTGAAAGGAAGCTTAGTCATTGTTCCTTTAAGGCGGTGTTCGAGGCTGGGAGATATGAATCACCCTTAGCGATCATTAGGTCTAATCTCTAGGATATATGCACTAATTAATAGATTTTGAAGAATCGTTTATCTTAATCTGACGAAACCATTACTTTATAATAGTTTAAGGCGTGTTACATATACCTTTTAAGATTTCTTAGTGGTTACGACTTTATCAAACAAAAGTCCGAGTCTCGGATTCGTATTCAAATGTCATCTTCACTTTCTATGAGGCAACAATATATCGAGTTGAAAGTGAATCCATTTGTTTCAACAAATCAAGCAAGAGAAAAATAAATTTTTACGTGATATTCAGATAGAATCCAAAATTCATTTCCTTATATCACTCCCACTATTGTAGTGAAATTACGCCCGTTGTTACTCTATTAATCGTTAATGCACGACTTCCTTGTTCTTCCAAAGAACTAAGCTACGAGTCAAGTTACTCGGTTAAGAAAGTCGCTAAGGATTCATTGGTTAGTGATCCGAAATCACTTTCCTTATCTATACTTTCTTTATTTAATGTTTGGTTTAGCCTCAAAACTTGATTAAGATGATTAACACTTATAGACATTCTTTCCCATTCTTAACTTTCCTTAAAAAAATAGTCTTGAACTAGCGATTCGTATGAGTAGACACTACTCGTGAGCGTGGGATGTCTAATGGCGTTACCCGAGTGGGACTAATTTTCTAATAAATTATAAGACAAAAGCTCCCACTAGTTTATCGGTTCCAAATACCGTCTAACTAGCGACACTTTAATTTATGATTCTCAATTTTTCTATTAGCAAATTTCTCGTGTAGACACTACACAATTAAAATTCACTAGAAGAATTTTATCGTCCCAATCATCTTTCAAGCGACTACGATGCGTCTCTCGTTCAACACGATTGACAACGATGACATCCTTATTTATGTTATATAAGTTACGAATGCTCAAAATATTTCTTCCGAAAAATTAACGAGCGATTAATAATTACAACGCGTTCTAGTTACTTACCACTTTTCAGCGAAGTCATTACTAGTCAATTTTACACTTAGCGATCTAGCAACCTAGAGATATATAAATAGTTGTAAATAAAATTGTGAGAAAAAATTAGTCCAAATCATACACTACTAATAAATTTTAGGAACATAAACTAAGTACTTGTAGTCTATCCTACCGTTCCAAGGATTTAATCTAACGCTCAGTGCCGCCTTAGGGTAGGTCAAAGAGGTTTCGATTAATATTGAAGATCAGATTGAGAATCGAACATCTCATTTGTGATCGTCAATCACCTTTCCTTTTCAGCCAAGGTACTACCAAAAATACCCTTTATGAGTATGACCCTCTTGTCTCAGATTTTTAGTTAGACCCGAGTGTGCCGCCTTAGGGTCGGTCGGTGACCAGACAGTACCCAAAATCCTATCCTTTGGAGACCAAGCCTTGAATTTTGATAGCGGTGAAGGCCTTCCTTAGGGAGGCCGGTCCTAAACCGACACGGCGTCACCATTCTCTCACGTTGCTTGTGTCAACAATAGAGGCCGTGGGGTCGGCTTTATCGCCTCTCCGCTCCCACTCAATATTTTGAAAAAGTGGTGGGTTTCATGATCACATTTTTGGACTTGATGTTACATTAAAGAACAATAAATCATAGGCCCAAATGTTGTCGGTTATGTGGGCTAGCCCACCCGACCTATCGTTGGAACATATGTGACCGTCGGACGGGTCAAGACACAGGGAGCTCCGTTGAGCCGTAGTGGCTCTTGGATGGCTCGACCTTGCCGGACCTCGATGCAAGCGCCCACGCGTGGAGGTGAAGTCGATCGAGCCGTAGCTACCGTTGACCACCCAACCGTGGTTAAACCACTTTGAACCATGTTTGCCCGTGATTATCAATCCTTAAACATCAAACTTTCACGTAGACACTCACGGAACAAAAGCGTAATCTTGTCTAGGTAAGGTGGAATTCACGGAGAATCAACACCTTAACCCACGAGGTTTGAGTTTTACTCCTTATGCTTTTGCGAGTGGGATTCACGAGAATCCATCACCCAACCTTGACGATTGAAAAAACCCGTGTTCCTCGGTTTTACCTAATTAGTTTCTAATTAATATCAAACAATTAATTAAAACTAATTGCGTGTTTTATACATGCCTAACTAATTCCTCAATTAATTTCTACATGTATGCATATGGAGTGGAATTCATGATATGATGCATGTCATGACAATTTTCGATTCTACACATACAATCTAAACATGTATTCTAGTGCGGAAAATAAACACCGAGATGGACCGTTGGCACCCCATATCTAATCTATTAGAAAATAAATAACCAAAACCCTAACTAGGGTTTACTTCTTTCTAACATAATCTCAATTTGTTCAAAATCGTCGATGATCGGCAAACCAAGCGAACTCGGATCGCGACAAAACATTCCCGATCTGTTCCTCACTCCTTGAAAGCTTCAATATGGGCGGTTGGATCGGAGTTTTGACTTGTCAATATTCTCGATGAGCATGCCCAACTTCTTCTTTGGATCGACTTTTACGGCGGCGCCTCAAAGACTTCACGAGGCGATCGAGAATCGAGATGAATCCCGATCGACCTGAAATTTTAATGCCACGTCAAAATCCGTATTCATCGATCATTTGGTTGGATTTGCGTTTCAGCGGTCCAAACTCTCCCGAAATTTGAGGAAGTCACGGTAGGGTTTACGTGAATCTGCGTTTTTACATTACAAAAGCTTCTTTGCGACGAAAAAGGATATCAAAAGCGGACTCCGATCGGCGCCAAATTTGGAGGTATTGTCGTTTCAGCGGCTCGATCAGCGGAAAAAGCGGAGAAACTAAGCGACTACTAAAGCGGATCTATTTTAAAATTAAAATTGAAACAAAAATAAATTACATAATTTCATATACTCATATGAGCAATTTTCATCGTTTATATGAGTTTACAATAGATCTAACGGGTAAACAATGCCAACCCCAATCCATCTCTTCAACCATAGCAATTAATCATTATCAATGCATGAAACAATAAATAAAATTTACCTACATGCAATTCCACTCCTTTAAATCGTTTAATTATGATTATGACTATATAAATCGTGGAATCTTTCTACGATACCACATGAAGGATGTAGGATCTTAGATCTAAGCGAGTTAGATCTACAGCGCGTGAGACGGATCACGACTTATACAACACAATACATAATTAAAGGACTTAAACTACTACAAGGGGTTAAGATCATGTTACCAATATCGGGAAGAGAAGCCTTGATCTTCCGATGTGTTCTCAAGCGGGTTGGTGGACACCGCTTCTTGATACGAACCTCCTTGATATACAACGAGAAAAACCTAAGTTTTCTCCAACCGAGTGGAGCTAAGGATCGAACTCCTTAGCATTTTTCTCTCAATGAATTTCGTGGCCTTCTCTTCACCTAGGGCTCAAGGGAGAACTCTCTTTTTATAGGCAAAATCCAAGAGAAAACCTATACCCAATCGGTTTAACAAAATAAAAGAGATAATTCTAATTATTATTATCAATAAAAATAATAGATAATTATAATCTTATAATAAGAAAATATAATTATCCTTATAGTTAAGAGATAAATAATAAATAAATTATTTTCTTTTATTTATCCAATTAATTATTTAACAAATAAATAACTAATTACACAATATGTCATTATCCAAGAAAACTAATTTTTGGAAAATCCAAGACATATTAGCGCCACACTAAACCCACGAGTCCACGAAAAATATCTTTTATGTGTATTATATTATTTAGCCCATTAAATAATATCCATGCATATCAATTAATTATCCCGACCAATTAATTATCAACTGAGGCCCAAATAACAAGATTATTAGTCCGAATTCTGAAGCCACATCGGGGACCATGGACTATAACGGTAGCTCAATAATTAATTATTCATCGAGCGAGAATAAATACATTAATTATTAATTCCGGGATTACATACCATAAACCAGCCCGAACTCTACCAATTATAGATGTATACTTATACTCAACCCATATAGTGAACAAGCGTCCATTGATATAATCACAACATCACGGATTAACCCTCCATAATTTGTCCATTACGGGTGGGAAGTCTCAGTGAACCCGACTCAAAATATCTTATCCTTATTTACCCATTAACCCTTATCCTTATTTACCAATATCTTACCAATTAGTACACATATCGACTAGTAGCTAATTAGTCAAATGTGAACTCCGGGATCGATCACTTTCTTAGGACTAACAAATAAGGGGAATTTGTCTCTCTACTTCCTTGAGGAAGGAATGGATTCCATGTCTGTGAAAATCGAACTACTCACTCGTCGAGGAGATAGTGCCAATGAGAAGTGGCTTGGAACACATATCTAAGTGAACCGTAACTAACACATCAAACACTACCCGAGACACAAGCGGCACCACAGATCACCTCGGGATTAAGGTTGATCCATATATGATCATCTAATGATTTAATAAGATTCCTCGATTACGGAATTATATCGAAAATTGAGTTAAATCGGTCGATCTATATGAATGCCATCATATATAAATGCCCAGCGTAGCTACCCTATACCGGCAGTCCGGATAAGACTATCACACCTAAGGTGTTAGGCGCATTATTGGTGTTTTAATCAAGAGCCCCTAAACTACGATTAAGTTCACCACGGACTAACGATTTAAACATATCTCCATTAACTCAATCCTCACGTGTAATCCATACAACTTGAGTTAAGTGATTACATCTGAGATATACTTAGGGTTTGCGGCGGTGTACTACTTTACAAGCACAAAGCAAGTAATAAGGTGAGATAAATTACATCATTCATTATTAAAAACAATTACACAAATTGTCTTTCGGACCTTACACTAACATAGTTAAGCGATTATTTATATAGCATGCACTTTAGATACGACTTGACCCACAAGAAATGAGGTAGGTTAAATTCATTTAGCATTGTTGAGCACATTCTTGGATGAGTACGATTCTTGCATTCAATACTCCATTTTGTTGTGGAGTTCTAGAAGTGAGAATTCATGTCTAATACCATTTGTTCACAAAAGTGAATAAGTGGAGTATAGCAAAATTCTCCTCTCTATCACTCTATGATTACAACCGTTATATCATAAGTGTTTTGTAATTACTTCACAAGAACATCAAATCTTTGAAGCACTATCACTCTTATGAGTCAAAAACAAAACCCTTGTATAACTTGAGAATAATAAATCTACTACAACAAGTACATAAAACTTAACACCCAAACTTTTAGTTGAATAGGGCCAAATAAATCAACATGCATTAGTTCAAGAATCCGAGAAGAGGTAATGTCATGCTTAGACTTGAATGAGGTTTAGTTTGTTTTCCTTTGATACAAGGCTCACAAGTTTCAAACCCATTTAAGTTTAGTTGTGGTAAGCCACGTACCAAATTACGTGTGCCTGATTTTTGGATGGTGGTGATACCGACATGACCTAACACGTCGTGCCCGCGAGGTTGATGTTATCGTCTTTGTGACACAAGATAGGTTATAGAGCAATCTATGAGTTTGTCGATTCAATCTTATAGATATTATCTTCTCTGGACCAAACAACACAAGCTCACCACGATTGTTCCTTATCTCACAAAAGCATTCATTAAACATAATACACATTCTGCATCGCGAGTTGTGAATCTTGATTAAGTTATATTTAGTCAGCGGCGTAAAGCACGTTATTGATGACTAAGGACTTAGGATTACCGACTGATCCTTGTCCAAGGATCTTCCCTTTACGACTATCTCCAAAGGTTACCTTCCCACCAGATGTTTTGGCAGTATATGAGATGAAAAGGTCTTTGTTACCGATCATATGCCTAGAACAGCCGTTGTCCAAACACCATTTGGTGCTGCTGTCCATTCCCTTAGACTTAAGGCACACCTACAACCAAAAAGGAAGTTGAGGTACCCCAAAGTCTTTGGGTCCTAATTGGGTTAGACTCATTTAGGAAAGGAACCATTTTGTACCCAAACCTTCTTCATTTTAGGCATTTTAGGAAAGCTGTTAGAGCCAAAAGTACTACCAAAAGAAGCACTGCTGGTCCTGGGAGATGGTCCAAGTAAGCCAAAATAAAGAGGATATGGATAAGGATAACCTTGACCAAAGCGGTTGTTCTCATGGAACCATGTATGAGCAGGGGCCATGCGTGGGCGCGTGTGAGTGTAGTTGGGTGCCATGTGTACCACTAGAATCATGGAATCTAGATGGATGCTTATATGCATAAGGTGGATGCTTAAATGCATAATAAGGTGCAACATATCCAGTCTAAAAATTAGGACCTCTAGGAGTGGTGTTCTAGCAGCCCTTCTGTCATACTGAAATGCGTGAGACATCCTAGATGATGCAGCATAGTCAAAATGAGTCCTAGTGTAATCAGTACGCTATGCAGTGTGTGGAGGTGTAAATGGAGCGTACATAGGTGATTTCTGAGAAGTGGAAGAATAGGCAATGTTAGATGTTTTCTCTGCAGCAATGGGTCTAGGCTCATAAACTTTCTCCTTACCAGTAGAGACAAAGACTGAGGGTTTGGCTGGAATATCATCCGAACAAGATTGAAAGCCAATGACCTATTGTCCTTTGGGTCTTTGAGAGAAGAAGAGCTGCTCATCAAAGCATTTAGAGTGATTTCAAACCTTTGAATGGTGCAGTGTGAGCTTAAGCTTCTCATCTTTCAGGGTGATTCTCCTTGAGCAAGTTTTTGCCACTGACTCTAAACTTCGGCAATAGTATTCAAGAGAGAGCATGTAAGCGTATCCTTTTATTCTACTTCCTATTTTAAATCATTGATTTCAAGATTTTAAATGCAAGGTACGTGCAGCTAAAACTTCAGACAGATCATACAAAACATCTTTTGTAGGAGAGGCATTTTCTACCTCTGTGTCATACTCGTGGTCCAATGAGCCATCAGACACAGAATGTCCTTGGATATGCAAACATTGGCATGTTCACTCTTAACTGAGCCTTGATCAGACTTAGCTTCAGAGCTGTCGTCCCAAGTAGCCAAGCCCTTGTACTTTGACATGAATTCTATTTAGGGCGTGCTACATTTCCATATCAAACTTTCTTAGGATGAGGACATTTAGCTTTAAAATGACCTTTCTGATTGCAGTTATAGCATTTATTTTCAGCAGAAAAGGATTCATTTTTATTAAGCACTTGAGGACCTAAATGACGACGAGTTGCTCCCTTCTTCTGTTTCAAAAATGTCTTGAATTTTTGAACCAAGTGCAATCTCCTCATCGTCATCTTCGCTTTCACTCAAGGAAGTCTCAGGCTCGACTCTAGGAACTTCAGCTTGAAAGGCTACGTTCCGTGACGGTCCATAAGATGTTTATGAGAATTCATTTGAGCCTCGTGGACAAGTAGAGAACCAATAAATTCCTCTTTAGTGAGAATATCAAGGTCTTTTGCCTCCTCAATGGCTGTGGTCTTAGGATCCCACTCGATAGGCAAACACCTTAATATTCTCTGACAGAGTTTTTCATTTGTGAATTGCTCACCTAGTGACTTAAGTTCATTGACAATCCCGGTAAATATTGAGTCCATATCAGCGATTGATTCGTTAGGGTTCATCTGGAATGATTCATATTCATGCATGAGCCTGCTCAATCTAGACTTCTGAACCTGAGTAGTACCTTCATACCTCATGCACAAACTATCCCACATTTCTTTAGCGCCGTTGCATGAAGCTACATAGTCACATTCAGATGGACTGAGTGCACCAGAAAGAATGGACATTGCTTTGGATTGCAGTGCAAGAAGTCTCATATCTTCTTGAGTATAGTCCTTTCTTTCCTTAGCAACCTCAGTCTCAATGCCATTAGTCTTAATGGTTTTCATTGAAATGTAAGGACCAACCTCAATGCAGAACCACAGCTAGAGGCCGATAGACTACAAATGAAGTCTCATAGCATGTTTCCAATGACCATAATTTGTACCATCAAAGAAGGGTGGTCTAGTGCTAGACATACCCTCTCTCTGAGGAAAATTCTGGCTAGAAGAAGCCATGCTAACAGATGTTATGATTTTTTTTGGATGATGAATGAAAAGCAGATTACAATGCAGAGATGCACTAAAATACTAATGTAGTGATACAATGCAAGATCTCTTAACAACTACAATGATTACAATGCAGTTTTAGATGAACCTTAATAAACAGTGATACAAAGACAAGAAGTGGATTGTGTGTATAGTCGAAGAATTGTAGTGAGAGGTGTGTGCACCTATGTATGTTCTTGATGATTAATATACGAGTTAGTGATTGATTTTAAGTTGAGAATATTAGGGTCAAAGTGAGAACCTAATACTTGATTCTGATATGGCGGGGCGAAACAAGCAACAACACAGAAAATCAACAAACAGAAAATACACAACAAATCTATAGCAGATACTACGCAGATAGCACATATAGCAACTTCAAATCACAACAAAATAGCACAAAGCAAGACAACTAGTGACCTCACTCTGATACCAATTGTTGGATCGTAGCAGCGCACTAAATTACTCTAGAGGGGGTGAATAGAGTAATTACGGATTATGACTACTTTTAGACTTAAGATAATTTGGAGTTTCAACCTAGTTTTAGTTAATTAAATAGGCGGAAGACTATCTAATTAAAAGAAAAACTAAGTTATCCTAGTTATCTAAGTGATCTAAGTTGCACCTAAAAGGATTACAAACAAACTTGTTTTAGATCAGGTTAGGTTGTTACTAGCATGCAATATATTACCTAAGTGTTGTTTATTAGGTGAGGGAACACTTAGCAAATTTTATGTTGTTTAACTAGCATGCAATGTCCTAAGGTGTTAAAAACAAAAACAACAATCTAAGAAAAACAATCAATCAAGAAAGTTTTGCATGAATAAACCAAGTGTTGAATCCAAGCCAAGCTTAGAAAGAACACATGAAGTCAATATTCAAGTATAACACAACACATATACTATAAATCTCTAAGGTAATCTACAGTACAAATGTTTACCCCACCGGAGCCTACAACTCGGATGGCAAAGATGAAGTGCAGACCGGAGCCCTCAAGCCTGATCCTTGACCTCTACTCAACACACAGGCATGTGTGTTGAACCACCAACTCCTTCCTTGATTTGATGAACTCCAAGCATTGAAGCGAGAAAAGTAGAGCACTCTATTCCTCACTTATACAACTTTAGAAACTCAAGTGTAAGAGTACAAAGACTAATCTCACCACATATTTGATACCTCACAAATGACACTCAAAATCAAATTCAAACTCTCACTAAACAACTCTAATCTACTCTTCAAACTTAAGGCGGTAGAGAACTCCTTAAGGCTTGGTGAACTTGATAGAAAGCGAGTTGTGTATGAGGGATTTTGACCAAGTGACTTTATTGCCTTTTTGCTTTACTGTCAAGGTAGATGGTCTCATATATATCTTGCACACTCAACAAAAGAGTTAGTAGATTTCAAGAGATAAAATAATTGATTGACAAGTCAACAAAATAAAACCAACGGCTAGAAATAAAAGGAGTCACGGGTTAAGAAAGTGTCCAAAACTACTATCTGAGACTTGTTACCTTAGTGCGGTGTGTGAGCAAAGGACAAGAAGGGCAGTTTTAGAGACCATACAGGCGACAAAAAAAAGATTAAGCGTGACATGTTGTGGTGAGACACTTAAAAAAATATTATGTGAAACTTAACACATAAATAAATCATCAAGCTTTCTCTTGCAAGCTTTGGTGGAAGGCGAGAGCGAGTCAAGGTCTTTGGGCCGACACTATCATGAGAAGCGACTACCCTCTTTACAAATTATATGCACAGGAAGCTTCTTAGTCTGTACAAGAAATTCTTTGATGAATGCATGCATTGTGTTGGTCATAATAAGTGGATATGGTCTCCAACTTCCAATGGCAACTTCACTATTAAATCTGCTTATGGTATTCTCGGGAAAAGAGGCAGATCTCTTCATGATTTAAAAGAAATCTGGAAACCCACATACAGGTAAGATATCTTTCTTTATATGGAGGCGAGAAATGGTTTACTTCCTTTTGCAAATCGACTTCAAAAATTTGGCATACATGGGCCTTTTAAATGCTTATTTTGTAATAATGAAGAAACTATTGACCATGTCTTTTAACCTTGCACTAAAGCTCAACAAATATGGGGCACTTTCGGACCTTATTTCATTGGGGCACCATCATTGTGACGATCTGCGACAAGCCATGAGCATCGGCTCCATCCACGATAACCAGGGTGCCTTGAATCTTGTGTTACCTCTTATTCCTATTTTTATATCTTTGGGAGCTTTGGAAAGCCAGGAACAAAACTCTTTATGAAGATGTGTGATCCTTTGGGGCCACTTATTATCTTTGCTATCCTTGACAATCGAGAGCTTTCTTGTTCTTCTCTTAAGTTGACTAGAAGATCGGTACATGGCGATCTTCTTATCGGCGTGGCATAATCCATAGTTTTGTCTCAAGCCGGTCTTACGGCATATACGGTGAAGTGGCGGTTCCACGAGTTTAATGGTTATAAAATGAATTTGGATGGCTCGGCTCTAGGTAATCCGGGCATTGCGGGAGGTGGTTTCATTATCAAAATCACCATGGGCATGTTCTTGTTCTTTGGTTATGAAGCTTATGGTGTCAATACAAACATGATGGCGAAATTCAAGCTACGCTTTACGGTATCCATCGGTGTATCCAACTCAACCTCGAGAATCTCCTTTTGGAAGCAGATTCTCAAATTCTAGTTAACATGGTTATGGGCACAACTCAAGCTCCTTGGAAATATGAACTTGAAATTGAGCAAATCAAACATCTCATTCACGAGCATCACTACCCGGCTTGACATATCTTGAGAGAAGCTAACTTCCACTGCATTGCCTTGCAAAAAAGGCTAGTACTACTCAAAGCTCTTATATGTGTGCGAGTCATCAACTTGAGGAGACATTGGCTTTCTCATCAACGGGATGTCCTTCAACTACCCATTATCGAGAACAAGAGCAAGATGATAAACCATGGCAATATCTATTTGGAAGCACCCTTCATAACATTGAAGGGTGCAAGCGAATGGTATTTATCTTTGTACAATCATCCTTCTTTGGTTTATCATGTTTTTGCTTCTCTTTGCTCACAGGAATCTCTACTTTTTGCGGGAATGGCTATTTTCATGCCACTTATTGTTGAGACTTCCTATCCTGGCATCAAAAGCGGAAGCACCCTTCATTGATGTGAAGGGTGCAAGCAGTCGTACCCTATTTTCTTGTTCCTTGGTTGTATACCTTTGTTTTGGGTCTTTGCATCATCCTCGACATCTTTGCGAGGTGATCACTTTGACATGAGGAAAAATCAGGATGGATGTGGATTATTGCTTGGACCAGTTTGCACCTAGTTTGGAGCTGCTTTGTAGGAAGAGATCTTTATTACACATTGTAGATTTTCCTTTATTCCTTCTTGCGATTGTAAATGTCATACACTATTGAGATCTTTATTTTTCCAACACATGGGAGACCATACTCTTTCCTTAGCACCGGATTTTCCCTCCACAGGTTTGCGGACTAAGGTTTTGAGGAGGTGGTGAACATGTGTTGATAACGATTATTTTTGGGAGTTTTGTCGGGGAGATGACACTTATAAAACTTCAGTTTCTTTTAATAAAAATCTGAGTTTTACAACAAAAAAAAAGGAAAAAAAAACTTAACACATAAATAAATATATATTTATATATTTTATGCGAGAAAGACAGAAGGCATGTGACAAAAGATTAAATCTTTACCAAAGAACATGTCAAAGAAAATGTTTGAATGGAGCAGAGAGACAAATCAGACTTATATTGCAGACAAGTTACAAATGCCAAGGATTCAAAATATGCCATACAATTAATTCAAAAGTTTCACCTTTATCTAGCAAATCTGGTCTAATTTATCAAAACATACATCAATTTTTTTATAATAAAGAAAGGACCAGAAAAGAAAAAAAAAAAAGACACGAACTTAGAACCAACAAAAAAAACTTTATCAAACAGAAAAAGACTTGACCTTTAGCATGCAGTTTAATTAAAAAGACTAATAAACACAAGATTCGTCCTTTTATCACAAACTCATTGAGAAGAGGTGATAAGGGTATTTTTGGGCGTCGTTGACCTCGGTGGAGTCCACCTTTTAATGTAGAATCAAAATATGCCTATTTCATACTTGTGTTGCAGAGCCATCCACAAATCATGACCATACTGTAAGCTAGGGTTGCTATCTTTGTTGGAAATAAAATTTATGTTTTGATGATAATTCATCTTATTTGTTTAAATTATTATCTTAACCTCATTGATGAAGTGCTAAAGCCAATTTATTATAGTGAAAAGCTAAAAGATGTCTAGAAGCCGAATGTATAAGTTTTACTAGAGTCGATATTTGTATAGGTTACATCGGACAAACCTTTGTAATAGTTAGTGTGTCGTAAAACTAAAAGCCAAATCATTTAAGCTGCGAAATCATCAAGACAAGCAAGCGCGACTCGAGAATACACCTACATCAGGCGAAGAAGGAAAGTTATTTGAGAGTTACCGACTCGGTTGACTTATCTAGAAGATTGAAGAAGCGAGGTTCAAACTCGATTATGAAGATTACAAGTCGAGGCTATAAAAGTTAGACTTGAGCAAGATTGTGGTGACACGAGCGGACTTTATAGATCTTGTATGAAGACCTAAGAATCATAAGGACAATGAATTCTTAGATGATAATAAGTTATGGTGTACTCGATTAAGTCAATGATAATCGGATGAAAGCCGATCTTGATATTTGAAGAAGAGTAAAATCTCGATTAATGCTCCAAAGTCGATTAGGAAGCGACAAGTGAAAAACTTCGATATAAAGCGATAAGGAACTCGATTTTATATATCGACCATCAACAAGCCCGAAAATGCGATCGAGCGTTGTAAAGGAAGCAATTTCATTGGATGATTCTTGACCGCAATGAGCGGTCGAGAAAATATAGCCGTTACAAAGAGAGCGTTGATACAATTCAATTTAAGCGGATGAGCGTTGGACCTCACACTATAAATAGAAGACTTTGCACCAAGGATAAATAGCGAAATTTACAAGAATCAGCGAGCAATTTTGTGCATTAGTCTATTTTATTCAAATTGCTATCATCTACGAACTATAACAAGATCATATCTAGTATTTCTTCAAGTGTTCAAGATACAAAGAATTTATCAAGAATCCAACACTTTGAAGAACCACAAACAAGAATCAATTTATTGATTCTTAGCCCAACTTTGATTCTACATCAAGGTTTTAGGTATGAAACAAACCGGAAGGGTTTAGCCAGGGCGATTGTGACAAGCGATCGGGTAAGCTTGTGTTTGTGATATTAGGCGGTGAAGAGCAATCCTACCCTCTGAGGACGAGTGGTTCAAGCATTTGAAGAAGCGACAATTCTACATTCTACAAGCTTTTTTTAGATAGTGGCGCTAAAGGATTAGCCAAGGACTATTGTTTAGGACTTTTGTAACGATTCACCTCGAAGTTCTAGTGGAATTTTCCTCCGCACCACACGGGGAAGAGAGGGCGTCTGAGGATTACACCACGGAACCTCTATAACATCCGCCTTATTTACCTTACGCATTTATTTATTTATTCGACATTTACTTATAGCATTTTGATACTTGATTGTTATACACCTCACGATTCTGGCCCGACATTCATCAAGTCGATTCCACGGCACTCGACTTTAAGTAAAGAATAACAAGATCAAGAAAAAGGCTAGAACTATATCATTGCCGGTTGACTCGATTTGACTTAAAGTCGGTTTGACTTAATCTCGGCTTTATCGACAACTCCACACAAGTTATAACCGAACTTTAAGTTATTTAAAATCGAGTTTAGGGACAAGTTTATTCTCATTGAAGCAAAAGCTTCTCATTTTATTGTAGTAAAAATCGAGCGGAAAGGGATGAAAAGCATAGAAAAGAAAGGGCTTTTACGGAGCCTTGGAAAGAGAAATAAGAGATTTACATAAGAGAAGAAGGAGAGATGGAAATCGAAATGGAGAGATGGCGATTTGTTTTATGGAGATGGAAGGAGTTTTTGTAAACAAGAAAGAATGAGAAGAGTATGCCATATGGAGAAGAATAGAGACGTTTGGGGTTATCAGAAAAATTAATGAGAGGACATGGAGATAGAGACGTAATAGTAGATAGTGGGGTATTGGGGAGAGGGATTCTCGGGTATAGAAACACGGACAATAAGTGGATGAAAATAAAATAGGAAGTTTCTAGGAATGCGAGAGGCGGCAAGGTTATTAAAAGGGTTTGAGTTTATAAAGAAAATTAGGTTAAGAAACTTTGAAATTTGGATAAATAAAAAAGGGAAAGGGCCAAAAAAGAAAAAAGGGCCGGGTAGATAAAGAAGAGAAGGACCGTCATTTAATCAAAATGATAATCAGGCACCTATATAAAAATTTAGCCCAAATAATTTAATCCAATACAAATATGCCATAACATATAATAATATGTTTGCATACTTGATCAAATTAAATTAAATATTGCCATAAATGTGATAAGATAAAAGACATCTAATGTGTACAACATAAAGTTGCTATCACATGTTATGAATTAAATTCTTATCACAAATTTGCAATATTATAACACATGATATCATAGAGCCAAGATTTAATCATCTATGATGTGTTTTGTGTACTTGCAAAAATACTCGATAAACGTGTTAGTACATGAGATAGAGAATAATTAACACATAATAAGGATAATTATGAAAATTAATCAAACTTACCAAAACTAGGGCACAACACCTAGACGCACCCTCGTGCCGCACAAAGAAGAAATTGGCCTTCCCCCCTTTGTATGAGGTCGGCCCATCAGCTAGAAAACGGGCTTCTTTCCTCTTTCTGCTTTCGCGGGAAATAATGAAATCGAGGTTGTCCTTAACCGTTTCAACTTGGTAAAGGACCTAAAAGGTTAAGTAGTAAATTTCACCCTCGTCACTCGTGATTATGGCAAACCCTACTATGTTCCATACTTCATTATAGGCTATTTGGGTAGTACCAAGACCATCTTGTTCATGCACACCCATGTAAGTCGGATAGAGCGGAGGCTTGGAGGCCTGTCAATTGGTCTTCATGGACAACACAATACCCCTCCATTATTTGGGATGAATAGGGGTTGAGAGTCATGGAGATCTGGGGGTGTAGGTGCCTAAATCTACCTCATGCTTTTCTGAGATCTCAAGTACCTTCTTATTTGAGCGGATTTGATTCTAGGGCCAACCATTAAGCTTTTCATAGTCGTAAGGGTCCAAGGTTTGAAGAATGAATGATTACTCTATGGGTGAGCTGGAAGCTATTAAAAATGCAACGATGAAAAGAGAAGGAAGTCTGAAGCTTACTTGTGACAAATCGGGGATTGAAGAGGAAGGCGATTACACGGTATTTGGTTCTTTGATTTAAAGGCAATGATGATGAGGGCGGTTGATATGGCGGGCGTATAAACCCCCACGTGCTACCTCAAAAACGCGCCCCAAGCGATGTAGGTATAAGCGCCTCGATTATGGGGACAATCGTAGCGATTTATAACGTTAACAACGCCCGCGTGTCGGAATTTGAGCGCCAAGGGCCATCAAATCAAAGGCGAGGATTGAACTCCACTTCAATAGATCGGCGACCGAGAATCGAGGCGGTCTGGAGGGCTTATGATGGAGCCCAGATCGGCTCGACCATATGTCATCTAAGTGAGTGGCTAAGTAATAAATGAGGAAAGATAAAATGAACAATAAAGGGCTGAGGCCTAACTAATACTCAATTGAAAGACCTTTATCCCCAGGAGGTCGGTCGGTTTAGCCGCTTCTAGTCCACCACCAGTCGGTCATGGCACAGCGAAGTCGAGGCAGTAGCGACTCAAACCCGCAACATCGTCGAGAGCTCTCCGTAGATCGGATAGAGTTAACCACAGGTGTTATCCGGCGTGGATAATAAGGAAAGAATCCTCCTCATTTGCCACTCCTATCATTCAAACTTACGTAATTACCTCATAAAATCACGGAGATTAATGCGTACAAATCCACAGTGATTTACAAGTGAGAGTCCTTGAAGGACCACGACACAACTATAACCAGGGGCACAATTGTTCTATATAAACATTCCTAAGAACTAGGACATACTTGATTCTGAATAATCACAAGATCGTAGGCAACTTGAGAAAAAACTTTCTCGAGCTTAGTCTAGATTCACTAACAAATACCGCTTTGTTTGAGACTTTGTTTGAGGTTTTGGATCTTAAATATTGTCTTTAGAGGATTACGACCGGTTTACACCCGGCGGTTTCGGCATCGTCATTGATGATATGGGGCTAATTATGCCCGATCTCTTGTTGGCGATGTGAAGAAATTTGCGAATTTTTAACGGGCGAGGCGTAGTGGTAGCCTAGGGATCGAAATCGATTGGAGTTTTAATAATCTTTTCATGTGTTGGCAATCATAGTTGGACTTTGTTTTATCTACGATGAAGGGTTGAGGCTGACCTAAAGATTGGATTAGGGTGAAGTAGAGGGTTGCTACAACGACTCAAATTTTCACGGTGAAAATAATATTTAGATAAGGAAATTTGAGGTAGCCCTCGTTTTTACCACTTCAAGAAAATTGAGAATAAAACAAATTTCATCTTAAAATCATGTAATTTAATTAGGGGTCTATTGACACACCACTTTTTACTACTGACACCATATATTCCCGGCATCACAAAAAATAACTCCGGCACCAC
This sequence comes from Gentiana macrophylla, assembly GCA_026214975.1. NCBI lineage: Eukaryota > Viridiplantae > Streptophyta > Magnoliopsida > Gentianales > Gentianaceae > Gentiana > Gentiana macrophylla. Next base: position 82,464,542 of record CM047808.1, on the reverse strand, counting down.
ATGATTTTTGATGAACGGAACGTCAGTGCCACTGACGTTGCTATTGAAAACCACTGACGTTGGTGTTCAACAACGAAAGTCAGTGGCACCGACGTTTACGTTATAAAAGTGTCACAATTTTGAAACGTCAGTCACTGACTTTCAACTGGCGTTGGTGTTTCACTAGCAACGTCAGTGTCAGTGGTGTTTCAATATCAGCGTCGATGACAGCGAGGTTTTGATTAAAAAATAATCAAAAAATGAGTGTCAATAATAAAAAAATGGTGTGTCAATAGAATCCACCTTTAATTATAGTCATAGAAAAAAGGCAAGTCACATTTGCTAGTCTTACCTTGTTCTTACCTATTAAAGTTGCATACTTCTTACGACCAAATTCCTCAACCCCCACGTTTTATTACGTCGACCTTTTTTTCCCCTTTTGTGTTATCACAGCGAAACCACGAACTCTCCGCCTCTGCCTTCTCGATACCCGGCTGCGTTTGTAGTTCCACTTAGCTATTTTGCACCGCCACAGGCTCGGTGCTTATAAATAGAAAGTTACGAGTCGGCGATGGAGCTTTCAATTCCATCGGTGTTGATTTGAGGCTTTGGTTAGACCCGTCTTCTCCGGGTCTTTGCTGCAGGTTTTCCATGCTTTGAATTGTTCTTTGTGATTATTCTTGTCATAAATTTCATAATCATCTAACCTTGTCAATTACGATTCTGCGAGTTTGTTGCCTCGTCATTGCGTCGTGTATTTTAGGCTCGATCCTTTTTAAGGTACACTTTGCTGCTCATTGTCTCCTTTGCATATGCATGCGGTGGTTTTCTTGCTTATCAACCTTGTTCCAATAGACAAGATGGTGGCTTTGGCCTGCTTTCGATTTCATGTTTTTGGATTGCATGTTGTGTGGGGCCCAATTGGGTCATTTTGGTTTAAATATTGCTCCTTGCTTTGTTTTTCCATGGGTATTGTCCGGCTCACCTATTTTGTTTTGCTTTTTAATTCGTTGTAATGAATTGTGTTTTGCGACTGTTGTATTTACTACCCACTTTTCATCAAATCATTCAATTATTTTGATGGGAGGAAGAAAGAAATTGCTCTCTACATGTCATTATACTCACGTATTAGTGTGCTACATTTTTTTAGTTTCTTTACTTTCTTGCATGTGGGATTGTGAACAATAAAAAAGTAAGCTGAAAAAAAGATTGCTCTGTTTGAGTCTATCTTTAGAGTTTAGAGCTTAAATAATTGTTTCTTCTAACTTGAAGTTGCTTGGACAAGCTGTTCTAATGGAGAGATTACGATTTCACAATGAGATCCTTATGAAGGCTTACACTTATTTGCAACTTACTCTTATTTACAACTTTATCAATCAATTCAAAGGTAAAAAAAAAAAAAAAAAAGCAATTCTAGGCTTTATAGGTTTGCATGTCTTTGATTAAAGCTTAAGCACGAAGTTATTGCATATTTGAAATTGTTTCTTACTCATTATTAATATTCTAATTTGATGTTGATTAGTTTGAATTGTAGTATGGTGCAACTTGGATGTTCCACATCAACCCGGATGATAATTATTAGGAGTTTAAGGAAGAGTTCTTCACTTGGGGACTTTGTTCAATGCATGCAGAAGGTAATTTAGTGTGGCCCGAAAAAAAAAAAGACTAATTTGATATGCATATTTTATTATGTTCTTGTTGAAAGTCCTTCAAATAATTCTTACTGCATTGTTTACTTTTGAAATTAAGAAATGAACCTTAACATTGTTCTTTCTTGCTCTAAGTTAAAGTGATTCATTGCTAATAACTATATCAAGGTGTGTGACTTCATACTCTGTTTCATCTTTGATTGGCGTCGGGTGATATAAATTACAAGGATGTCGATGTAATTTCTCTTATGCAATTGATTACTGTGTTTGTATTTAGTCCTCAAAACAAGCCTAAGAATAGGCTAATCATGATAAGAGGAAATCACATGCGATATAAAACATTTTTATATCCCGTTGATTTCCATTAATTCCTTTTGATTTTAGTTGCCCTGTTTATTGAATTTGGTTGTTTGGGTTTGTTCTACATTTACATTAATTAATGTAGTTCTGTCGTTTTAGTTAGCTAGGTTCTATATGTTCTAGTACTAAAGCGTATCGGACTTTAAATTTAGTCCTTCGGTTCTTAACCCTTTATTCAATGGCACAAGAGCTTTGGATCGACCTTATTCATCAAGGATTTAAATTTCTGTTTAAAAACATGGCTTGCTTACGTGGCGTTATTGACATTATAGATGAAAATCCTAATTGAAGTATCGATCATCGCCAGAAATCAACGGTATCGTACCTCTGAAACAAGTGTTGTGCAGGATCCTCGAGTCAACTTTATTTGGATGAGTTGTTTAATATGTTTAGGCGCGTCTTGGATGCGAGAGGAAGCGATCCGTGCTATTAACGTCATACGCCTTTGTGCCAAGCCATAGACTTTGCTGATCGGCGGCATTGCACCTTTCACGGTGGCGATCTTTGTAGCCATGTAGTAGATTTAAAGAGAAGCGAAAGGTTGTTGTAATTATCTTTGAAACAACATGTAGTATCTGCATTTGAACATTTTCCATCCAATAATTTTCTTATGTGTGTATACTAAGTACTAACCTCTTGATGTGGTTTAGCAAACTAATAAATTCAAAAGAAAAAAAAAAAGCATCTCTCACAAATGACATATTCAGCGTATGATGCACACATTTATTGTTACTAGGGTGGTCAATGAATGTAGGTAATTAAGTAATGTTCTGACCTTCTTTGCGGTGAAGTTATTGACATTATAGATGAAAATCCCAATTGAAGTATCAGCTGTCCTACAGAAATCAACGGTATCTACCTCGGAAACAAGTCTTTGTGCCGGATCCTCACTACTCAAACTATTTGTGACATTTGGGAAAAGTGATATTATTTGCACCCATAAATTTTATACATGTATTATAGAAAGGTAATGATAGAGACACAACCAAAATCACACAGCGGGTGACACACCGTGATCTCCACTATTGATTTTAATGAGTGTTGCTTGATTGTGATGTACCGTTGGTACTTATTTAGACAGTTAGGAGAGTTATTTTCTTAATTCCCAGCAACCTCATTTAATGCTTGGTTGGGCTGTCCTCCTCGGATATTTATTGTATTTATTATACCTTTATATGAGATAATCAAACATAAGTGGTTCACTTTCATTTAAGTTTATTTCCACATTTTGTAAGAAGGTGTTTATCACAGTCAACTAAGCACATGAAGTATATCCATGTAGCTTTAATATGCATTTCACTCATGTATTGTTTTTTTAAAAATTTGCAGATTTGTTTGTGTTATCGATGCTTAGCGTCTCACTGGACCTCGTTTGATCGCTTTGCAGATTGGATAAGGTACTTTCCCTTTATTTTTTCATTTCCCCACGTTGCCTTCTTGGTGTTTAGGAATTCATTTCGATTCTGATGATTTCTAACGAAGTGCGTTTGGATAAAACTTCGGTTTGTTATTGCCGAATATTGTAAGTTAATTAACTGCACGAATTACATTTCTTTGTAAATTAATGGAAGAAGAACGTATGCGAGAGAAATAACAAAAGGCAAAGGCATACGCCGAAATGAATCTTGATAAGAAAAATGCTCTCTTAAGCGTCGGCGTATGCTTTACGCTCGGAAAGGCTGGCAAAGTAGTGAAAGCGTCAGCTGCAAATGGAAATAACCCTTCATATGATTTGAAGGTCAACAACCTTGAATATTACGAATCGAGCTTGTTTGCCTATCGAATGTGAACCAATTGACCCTCAAAAAATCACCAATGGCAAATTCAGCGAAATTTTGGCCCAAAATGACATGCCTTCCTCATATGGTGCTGCTTACACTGCCGTGGCGCGCATATAAGCAAAGCTATGTACCCCTCGGTTGAGGCTTAGGGATGCCGTGCGGGGCGAGGGCTCATCGCCTCGTCGAGACTACGCCAATAATGGGTCATTCATTGCTACATTACTGCGGTCACATTTGCGGACATTGTTACGCCAGCGTTTCTACCATGAACCTCCAGGCTTACATTGCTCACGAGGTGGATGTCGGTATTACCCCTCGGAGATGCCACGCCTTGGCTGATCATTTCTGAGTTCAAACCACAAAGCGTTGATTTCAAGAAATACGTAAGTTACAATAATAACCTTGCATTCACCACATTCTCGGCCAAGAAAGATAAGGACCTTATGAAGAACCATAGGGCGTTTACACATTCAAGGTGCGAGGTAAGATTCATCACTACTTAGGTTCATTTGAAAGAACCGGTGATGTGCCCTCGACCCTTCAATTGTACTTCTACGATCCGGATACTCGGCTTGAAGAGCGGATGAAACTTTCAATGCGCTTTTCTAAAGGTAAGTAATGAGGAAATTGATTGAAATCTATCTCAAAATCCATATGTTAAATTCCTAAAACAAGTGAAAGATCTTGAATCTCTTGACAACTACCAAATTTGTCTTGTCACTTGTCCTACACTTGATCAACGTGTGTATAATGAGCCAACACAGTAAGGAGCGTATCTGCAATCATATCCTCAGAGAGTGAGGAACAATTTAACCCTACTTGCCATATCCAAATCTACGAAAAAATGCTTTTCCCCATAGGATATGCCACTACTTTGGTTGTTATGACGTTTACAATATCCTCTTCTCTTCCTCTGTGGAGAGGTGGGGTGGCACAGTGGGATTGAAGCTTGCACGAATAAAAGAAAGCGAAATTACAGTGCAAAGCACCTTTGAAAATCCCCAACCAATGCTTTGTTGAGATCTTGACCGGTTGATACGTGAAGAAGAAGGAGGTATTTTGTATTAATTTCTTGGTCCTTCTTCTCCTACCATCCTCTCTTCCACATGTAACTCACGGCTTACTTTACTTGGTGCTCAGCGAAGGTGCAAGAAAGCGAAATATTGTCTCATGCCGTCGATGTTATTGTTATAAGCTACAAATGCGAGCCAATGATCGGTCAATCTTTGTTACACACGGGAAGGCTAACTGCGGCGATACATTGTGGACATGTTTGTAAGGTTGAGAGCGTCTAGGTTAGAATACCTTGAGAAGCGCGAAAGAGATATCGTCTGGATTGTTTACGGGGTTTACTTAGCGGCGTGCGTCGGGCGGGCGTCCATACGAGGTTGGGCGTAAGATCATTCTCCGCTAACCGTTTATAGGAGGACCACGAGACATGAAGAAGAGGTATATGGATGCAATGTGTCTTGTCCAAAATTTTGGAAAGCCCGATTTCTTCACGACCATGACATGTAACTCTGCGTGGCACGAAATCACGAGCATTTACTCCCGGGTGAATTACCACAAAATCGGCCGGACTTACTTTCTTCAGGGGCAAGTTGGAAATCACGAAAACCGAACTTTTGAAAAACCATATATTTGGCTTGCCAATTGCATGCGTATACTCGATTGAGTTTGAAGCGTGGCCTACCTCACACTCATGTCCTCCTCATTTTCATAGAGACTCAAAACCGCTTAACCCGATGCACATGATCGTTACATCGAGCTACGACCACAGAAGTATCCGCGCCTTACATTCTTTGGTTACGAAGCACATGGTACCACGGGCCTTGTGGTCCTCTAAATCCCAAATGCCCATATGCGCGAGACAACAAGTGCAAAAACAAGTACCACTAAGAGTTTGCGCGATTACACAGCGCCACGGGTCCATGATTACCCACACTACTGAGGCGTCGTGATCTGGCATTAATGTTAGTGTGAAGGGCCATTAAATGCGACAATCGTTGGATAGTTCCTACAATCCGTGCTACTTTGCCAAAATACGATTGCCACATCAACGTGGAGATATGTTCCACTATCAAACTTGTGAAGTATATCTACAAATACATTTACAAAGGTCACGACAAAATTGCTTTTCACATGTCCCGTGCCCTTCCGAAAATGAGATTAGTGAATACCAACAAGGAAGATGGGTTGGGCCACGGAGAGCAGCGAGGCGTTTATTCTCATTCGATTTGTTTGAAATGCACCCAGCAGTCATAGCCTTGCAACTCCACCTCCCTGATAACTATCTTGTGTCTTTCTCCATGAATCAAGACCTAAACAGTATCGTCACGAACAATTTCTTGTCCCGAACAATGCTCACTCAGTTCTTCCAGACGAACAAAACTAATTCCACAGCCATGAATTTGAAGCTTCTTTACAAAGATTTCCCTACACACTTTGTTTGGGATTCAGGGAAACGTGCTTGGTCAGAGCGTAAAAAGGGTAAAGTAGTTGGTCGGATTGTTTCCGTTAGTCAAGCGAAGGTGAATGATACTACTTGCGTTTCTTTGCTCAACCATGTTAGAGGTCCAACTTCATTCGATGATCTCTTGTTGTAGATGGTTACTGCATTCTCACGTTTAGAGAATCGGCTCTGCGAAGGAATCTATTGACCACGGTTATGATCTTGAGAAATGCCTTGAGGAAGCTTCCATGTATGAAATGCCGAGACAACTACGGCATCTTTTTGCATCGATTTTGGTCTTCTGCTCGCCTTCGGATCCATGTAAACTATGGGAAAAGTACACAAAGCCTTTGTGTGACGACTAACTATGGGAATACTTTGCACATCGCATATTAGTGGCCTTTCGAATGAAGGCATTATCGACATCATAAGCGTAATGCTTGATGACATGGGGAAAGAAACTAAAGGACTACAGTTGGGGCGGAGAAGGCTGAAGCGATTCTTTCGGCGAGTGCGTTACCAGGAGAAATGGCGTTTGAGAAAAGCGGGCGGTGGATGAGTGATCTTACGAATGTCCTGAGTCTTAATGAGCGGCAACAATATGCTTTTGAGCGAGATAATGGCAAGGTGATGTCCAGCGAACCATCGCATTCTTCATTGATAGTCTGGCGGAACGAAAAAAACCTTCTGTCTGCAGGGCTATCTTGCAGCGATTAGGTCGAAAGGGCATATTGCTTTGGCCCACGGCAAGCTCGGGTGTTGCGGCATGTGTACTTCCGGAGGTGGGATTGCACATTCACGGTTCAAGTTCTTTGCTACAAGAAGAAGAAAAAAATAGCGAGCGTTAGTAAACAATCTCTGCTACGGCATTGTTGAGGAAGCCAAGGTCATCATATGGGATGAGGCACCTATGGCTCATAGAGAATCAATAGAGGCTTTCTCTGAAATGCTTAAAAGATATAAGCGAGACCAACGGCCCGTTTGGAAATAAGATCGTTGTTTTTGGGCGACTTAGACGAGTCCTTCTAGTAGTCTGCAGCTTGGTACACGAAACGACTAGATGCTTCCTGTCATTTCGGCGTTATGGCACGTGCTTGGAAAATATGTTTGGCGCCAAAACATGAGGGAGCTATTCACGGACCTACCTTCACCGAGTATTTATTCTACGAATAGGGGCGGCCTGAGAACACGAGGGCGAGGATGGGCGTTGAGATACCCATCAACATCGCGATTCCTTTTCACGACAAGAAACCTCGGTGAAGCAGTTAATTCGGTTTGTATACCGGAAATCGAGGCTTTACAACACGACATCATCTGATTATGAATAGTGCTTTACTAGCCCCCAATGAGTGTGTAGAGGACATAAGCGATGCGATGTTGGAGCGGATGCTGGTCAAGTCACTAATTACATCAGCGATGGCGTTGCCATCGACCGTTTTCACCAAAGCGGTTCACGAGGACTTCCTCAATTCACTTACCCCAGTAGCCTTCCTCCACGTGAGCTAATGTTAAGGTAAAGCGCCCCGTAATGTTGCAGCGCAAACTGAGTCTGTGCAAGGGTTGTGTAGCGGGGCCGGTTATTATGTATGAGAATTGCAATCATTACAATTGTTCTTTGAAATAGGCTTGGGCCTCTCAGCGAGGACAGCGGACCATCTTACACAAATTCCTCTGAGACTTCCAACATAGATAAATGTGCCATTCCGTTTAAGCGATATCAATTTCCAATACGCTTGTGCTTTGCAATGACTATTAATAAAGCACAAGGTCAAACTGATGAACCGTGTGGGCATATATTTCAGCGAACCCGTCTTCTCCCGGGCAGCTATCGTAGCCCTTTCGAGCACGAAAATCTTTAGCCATAAAAATCTTGATAAGCGCCACCAACTTTTCCGAAAATTCCCGTAAGAACACTACCAAAAATATAGTATACCAGTGAAATCACAGAAGAGGTTGAGGAACATGGTTGAATAAGAAACATACTTACGGTGTGAATATGTAAATAAACACCAACATACAATGTACATGAGCTACACTCATACTATGTCATATATTTTTCATATGCCCGATAGTTACCGGCTAAGATCGATGGCAGAACTCACGCATATTGATGACATTACTCTAACATGGAGGGTTGGCGAGTGAAGGTCTTACGTCCTTCGAGAAAAGCAATGTGTATACTAATGAAACCGGTGAAGCGACTACTGAAAATTTGTTCTTGCAAGGCGAGCAGGTATATCAGAATAGTTTCCCTCGATTTTGTTTTATAAATTATTTCATACATTTCCTCAAAAATTACTACTTCATATGTGTAATGTGCATACCCAATCGAAAATGAAGCGGGGAAAGAAGATGAAGGCGTCATACGGAATACCAACATTGAGCTAGCGGAGGAAATTTGACATCGTGCATGCGTACATCATCGGAGTGCGGATGTTGATCCACTCAAAGAAGAGTACAAACATAACTCTCCGGTCGGGAATACCAATAGGTACTTTCAAGAAAGACTTTCATCGTCCGATAAATGAAACACGACCAAAGGATCGCTTTGCCCACGATTCAATGCACTCCGGCTGCGACTCTTACGTTCGCGCGTTAACTTTCGGGTGCCTCGGTAAGTGCGTACCATTTACTCCAAAAATGCGGTTGCCATGTGTGCCGTAACCATGAGGCAAGCTAACTGAAGAAATGATATGCATTTACTATTCTTGCGCCTCTTTCATCTCGGCTTCACTCGCGTTATGCCTTGCATATATGATGTT